>CAUOFW020007392.1:0-102500 GCA_963454935.2 Ilex paraguariensis | reverse complement strand
ACTACGAGATTTCTTAATCGAGTTTTGTTTTGTTTTTACGACAGGCTGAGAGGAGTGCCTGCTCCCTTGTGTTTGAGGGAGTTGGTGCGGCATTCGAAGTGGGTGCGGGTGATATTATTGGCTCTGTCTTCTTTTCGTTCCTACTTACGGCTTTAGCTTAACTAAACCGCTACGAGCCAATATGCCAATATGCCAATATAGAATAGAATAGAATAGAATAGAATAGAATAGAATAGAGTAGACTACAATAGAAGAGCAATTGCAGGAGTAGGCCTAATACATATATTATTATAGCCTCTCAGGTCTTAAAGGCAAATTAAAGCGTCTTTACTACTTTAGCCAAATCATACTTACTTTACTTCGCTCTTCGCTTTTCTTTCAGAAGGAAGACAAGATGAACTTCACTATTGCATGCATAAAGAAAGGCTACTACCCCGGTTATCAAATCAGACTGCTTTAGGACTCTCACTTTTGCCTGAAGCCTGGAGATCGGTGCTTGGTGAAAGCTTTCTAAGCGAGGCATAATGTCATAATGAAATGAACATATAAAGGATCAGTGCAATTTCAAGTGCAAAAGTTCCTAAAACTCTTATTTATTAGTCAAAGCTTTTTGGCCTCTTTCCCTGGGATTGATTTAAGGCATGAAAAAGCGGTCTTTTTGGCATCCTTAGTCCCTTTGCCTTCACCTTTTCGATTTCTGGCTAGGACATAAAAATAGAATAAATAGAGGATAGTTGAAGAGTTAGCGAGCGAGAGCTCTTTCTTAAACGAAGGGATCTTCCGGGAAGTGCAGAAAGAATCGCCATACAAGCTGGAGGTCCTTCTGAACCTTTTCCTTATGTCGCATTTCAAGCAGCACCAGCTAGCTAGAACTAGAATAAGGCGACAGATGACGATTGAACCTACCCGATATCAAGAACCTTCCGCATCTGACTTTCACCATACCCTTACTTGCTTGAATTTCATAGTTCGATTCCCCTTTGTTCTAAGCCCAAAGGCCTTGTCTTGTGAGTCTTTCTTCTCCCAAGTTCTGATTCATTCTGAGCTTAGGCTGTAAAGGACTCTCTTGAGCCAACCTTCGGTTCCCTCAGCTTCTCGCATGAGCCAATCTAAAGCTTTCCCCAAACGGCTTACTTCTTGCTTGCCTCGGCTTCTTCTTATTCTTAAAGGGCTTCACTTCTTTATTGACTTTTTCAAACGGAGCTTCACTTAAAGAGTTTCCTGGCCTTCCTCCTTTCGCTTGCTTTCCTGCCCCCCCTATCTATTTCTGGCTTAATACGGGATCGGGCGATAACTATAGCTATAAATAAGTAGTAGAGTAGCAACGAAGGCTCATGCTCTATGGCTGCGTCTTTGAATATGGTTACCTTCTCTTCTAAAGTAAAGCTAAGGAATGCCCTCTTTTTTTTATGAAGGCTTCGGATCTCATATCGATTTGAAAGTGAAAGACCCCCTAACATAATTCGAGGACGGCTATTCTCTTATTGTTATTCTGCTCGCTCTCATTCGCTTGAGTAGACCCTTCGTTCAACTCTCCTTCAACCTCCATCCTTGCCAGACTAGAATGAACTTCAGGACCCAGGAAAGGCAGATAGAGAGAACCCGGAAAGAGATTCATCAGCCAGCACACCTTCAAGATCAAGAGCTGCTAACAAAAAGCAGTACCGAAAGAGTTCACAAAAGAAAGCCCGGTGAAATCTCATAGGTTCGGAACCTCCGGAAAGGCTGGAAAGACTATGTTCTGAGGGATCTAGAAAGCCCGAGACGGGGTAAGGTAGACCATATTCTGGAGGGTCGCTTTCCTCCCCTACTAAGTAAAGCAACCAAAGTCAAAGCAAGCTCAAAGTCTTTCTGGTCAGGCTTTCCCCTTCCCTCGATCCTGATAGGGGCTTCCAAATCATGAATATTTTCTGGCAGACTCTCTATAGTAAATGGCCTTTTCTTCCTCCTCGCTCTTACTTTGAAGTTCGAAGGTTCCTCTCCTTCACCGGAGGTTTGCTTCGCTCTTCAACTATTCCTATTCCCAACCCCTCTTGTCGACCAACCAAGACGGCGAAATGCCCGAAGATGAGCTAAGCTATTAAAGCTCTTAAGTCAGGGTCCGAAGGAGACTCGACTGTTAAGGAGAGGAGGTTTGTGCTCAGTCTCAAAAGAAAGAAAGTAAGAAAATCCTTTTTCTTGGAACATAGTACAGCCAGCCCCAGGTGGAGAAGAGCCGATATCGAGGTGCCAAACCGATTTGGAAGAGCTTCACTGAGGAAATGCAATTAGCTTGAGTGAGTGATAGGAAATTACGATTACTTGAATCTCGATCCCCCTTGACTTAGTAGGGGAGTGAATAGAATCTTACTATACTATACTATACTATACTATACTATACTATACTATATACGGGGCTTGAATCTTTGTCCTATTATCTTTAGCTTGAGCCATTAATTAAGCTAAGCATTAGTCCCTGCCTATGAGCACCAGTTGATCCAGGAAAGACAGCCGGTGAGAAGCCTACGGTACGGAAGGTGAGGATAAGTAAACCTACATGCGCCTAGCAGCAAGATCGAATCTATTATAAACTTGAAAGGCAGTAAGAAAGTAAGTAATGACATCCTTTCCCGGATATCCCCTCGTAAAAGAAAATCTATATAGCCAGATCCCTGTCTTCAAGCCAAACCCGTGTAATGTAAGAAGTCACGTCTTGCCTATCTTTACTCAATGTTCATGAATTCACTCTTTAACGAGAGGCGGCCTACCTACTAAGGCGCCCAGGGAGATGGAGATCAAAAGTAGAATCCTTTCCCCTGACTATACTATACTATACTATACTATACTATACTATACTATACTATACTATACTATACTATACTATACTATATAGGGCGGGGCATTAGACCGATTTGACTCTAAATAGTGCCAAAAGAAAGAAGTCGAATACTTTCATTGGTTTTATATATATGGATTTTTTGATGAAAGAAATTTTCAGTACATTACATAAAGTGCGACATTTAAAACAAAGAGATATGAATTAGAAGGTCGGCAAAGTCAGGAAAGCCTGGCCTGATTTGGCTTAAACTCCAGTGAGAGGAAAGTGTTAGGGGTGTTAGGTTGGCTCGGAAAGCGTTAGGTTGGACACCATAGCATTGGTTGCTTTTTTCCCTAAAGAGAGGCAAGCGAAAGCTTGTCTTAGAAAGGTAGATAGGAACCTATTAGTATAGTATTACCTTTGATAGGAACCCATTAGTCTTTCCTTTTGGGCTAAGTCAAGTTTGGGCCGAGTCTTTCCTTTTGTTTAGTGCCCGGGAGGGGTAAGAGACATCCTTCCATTCACTTCATTTACGCTTTCGGTCTTTGTCAGTAGCGAGTAAAGGGACTCTTACTTTTTGGCTCGACTCGGAAGGCACTGCTTTACCATACTAGTAGGGATCCTCTGAGGGCTTGTCTAAGGCTGATTTCTCTATGAATGCTTGGGACAGAACTGATGTATGAGCGACCCTATTTGAAAAGGACGAAGCAACTTCATTTGATTTTCATTTCCATTGCCTTTTCCGGTGGATTGCTGAACTAGTGGGGACGGTCCCTCCCCTACACGTAAGACTGAAGAACTCAACTTGGTCTAAGCTAAGCAAGCTGCTAGTCTATCCATAGCCTACCAAATCTCATGATGGTTAATAAGAGTTCATTAACAGACAGGAAGCCCCATTGCTCAAAGTGCTTTCATCCGCTCAAGGAGCTTCCATTCAAGAAGTCTTCGAATAAGCATCCGACTAGCTTCAATCAGTCTGTCTGCCAAGGGCCCTTGGTTCACCAAGTGGTATAGGAGGTGCCGCGGGTCCTGCCCCCCTTTCTGCAGTAGCTCTTTCTATTGAATAAAGAAAGATTTCATATGTAAATAAAGTCGTTTTGCTCTCCCCCAAGTTCATCTTACGAAGCAGGATCCGGGAATGGAGAAGAAGGGGAAGGAACTCGACTCTACTGATATAAGAATCCTTCGTCCTTTAGAATTACGCGGATTTTAAAGAATGAGCTCATCAAGACAGAGCAATCAATGGCCGAGCTTTAAGCCCTTGCAGCTATAGAGCTCGCTTTCCCATAAATAAGGGAAAGAAGGAAGGCTTGCACGCTGCCTTGGTTGGTTCATTATTGGAAATCGTCTTTTAATCGGTCAAATAGGTTCAAGACGTTCAGTCTCGTCAACAGGGCTTAATGCACGCGATAGGGATGGATGGCTTTACGATCCGCTGGGATGAGAGAAAGCAGCAATAGAGCGGACCTAACCCACTAGGCAAGGGTCCGAAAGGGAGTGGCATAGGCACAACCCGAACCAACTATCAGTATAGTAGCCGGGCGGGGCATGGAACCCTTTCATAAGGCGAAGCGAGCTTTGATTACGCGAACCAAGGCCTTTGCAATAGGCCCAGTGATTGGTAATAGCCAAGGGAAGAAAGACCATATGAGACAGAACGATCTACAGTCCAAAGCCTGTGCTGTGTGTGCAGCATCCCTGTTCATAAAGTAATATTTCGAGGCAATGCAATTGTCCTTCGCACAACTTAACGAATCATTTTGATCGACTACCGCTAATTCTATGTAAAATTCTGACAGCTGCTTACTGCTTCTTTTCTAACCGCTGCTTTCCTTCCCCTATGCTTTCATGCAGAAACCCGACACCGCTCTTTGCTGCTGCTTATTGTCTGCTAGCTCTCTTAGCTGCTTCCTGCGTCTACAACAGATCCTGCAGTTTCGGCTTCGACACCAGCGGCTACTTAAGCTGAAGCTCCTGTTCAAGGGAAGGGTTCCAAACCAGCCTTAGAACTCACCTTAGACCCTTCCCAGGGACCCAGAAGCAACCAGAAGAGAAAGCCCAGCCCCCTTATTAGTAGCCGAAGTATAGGCCCGCGTGAGATCAAAGTCACTTGCCGTCCGTTCGCTCTCTGTTCAACAAAGGCCATCGATATTCACTCACTTCTTTCTTTATACAAATCTTCTGCCCAAGCCCAACCATTATATGAAATAAAATGAAAGCACTGTGATTATGATATTCGATTTTGGTCTTGACGTGCTTTGAAAGAAATACAGATATGATTTGCACTAGAATACTTACGATAGACCCACCGGGAACACATTCACTACTGGGCATTGACATCTTAATGCGTTGCAATCTGGGCATTGATCGATCTTTATGCTTTCCAGCAGCTATACAATCCGAATCGGCTACCAGTACCTATAAAGACCGCTCGAGTTCTTGAGACCGGAGAGGGGCACCCCCGGTGCAGGGCCAATTTCAGTGCCGGTTGGAGACCTGGTTCGAGATGCATATCTTGAAAGAGAGCCATCACCTCGCCCAACATCCCTTCCTTTTCAATAGTCAATTCTAGAGCCAAATCCAAAAGCTTAAGAAGCAGTTGATCTTGATCCAATTCCCGATGCATGGGGCGAAATGCTGGTTGAAGCCCCCGAATGGGAACCTATCGAACGGGAATTAGTAGGTGCTTGCTATAAATATCTTTTGGAATAAAGCGGACGCCCTAAGAATAAGAAGATGAAGCGAAAGTTTTTTTTTGAATTATGCAAATTCTTCGATTGATGGATAACAACAAAAAAGTGGGAAAACTATTTCAAAAGATGCTTTCGAAGTGAAAGTGAATTATATCAGATGAACACTACCCTTCAAAAGAAATGGCGTAATTTGCCTACCTATATTCATAGCATGACGAACATGGGGATTAAAGATTAACGAAGGATGGAAATCTTACTAGAAAAAGAAAGACGGAAAAAAAGTGAAATTTTGCAGTGAAAGTTCAAGTCGAAGATCAAAGTCAAATCTCTCAGTTCTATGCGCCATCCCTATCAACGACATCTATTAGAAGGAATACTCAACGCCTTCGTTCAAGATCTAAGAGAAAAGGGGGCTAACGCCCCCATATACAAAGACTTCTATGAGCACTTCACTAACGAGAAATTCCGGCGGTTGATCAACCCAAAAAACTAACCGAATCCGTATTCCGATCGAAGGTTGAAGTTTCATAAAGCAAGGACCTCTTTCTTTCCAGCCTTACTCACTCAAATAGGGGGTGGGGCTCGGGTCATGCGACGGATGCAAGCTGGACTTTGAAGCAAAAAATCCAATCTTTCATAGAATAGAAGAAGGAAAAATCCCCTCAGTATATCTGGGCGGATGAACAGGAAACTCCTAAGAACCTCAACGATAAAATGGGAGTTTTGAAGAACTCGCTCCCTAGTCACGCTCCGGTCTCAACATGCTAGGCCGAGGAAGTGTCCGATTTCCAACATCCCCCTACCATCACTACAATTAATGCTATCTGGCTTTGTGACCCTCCCACTGGATCATCATGACCCCTACGTTTCGGCTTCCAAAGGCGATCCTAAGGGAAGAAGCATTTTAAAAAGGGATAAGGCTGCAAGAAGAACCTAGAGAGGAAGCTCCACCGAAAGAAGAAGAGGAAATAAGACTCGAGTTTCTGGAAATGTTTCAAGAGAGAGTTCCATAGGAAGAGGAAAATGAAGAAAAAGAGAGAAAAGAGAAAGAAAAGAAGAAGATTCAATGGATTATCCAGAACCTGCCTCCGCCGCCGTCGCACGAACCATTTATGATGGCCGCGTCTGGGTGGATTGTGGTGCTACCATTCCTTTAGGATACCTTTCGGCTTCAGTAAAAACTCTTCCCCCTTAGTTTTTATAGATATTGAGTTTGTACGGTAACTCAACTTTGAGTATGGAATTGACTTTGTTGGTTGAGTGGAGTTACGGTAGTTCAATCTATAAAGGAAGGACAATCGATCGCACTTGGCGCAGAACCACCTAACGGTGGCTCTTTACTCCCTCAAGACTTGCTTCTTTTTTTTCTTTCACCCTTCATCCCCTTTTATATCAATAGGGAGCTACGAGCAAGGCAGCTCTGCTCCGGAAGCTATAGAGTCGATTACAAAAAGTACTAGTTTGAAAGGCTCGTTGGAATTGATCCGCTACGGGATTTACATTATACGCAACAGAAGCACCTGAAGTACTAAACGGAATAGGTATTAGTTTGGTAATGGTTGGAGCAGCAAACTCGGATTCGGCAAGAATCTCATTTTTTGGTAGTACGAAGGGGGAATTGGCCCAAAAATTGGATAGGGGTCAAGACGCTGTCGGGCGCCGGCGGCTGACTCAAGTGCCCCCCGAACCGCGCGAAATGGTCGCCTATTACACGGCTCACTAATTCTGCCTGGGGTGGGGGTACCTATTATTCGTCGGCGGTCCGGCGCACCTCTACTATACAAAGCCGCCCCCCAACTTACTTAAAGGACACTGCTTAATTACGAAGGAAATTCTTTCTTAATCTAGAGAGTTTCTTTTCGTTAAGCGCATCGAGCCAGGAGTGGACATCATCATCATCATCTGCAGACAAATCCAGATTCTGTTTCATCATTAGCTAAAGTGGAATAGTATGACTGGCTTTCCGGAAAAGAAGACGAAACCCGCTTTATCGATATGAGAAACATGCGCTCAAAAAGACCTCCTAACCCCCCCTGCCAAGTGATCGAGTTTAGTCTGAATTTGCTGTAGAAGTTTCTCCCGCTCCAGCCCTTATGGATAGGCTTCAAGGAAAGATAGGATTAGGAATTCCCTTTTCATAATAATCTGGAGCTTACCTTATTATTAAGGGGAAAGGGCTTTTTTATAGATTCAGAGGTGAGTAAGGGGGGCGGAGCTTGAGGCTTCTCAGCCGCAGGAACAGGGAACGAATCCTCCAAAAATGGAATGAGTTCGCAATTACTACCACAAGAAAGCCGCCACCCTCGCCCTTTAGAGAGAGGGGCGCAACAAAAAAAGTCTTCAAAAAAGGCAAGGCGCCGGAGACCTCAAACTCATCCGGAGTTGGAGAATTCAAAAAAAAACTTTCTCAACAGGAATGCATCAACAAAACTGCCCTTCCATATAGATCGTCGTGGCATGAACTTTGTCAATAGATTCCTAGCTAACTCCTCTTCCTATTGATCTTGATTAGCTCCAGCTTAGTTTTGTTAAGAGTTCTCTTTCTGGACCGGACCCATTTTTAGACCGTCTCCTGAAACACCTGCTTATCCTGCATGTGCTTTCGGGGCCCCCCACTCATTCAATCACTTGCTTGTGATTGCAGCCATTCCCCGAAAAGGGGGAGGCGAGGAATCGTCCGCTCCCGTTCAGTTCATGTGACGAACCGAACATCGTTAGGTCCCGAATTCTGCGAACCACCGGATCTAGATCAAGATCTCCATTACGTCGTACGATATATCGACCCGGAGAACTTACTTTCAGTTGTAAGTCATCCATTCTGCTCCTATCTAAAGTGATGCTAGGCTGCTTCACACAGGTGCGCTTCGCTCGGCCACATGATGAACATGTTTTAAGCTAACTGCATGTCGAGCGCTTAAGCGGAGCTTGTGGTCACTCGTTCCTCGCTTGTTCCAACCCTAGTAAAGAGCTTCAGATCTGATTCTACACTACATACGATATTCCATTCCGGCCCTCACTAGCTCTTCGCTTGGTTGTACAAGGAGCATGCCCGAGGGGGCTACTACGCTCACCGCGCACTTGCATTACCGCCTGAGCTTCGCTACCGCTTCGCCCAGCTCCTACGCCTACCACGAACAACAATCATTACATTACGTGGCTGCAAGCTAAGCTTCACACGGCCCTGAGGAAGCCAAAAGACCCTCTCCTCTCACGGCCGAAGGCTCCGCAACACGTTGGAGAGCTTTTAGATCCCGCCCTAAAACGCCCATTCTCCTAGAGTTCCGAAGTGATCCTCACTCTCACCGCAGCCTTCTTAAGCCGAAAGAAAGCCGGGCAATAATTTCATTTTTTGGTAGTACGAAGGGGGAGCAGAATCGTATCTGGCAGTGGTTCTTCGGATCGATCACAGATTCTCGGCCCCGTCGTTTGGCTTCCACTCCAGTTGACCTCTCTTGTTTCCATCCCCCCGTGAGAAGGTAGAGAGCAAAACCAACCCAGCAAACCACTATTACTATGCCCCTATTATTAGGAAAGCATGTACTTCTTGCAAGGCTTGCTGAGCTTCTTCATGTGACAGGCATCGCAAAAGTAGTCCGTTGAACGATCGCCGATAGAGGGTTAAAGTATACGAATTTCTAACCCTGATGGGTTTCGCAGTCGACCATTTGATAGCCCTGTTCCTGAATATACAGAATAGGGCTTCGATGAGCCCTAGATGTAGATGTAAAGGGGTTCTTGAACCCTTCTAAGCAATTAGAAGAGCGCGGAATTTGACCTCCCTCAAATAGATGGATCTGGGATTGATTGTGAAACCGAGCAGAGAGAACCCCGGGCGGGCAGGAAGATACGCTAGGCGGAGTAGTCGCTCTGGAGCAGGTTCTTCGACTGGATCAATGCATGTATGAACCCTAAAAAAATCCCGAAGGTCTAGTCTAGAAAAAACCCGGATTTGGTTGGGTTAGCTTTTTGGTAGGAAAGGTGGTCACAGGAGGAAATGCCCTACCAATGAATAGATTAGTCTACTAAGGTCAACAATCTCTTTCTTCATATACGATTGATATCCGAAACTATAGATATGAAACAAAAAAGAAATATAGAAATTCCCATGGTAGGAATAGGACAGTTGCACTAAGGAAGAGAGCTAGGGATTTGATAAAGGGGATAGGACAAGGCTCCAAACCTGCCTTAGTCTCAAATAGGGCGCAAGCAAAGGTTCTGCAAAGTTACCCTACTTCAAACCAAAACAAACTTGACAACCCCCCACCTCTGCTTCCCAATCCGGGCAAGATGCTGGCTTGCCCTTTACTAGTAGGGGTCTACCGGAACTCGTGCTTTTATTCGACCAACCTCTTTCATATTTCATAGCTGCTTTTGCTTTAGGTATTGTTAGTCAAAGGTGCTGCTAGCTAGCTATGGGATAGGATCTCGATATAAAACAACAGAATAACCTGCTCAATCAACTGCTGCCGGAAGATATAGAACTGCTTGTGCTACTTCAACGTTTCCATCTGGCTCTTCATCTGGAACATCTAGATGGGTAAGAACAAGGTGAGAAAGGACAGAATGGGAAGTTCAATTCCTCCACGGTCAACCAAGGCCACCCCAAAAAACCTCGAATTAATCTAATGAATTATACTCGCTCGGCATTATATGGTATAGGAAGGTATAGTGTCATAATAGATCAAGATGCACCTCTACTAAAGAAGACATCCCTGAAAAAAAAGATCATGAAGTGACAATGATCGGAGGACAAAAAATGAAAAAATGCTCTATACAAGCGTAAAAAACAAAAAGAGAAGAAGGTAGTTTATTAGTGAGATTCTAAAATCTAACTTTATGAGCTATATGCAAACGCAAAACCCCTTATCCCTTTATCCCTTTTTCAATCTCCCTCCGTATTTTGATGGTTGGAGGGGATATGGGCTCAGTAGTCCATAAATCATGAAACTTTTTTTCTTTTCTTCAAACCCTTATCTAAGCCTATCTAATCCAGTTTTAAAGGAAGGTTGGTATACAAAAAAGGAGATTTCTCTTTTTTCTTTAGGGGGATTACCAAGCCTTCCCTTTCCTCCCGCCTCTACCGTTGGATGTATGGAAAGTAGGTATGGAGGAACCTCTGCATAGATTGCCTCCTGGATATCCGGATGAAGATGCCTTTGTTTTCGTTGATATGGCTTGGACCCTTCTTTGAGTGGGAGAGTGTGTTGCAATTATCCTCGAAAGTCTCCCTGCCCTCGTAAGGCCAAGCGAAGACGTCAAGGCTCAACACCTGATCAATTTTTCACGTTCCTCATTCGAGCTTTCTTGACCAATTATCCATTTTCGTGGGTTGGCGGGAACAAGCTCTCTTTTGAATTCCACTAGTAGGCGGGTCCTATGAACTTTGACCCAGGAAGAGGCGTAACTCGCGCTCGTCTCGTATTTCATTCCATTTTAGGTTTTTTATGTAAAATGTAAAGCAGCGATAATGTTTAAAGAGATTCAAGACTAGAAGTTGCTCGACCTGGATGGAGAGAAACGGCCTGGCTGACATTGATAGAGGTCGTCCTTTTTGGTCTCATGGCCCACCCTAAGTGCTTCAGGCAGAAAAAGTAGTTCAGTTCCGAGAAGAGGAATGAATAGCCCCCCATATAGCTTCTAATGTGTGATTAATTTTAAGCATGTGTGTGTGTGGGCTGTTTTATGTTAATTTTAGCGAGCTAGGTTGAAACCGAGATTTGTGGGTGTGAAATGGAGGGTTTAAGGGTTCAATTAAGGGGCTGTTTTTGCATGATTAAATGTGTGTGTGCGTTTAAGTGTGGCTATTTTAAAAGAAAAGTGAGATAGAGGTTGAAAATGGGTGCCGGTAATGCCAAAATCCTGATTTATAAACGTTTTTATCAAATGTGTGAATTTTGATCCAACTGACCCAAAATTTTGCATGCTGCATTTTTATTTGATGCTTTATGTGATAATGTAAGTTTCGAATGCAAATGAATATAATATCCGATGTGAAATATATGAAATGTCGGAAGTGCGATTTTTAGGATTTGGGATCAAAATGTGTGAAAATGAGGCCCTAGTCAATGTGTTTGACCTATTTAATCCTAATTGTGATTAATGTGAGTGATTTTAGAGATTTGGGGAGAAAATGTGATCCCTAAATCTAATGTGCCAGTGTGTAAGTGGACAGTGCAGTAACCGGGGTTATGGGGGCACTTTGGGTTGAATCATCTTGCATGCATTAGTACATGATTAATTCTTAACTGTGATAAAAATATTAATATTTTAATTACAAATGTATTAGGTGGAATAGGTAGGACAGTCAGTGTTGAGACAGATACGGTAACATCGAAGGGAACCATTGGTAGGTCCTAAGGCCCGTAAATTTGTACATTTGAGGTCAGTATATATCTTTATATATTTTGAAAATGCTATTATAAGATGATAGTAAATGATGAAATTTAATAGCAATTCTCCAGGATTATTGCTACGTGCTTATGTGATTGAATGATGTTTTGTACTATGTGTTGTGTAGTGTGGAATGTGGCGCACTGTTTGAGATAGGAGCGTCGATACTTGATCACTGAGCGTGCAGTGATGTGCTAGCACTATGATGTTCTCAGAAGGTTCGGGAGACATGGATCCATATGGGATCGATTACTCAATGAGGGGTGGTATGATTGTGTTGTGGCTTGTGAATTCTTTTGAATTGGCTTGATGTTGTTGTTTGATATGTGTATCTGCGTAGTTTTTACCTACTTCTATATATTATGATCATTTTCATTTCATATATAGCATGTATACTCACTGAGCGCGTGATTTAACTCACACCCCTATAGTTTCTCTTTTCATATACTATCGAGGGAGTTGCAAATCAGCCCACTGTCTAGTCGGTTGAGCATTATCTCATAGAATTGAATTCAGTCCGAAGCAGTGCAACGAAGGTAGTGTGATATTACTCAGGTTGTATGTTATTAATGAGTGAGTGATACAGGTTGAATGTCTTTATAATTATTTGCTGGGTTGTATATTATATTGAGTGAGAAATTATTATAGCAGGTTAATAGTGTATAATTGTAATCAGACTCAACATTCAACAAGCATACTTTGTGATGTATGCTACGTGGGTGTGAGATTTTGTATATGTATAAGGCCTGGAAAATAAAACCAAACAAACAAATGGTACATGTGTTATATATGGTATAGGTTATGAGTCAGGTATTACTATCCTGCTTAATGACTAAAGTGTAGGACAGTGTTGTTGCACTTATGGTATTATTTAGTATTTTATTAATCCAGATTACATATATAAACAAGTGTATCAAAAACCTAGTTACGTCTCATTCTTAGGAGACAGAGATGGGATACCGAGATGGGATGTGACATGGTCTATTAAGCAAACTAGATTGGTGTAAGGCCCGATTCAAGGTCCGATTGGCCGGTCTTGTCCGGTTCTGATAACAATGGACCTGACCATAGTATTGAATTGTACCTCTATATCTAATAAATTAATTGATAGATTTCACAAAAGTACCTCCAAATATACATGCTAGAGCTTTAATTACACCAATAAAAATTAAATTGATAATCAAATCTCTAAATACAAATACCTCTCATAATTCACATATTATAAAAGTTATATCACATCCAATTCCTCTAATATTCTAATTATGATTTATGCTCCATAATCTTCTTGAAAAATTAATTAAGCGGGAAAGTATACAATATGATAAGAACTCAATCGATAAGCACTTGCAGAATCATCAATCAATTATGACATATCACATAAATCAGTTTTCAATATGAATAATATAATACTCGGTTTATCTTAGTAAGATGACAAGTAATACTCAGGCATAAATTCAAGCTCAAACCAATTAATCACACTCCACAGGGTCACAAGCACACCCTGTAGGCCACAATCACGTTTTACATCACAAATTATGCTTCACGTGCACTTCGGACATGTAACACCCCAGCCTAGAGGTGCACTTTTATTTATCGATAAAAGTGAAATTTTAGATATTTTATACACAATCCTATAACCTGAACATATACATAAAAACCCACGTCTTTACAATCGTTGGGATAGTCAAAGGAAGTTTAAGCATAGGAACAAATTTAAGTGGGTAGCGCTCTCCGTTAAGCCACACATATTTACAGATCACCAAATGCACTTACAAACTACTAACTTCAAAATGCTACAGCCAAAAGGAAATACAAAAAACTCCAAGGTGACATCTCCCACGATCACCTAGACTCAGCAGTGGACTCCACTTGAGGCATCGAGTTCCTGAAATTTTATACCACAAAGAGTGAGCACGGTAAGCTCAGTGAAAGAGCATGCACATTTAAGGTGATGATATATCATTCTTTTTAATATGAACATTAGTTTCACCCTGTAAAAATGAAATCACCAAATAAAAACCCCACTTGAGCAAATAACATAAACATATATAGGTCAAGGCCAGCTTTGCCATAAAGGCTTATTCCATCACACAAACAATATCTACCATACAGGCGTAATTCGTCATTTCAAACAATATTAGCCACATAGACATATCTCGTCCCACAGACAATAAACTGCCATACAAGAAAATTACGCTACACAGGCTCAACCACAATCCTACCAATTATCAAATTCAATAACCAACGAGTGGTATAAAGAAATGTAAAAAGCTGGAGTTTACCTCGAAGCTGGAGTCTACCTCGAATTCGACCACTCCGTTGGCCCTTTTGGCATGACGTTCTTGGCATAGACATTTTTGAACCTACTACAATTTCATTCAAGCATTTCACCTGTAATATTAACGCTTTTCAAGCTTTATTTTTTTATGCGTATTTGAACTCGCTCTAACGTGATTCGGATGTTGATAGGCTTCATTTTAATACTCGTATCGTTAAAATCGGTTTAATGTTAATTATATCAAGGGGTTAGGTTCACTATTATAGAGTACTTCTCCAACCGAAAACGAGTCACGATAGGTTCTACGGATTTTCAATAATTTCTTTAAAACTCTTTAAAGAACATGTAATTAGTATATTCAAACTGATTAAAATAATCTACTTGAACTAAATAATATAATCTACTCGCCTCGGGTAAAATAACCTATTCAAACCAAGTAAATCAATTTACTTGTCTACTCGAACTAAATAAAATCATCTATTCGACCCGGATTTTTCCTACGATATGAAATTTACTAATTTAAAGATTACCTACTCACGCTTTCTTTTACTGAAATTTCATCGAAAATCTTCTAGTAACACAACTAACATTCTCAACACTTCACTAATTTAAAATCATCCATACACTTAAATCTAGTTTTTTCTCATGAAATTATGAAAGCAAAAGAGCATAACTAGTTCTAGTTCAATCTTATGGAATTCATGGAAAAAAAAGAATATACTTAAATTTAATCTATTCTCATAGAATTATGAAAATATAAAAACATGATATTTTCTTACTTTAAGTGGGGATGAACATCAAACTCACAAATATCCACCTTGAATTTCCTTCTTGCTTTCTTTTTTCCTTCTTCTCCTAACCGTCTATAGCCTTCCTCTTCACCAAAATTTTCCAAAGTGTTTCTAATTGATGAGCCCAAATCTAACCAGGCCAAGACCAATAAATCCAGCAGGCTCAAGTCAACTAAAAGACTGGTTAAACCCAGTTTGCAAATCCAACCCAGCCCAAATTCCAAGGAGTCCAAGTAGAATTAGATCACATAGGAAACAATTATCAGGATACTTCATCTTGAAGATCAAGACAACCTTTTATGGCAATTAGCTTTTGTAGACACCCGGAGAATTAGTACATTTGTCTTCAAGTCACTGCCTTAACCAATGCACTATGCTTATAAATTGTAAGTCCTCTCTACATGAGAGGACACATTGAGCTTTACATCTATACCTCTCTACACACACATAGCTTCTCTCTCTCTCTACCTATTGTATCTCTACTGGAGCTAACCATTGCTCTCTCTTTCTCGTTTACCTTATTTTGTCAATAAAGACCCTCTGTCATCGTTGTCGTTTCCCAAAGTATAGTAGATCACTTAGACCGAACTACTATATATTTGTGTGTTGACTCAATATTTATATTACTGTCATCAATTTCTTTATTGATTGTCCATTAATTTCACTTTATCATACACTTGACTGTTAATTTTGCACGAGGCTATTTTATTTATCATCACTAATGTCTAGCCATCCTAACACCCTTAGTGGAGAAACCACTCATTCTCCCTCCCACCTTCTTGCCAAAACCCTCAATTCCCCCTCCAAATCCTAGCCATTCACTTAAGTTAGTGGAGAACCCACTAACTTAGCATGCAACCACACATTTAAGTTAGTGGAGAGTCCAGTAACTCATATATATATATATATATATATATATATATATATATATATATATCCACTAAAACTTTATTTTTGAATTCCCGGTAGCTCACATTTTTATTTCACCGGATTAAAATTAACTTCCATGACATAAATTAATATTTACATTCCTAATATTAAAATGCCTATTATTTTTTTATTTAAATCACAGAACTAAATCAACATTCATATATATTTTTTTAAACCCCCGACACTATATAAAATATTATGTATGCATGTTCGGGTCTCACAGTACATATATCAATCAATTCCAAAATATTAATCCAATACACAAGTCAAAAAAATAAATAGGGATGCGAATTTCAAAATAATCAATAGGACATTCTTTGCAAAAAAGATTAAAAGACAAAAACATATTATATATTATCCATTACCTCAAATCTTTAATCGACTCAGATAGACGTTGTCATCATAACCTCGAGAATAATATACTAAAATCAGATTGATCAAAGTTCGTTTAACCATTAATTTTTTCCGGATTTCTCTTTCTATCTCCTCTTTCCTACTTTCTTCTTTCTCCTCTCAGAGTTTGTCCCTCTTCCTCTATTTTCCTCTTTTTTTCTCGCTTACTTCATTCTCTCCTCCCTTTCTTCCATATTCTTTTTCTACTTTGGGGGGGGGGGGGACTAAATTTATAGGCAAATACAATGACGATATGGCACCTTGCCTTTGTTGCTCTTTCTTAGCTCAACACTTGTCATGCACCGTGATAAGTGTCACATACACACCGGCCTAAGGCTTTGTCGTGTTACCTCCAGATTCTTCCACTATTTTATCGTCCTTATCACGTATTACTACCATATTCTTTTATTGTTTTGTCGTGCTTGTCACGTGTCACCTCCATATTTACACACAAACACAATTTTTGACACGTTTTCTATGACACATCGAATATTTAACATTGCTTATTTTTTTTCTAAAACATATTCAATATTATAGTCATTGGACTCGTCTTTACACAAGGGAACCATTTATGTATGTGAAATCTCTGAAAAAATAGATCTTATCAATCACATTAAAATTCTAATATTCTTCAAAATTATAAACTTATATTTTGTGAAAATTTTGGGATGTTATAAAGTTTGTTTTATAACTTTTGTGGATAGTTTCACAATAAAAAAATTTCTCACTTTCGTGAGTATTTTTATCACTTTTATGAATATTTTTACTAATTTTCTTCAATACAATTTTTTTTATCACTTTTGTGAGTATTTTTTTTATCATTTTTGTGGGTGTCATTACCATTGTTCTAGTAACTATTTTTACAATTTTTTTTTGTACCACAACAATAGTAAAAATATCAACAAAAATAGTAAATATCGGTATTCTTCCTCGTACCATAGACAACTACAAGATATTAATCTCTCACGTATCCACCACCTCCAATGTTCAAAGTTTATACCTAGACGAGTCATTAAAGAAAGCAAAAATCTTATGTGAATCAAATTTGTGTATTAAATCGCTACACCAAATAAAAAGGCATAACTTTAACCATTGGACTTTTATTCGGTATTAGACTTGATGAGCCCAAAAAAAATTGGACCAGACCCAATGGAAGTAAATCAAGAGGGGTCCAAATCATCAGTACCCGGAGGAGCCCAAACCTAATGCATCAAGAGGAGTTCAAGTGATCAACGCTCGAAGGAGACCCCTCCGCTCTTTTGTTCCATGCTCCCTCTCCTTCACATTGCCACTCCAATTCAAGTCCAACTCAATTCAGGAGGTCCAGCTCAAGATCCTTCGCCCGACAGAATAAGAGCAGGAGCACGAGGACAGAATATCGGGATATGCACGAAGATCTAATCCTACCATAACTGTATTTACCAAAATAGTAGAAGTCTTCTCCCTCACTTCATCACCTTACTAAGCCTATATAATGTAAGCCCTCTCTACATAAAGAGTATCACCTTAAGATCTTGACATCACCTCATCACCTTTTTGATGCCTTCATGACCTTGAGATCCCTACACATACTACACCTTCCTACACACATTGCCTCTCCCTCCTCATCATTGTAACTCACCCGGTGACATTATTCATCAATAAAGATCTCCAGCCACCGCTGCTGTTCCCGAGAGTGGAGTAGGTCACCCGGACCGAACCACTATAAATCTCTGTGTTGACTCATTATTTATTTTTTTGCCATTGATTGCTTATTAATTGCTCATTAACTACACATGTTACATATCATTGATTGTTGATTTTGCGCAATACCATTTGTGCATCATCAGTTTGATGTCGTCTGTGGAAACCAACTAGTTTTTCTACTCATTTAATCCATGGCGATCACTACAAGATCAATAAGTCAACAGCTGGGAGACAACAACCTAGCCCACAGGGAGGAGGCTCCGCCTCCCCTCGCACCTATAGAACCATCTGCTACAGTAACTCCCGTCGTCGGACAACAATTCCTCCAAACCATGTAGCTGCTGGTGAACCAAAACCAGCAGATCATCCAGCTGATGCTCGCCTAAGGGGCGTCACCCTTCACCTTGTGGGAGGAGTCTCACTCTCTCCAATGGGAGAGGAGCAATAACCTATCCCTTCTGGGCGCCAGACAACCCCCTACCATGGGGGCCCTCGCCAGAATACTTCAGGGCCACGCCAGGGCACCCCTCGCCCGACAATCTCTCCTCAGCGCATAGCAAACTTTTGCATACCCCCTCCGCACATACCTACGCAAGAGAACGAAGATGGAGGAAGCCAATATGGAGACCATGAAAACCAGTACCACCATCCGATAGAGGATATCCCCAATCAGTAGGACGAGAAGATTAGAGAGGTGCAAAACTAACTCGGTGATGTCATCAACGCCATCAAGGCACAAGCACCCGAGACAGTAGACTACCTGGTAAGATGCACTGACACACCTTTTGTTGCTGACATAGTCAATTATCCCTTATCCTCCAAATTTAAGATGCCTACCATCGAGATCTTCAACGATACCAAAGACCCCCTTAACCACCTAGACACTTATAAATCCCTCATGCAACTACACAACATGCCTGAGGAGATTATGTGTAAAGCCTTCCCTACTACCCTCAAGAGGTCCGCACGCCAATGGTTTGCAAAGATCAAGCCCTCCTCAATTCACTCATTCGCGGAGTTGAGTAATCCTTCGTCTCCCACTTTATTGGGGGACGCCAACATCAGAAACTAGTGACCCACATGCTCACTATCAAGCAAGACAAGGATGAAAGCCTCAGAGACTACCTTACTCGCTTCAATAAGGAGGCTCTCCAGATAGAGGAATCAGATAACAAGGTAGCCTTGGCCGCTTTTATCACTGACCTTTTCACCTCCAGTTTCATGTTCTTCATCCTCAAGAAGCCACCATCCAGCATGCCCGAGTTGCTGTCAAGGGCATAAAAGTATATGAATGCCAAAGATGTCACCAAGGCTAGACGAGGTGAGTCCTCCCATTGGGGAGAAAAGAGGAAGGATACCCGCGAAGACAAGAGAGAAACAAAAAGTAAGAGGAATAGGACAGAGAAAATCTCGGCCAAGGACCACTTTGGTCCCCCACCTCTGAGAGAACGACAAGCCTTCACGCTGCTCAATGCTTCCGCGGAGCATATCCTATTCCAAATACAGGATGATCCCACGCTCCCTTGGCCCGAAAAAATGAAGTTCACCCCAAATCGCAGAAATCCTAGCAGGTACTGCCATTTTCACCGCGACCACAGCCATGATATGGACGATTGCTTTGATCTTAAAAGGCAGATCGAGGAATTCATACAACGTAACCATTTGAGGTAATATGTTGCTGATAGAGGACAAGCCCTGCTACCTGGTTGAGACCAAGATGACAGAGAGTGCCAACAATCCCTCGGAGAAATCCAAACCATCTCCTGAGGGCTAGGCGGAGAAGGTGATTCGAACTCCGCCAAGAAAGCCTTGGCCCACCTATGGGACACCGAGCACCTGAAGATTTATCTATCCTTTATTGTTTTAGCTTATTTATTCTGTTATTTATTATCTTATGAAATAAAATTCTGCGAAGATTATTATGTGCAAAATTATCTTGTTTTTCTAAAATTTACAAACCTCTTATTCATGTCAGAACATGGCTTAACAACAAGGTATAGACAAAAAGACAACAATCATCATACTCCCGATGATCAGTCACTACTCCGTGAGCCACAACCACTATAATCAAGGCTCTCCCCTTCACTAACTATTACTGGTGTCTCATAAGGGACGAAGTCAAAGAAATCAACAGTGCCCCTCTCATCAAGCGCAACTTTAGGAGCCCAGCAGTAGGCGCCACCCAGGCCAGCACCCAGGTTGGCATGACCCAAGTCTACAGTACCCAGGTTGGCTGTTGTCCACCTTCTACACGCCACCTAATAAGGACCTCTCCGCTCTTGGCACCAATGCCCCTTGGCGTCCATGCCCAATGGTGCCTATCACCCCTCGATGTCCGTATCCAGTGACGTCCGTGTCCAGAGCTCCTCAACGTCCTCACCTAAAGACTCCTAGAGCCCCTCGGCGTCTGCGCCCAGCACTAGGCGATAGCACCACCAGGTGCCAGCAGTAGGTGCCCAACACCAGGTGCCCATCCATCACCAGGTGCTCAAACAGCCTGCCTCTCTCTTCAGGTAATCATGTTAGATATTTTAATGTTGAGATAACATTATTTTTGTCAGGCACACTACAACCCATGGGACTATGCTAGATTGACACCAAGCCACTACTAGAAGCATGAAAGTTATGCGAAGCTATAATCCCCGTAAGAATCGCACTGGAGTCTCAACTCCTACAGCGATATAAGGGCTAGTTCTGGTATACACAGGACTCACAGTTTGGGAAAGGAGAGGGGCACCATTGGATCCCGCTCTCAGGAATCAACCTTGCCATCGGAGCAGACCTCGATCGAAAAGCACTAGGGGCATCAGACCTCACCCTCTTGGGAGGAGAAGAAGACACCACCCTAAAAACACAAGAGAGTCTCCACCATCGCTTTGTCAGCAGGACACCTATAATTAGAGACAAGGTCAGTTAGTGACCAAACATCAGAGAGGCGCAGCCCATAGTAAGACTCAAGGCATCCCCCAAACATAGTAGTGCCTAAGGCCTCCTAGCGTCGCCCAAGGTGCCCTGCCACCTTCTTGGCAACTCCCAAGGAGCTGCCCAACCTTTAGTGTCTCCCAATACGCCTGCCCAATCTCCTGGAATCGTTCAAGGAGCCCTACCAACTTCTTGGCATTGCCCAAGGTAAGAGGAGGCGGCGCCCAAATAGGCCAAAGAAAGAAAAAAAAGAGAAAGAGGAGGCGGTGCCCAAGCAGGCCAAAGAAAGAAAGCAAAAAAAAAAGGAAAGGAGTGGAGGAGGTGGCGCCCAGGCCGAGAAAGAAAGAAGAAAGAAAAAAAAAGAGAGAGAGGAGAAGGGGGCGGTGCCCAACCAGGCCAAAAATATGAAAAATGAAAAAAAGAAAGAGAAGCAAAGAGGCGGGGCCCAAGTAAGCCAAGGAAGAAAGAAAAAGAGAGAGAGAGAGAGAGAGAAAAGAAGGTCCACGCCCAAAAAAAAAAAAGACCAGCGCCCAAGAAAAAAAATTGGACATCGGTAAACTTAGCAGAGTCATTGAAGACGAAGATGTACAGTGGGAAAGTAAGAAAATTCATGCTCTCAAATGAAGACGAAGCACATACCCTCAATCTCTTCCTATCGCAAAAAGTCAGAGGCTTGGGACATGGCGGGAAAATGATGAGCCCAAAATAAATTGGACCAGGCTCAATAGAAGCAAATCAAGAGGGGTCCAAATCATCAGTACTCAGAGGAGCTCAAGCCTAATGCATCAAGAGGAGTTCAAGTGATCAACGCTCGAAGGAGACCCCAGCAGCCCAAAGGAGGCCACCCCAAGGGGACCCCTCCACTCTTTTGTTCCATGCTCCTTCTCCTTCACATTGCCACTCCAATTCAAGTCCAACTCAACTCAGGAGGTCCAGTTCAAGATCCTCCTCCCAACAAAATAGGAGCACGAGGAGAGAATATCGGGATATGCACAGAGATCTAAAACTACCATAATTGTACATACCAAAATAGTAGAAGTCTTCTCCCTCACGTCACCGCCTTACTAAGCCTATGTAATGTAAGCCCTTTCTACATAATGGGTATCACCTTAAGATCTTGATATCACCTCATCACCTTTTTGATGCCTTCATGACTTTGAAATCCCTACACATATTACACCTTCCTACACACATTGCTTCTCCCTCCTCACCATTGTAATTCTCTTGGAGTAAACTCTCCCGGTGACATTATTCATCAATAAAGATCTTCAGCCACTGCTGCCGTTCTCAAGAGTGGAGTAGGTCACCCGGATTGAATCACTATAAATCTCTGTGTTGACTCATTATTTACTGTTTTGTCATTGATTGCCTATTAATTGCTCATTAACTACACCCGTTACATATTTTTAACTTTCGATTTTGCGCAATACCGATTTGTACATCATCAAGACTATTAGTCGGACCCATTAACCTAATAGTCTTTCTTTTTAAAAATTTTGATAAAAAATTAGTATTACAACAAAAAAAAAGATTTATTGACGATTTGATATGTGATATGGTACGATGACACAATGCAATAATTAGCTACTTGCTCTTCTCAGTTCGGATAGCCTAACTACTTGTTTTGCTCAACCCAGATAGCCTAGCTACTTGCTCTTCTCAGTTCGGATAGCCTAACTACTTGTTTTGCTCAGCCCAGATAGCCTAGCTACTTGCTCTGCTCGGCTGGACCAACTTTAGCTCAGCCCGAATAGCCTAGCTACTTACTCGATCATAGTAGAGTCATTGCAAGTAACTCTTTTCAGCACATGCAACGTGTCACGTGTCTAAGTCTAATTGTCAAATGATGATCAGAATTTATTGACCCCTTCACCCCTTCATATACAGTATGGGTTAATTGGGATTTCATGATGTGTACATGCAGAAATTTGTAGTGCAACAGGACATCACAAATGACAGATTTCATGTTGCAAATAGTTTATAGAGACATAAAGATCGTGCAACTGGAGTCATTGGTTTGTAGAATACGGAATGAAAAATACGCAATTGAGGCCGAAAGTATGACATTAAAAGAGACTGTCACAAGATTAGAAGCTCAAAATGAAGCATTAGTAGATCATATAAATGAATTGATAGTTCACAACATCACTCAGAATTTGCATACCACTAAGCCTCATGATAGTACTGGGGTTGCTCAAATGTCAATGGTTTGGAAGCTAAAGAATATGGAAAGGAAGAGAAAAAGATATGAGGGTTACAAGTATAGCAATAAGAAAAGAGACAAGGGACACATTGAGGCTTCAAATTCAATTATCAAGGATCAACAAGAAAAGATCTGTGCAACAAAAGAAAAAGAGAACCACGATAAGAAAATTAAAAGGTTGTGAAAGATTTGTCAATCATTGGATCCGTCTATCTATGGTCAATTAAAACAAATCAATGATACAAAAGGGCCTACATATGTATATTATATATTCCAACTTTTACATATTATGTTATAGTTATTTTGTTTAACTTGGTGAATTTATTCACTCTACTTTTGTACAGAGTATGAACCCATTTGGTCCGGTGTTTAAATTGGATGCTATATAAATGTTGAAGACGCATTGAAACTAATAAGTGGATGTGAACTGTACAATATTGTACGTACTATGCTTAAATATTTTTTTGGTCCACATCACAATGTGATACGACTTAAAATGTTTTCCTATAATTTGTTTGATAGCACCAAGTATAGTTTAATCTTCTTAGCATGTCTCAAATTTAAAAAATTTCATATCTATTTCGTTTACATCTATTATGTGTAACTATTTTCTTTTTTTTTAATTTGCCCATGCTACAATGTTAGTCTGTAAGTTTAACTGTTACATCCAAGTATGTCACATTCCAAAACCTTACTCACTCTATTTTGGATGTCGTGATATACATTGTAACACATTATAGATTTCTGGGGAGAAATGCTACATGAACTTGATATAAACAACGAGCAGTCAACATATAAATAATTGGGTACATTAAAATTTATTGACATGTTTTTTTTTTTTTTTGATTTCAGTATCATTAGATTTCATTTTAAATGTCCATAAATGGAATACATGTAGACATTCTTTAAAAATAACATGGATTTATGTGAAGACCAAATTGACAGAAACCTCGTCAGCTTTCTCTGTTTTTAATCCCCAAGTGTTCAAAGATAGCTCTAGCCGAAGACGAACAAACCGAGGGCAGTCCCTACTGAATTTAAGCTAAAAACCAAGAAAAAACTAGTACTCTTGAGCAATAAAGGTTGTTGCTAAACTATGATCTGGTTGATGACTCATTTTGTGTTTTCAAAACACATTTAAAATTCAAAAAAAAAAATTCTTGAAAAGTCTAAGTGTCATTTATGAATATTCCCAATTCTATTTTCATAAAATCTAAGTATCCTAAGTCAAAAATTAAACTAAAGATTCTTGGATCTCTAGTTCATTACCTATTCTCTTAGTCTTGAGGGTGAATTGGAGATATCTTGATTTGATTTTATAGCTTGAACTTTGTCCTTGCTTGACACTTTTGGATCTTGATCTTTTAAGTATCATGACCATGAAATTTGGTTCAAATTTACAATAAGACTTCACAAAATTAACCAATAACAATCAATTTCCAAACATCTTTTATGAGTAGTACTAAACTTTTAAATTCTTTTAGACTCACTTATAAGGAGTGCAATAATACAATTTTTATATCTAGGTCTATATTTATATGAAGAAGTAAAGTCCAATCTATATTATATATATAATTCCACCATCAACTTTATGTTATATGTAAGGGGTAAAAATTGAGGATACCTCCTACAAGAATAAAGATTGAACGTTTCTGATAAGAGTGAGTTCTGAACTTGGTCTCCTAGTCTTTGCTTCTTGCAAATTGAACAAACTGCCCAAGATCGAAGTGCTTCGATCGAAGGCACTCCGATGCTTAAGTCAGCGTACCTTTCATCTTGGTTTCCTCTATTTTTTATAGATGGTCATCCCCTTAGGGTTTCGATGATTTTTTATTCAAGGTGGCACACCTTCCTTTAATTCAACGATTCAGTTTGAAAAGTTGTTGATATTTCTCCAACAATTCCTCCTGACATCTTTAATTTTGTTGATTCGTTCATTCAAAATGCCTAAGTTAAAGGCTTATCTTTATCTTTCTATCTTCTATTTCAAATAGCTTGATCATAATGAGAGTGGAGCACTTTTGATGCTTGCCGAACACATTGATATGCTCGGTTTAATAAAAATCGAGCTCTTTCGTTACTTTGCCGAATACTTTGGTCAGTTTGGCTAGACCCATTTGACTAAGTAGCTAATGTCCTCGTCACGTGCCTTGTCTTATCAACCTCACATGGGCTCATTAAATGCCACAATACGTGTAGTAATGGGAGCCAACCCCTGCATGTATCTTGTGACATCCCCCCTTGTTTTGGCAGCATGTTTTGGGCATTTAAATATTGCCTTTTAGAATTCCTCTCTTTTTTTTTATAAACGATTTCTCTTTGTATTTCCCTTTACTTTGTCTTCTTGCTTTCAAACCCTTTTCTTCCTCTGTATCTTCCCTCTTTCTGCACTTCATCTTCTCAAATGGCTCCCCTTACTCCTACTGATATTCCAACTTTCAAAACAAAATATAATATTCTAGACGACGTCGAAGTAAAGTTCGCTGGGAAAGATGAGTCACTGATTGGCACAAGGGGGAGGATTCCCATTCCAACTAGTGTCATTACTGAGGGTGGAGTGTGATTCCCTCTCGACCCTTTTCTCATTTGGGTTCTTTCTGCTGCAAAGCTCTGTCCCCTCCAATGTTGTCCAAACTTTTTCAGGATAGTGATGGAAGTATTTGCTTTGAACAAGCTTCTGGGCTTAAGCCTTGGCTTATGGGAGATTCTGTACTATTACATCATCAAGGCTATTAGAGATAGCTTCTATTTGGCTGTGAGGAAGAAGGACTGTTATCTGGTCACCCATCTCTTAGATTCGAACAAAGGTCATGAAAATGACATTGTGTTTGTTTCTGGGAATTGGGAGTACCCTGCTGGGGCCACTCCTTCCTATCGTTGTCCCTACGAAGAAGGCGCTCGAAGTATCTGAATCTTTTTCTCTTCCAAATTCATTTTTTTTTCTTTTTTTTTACCATTTTCTGATTCAAGATTTCTGTGTGCAGGAGAGACTGTCAAGGGTAGAGTTCCTGAGTCCTCTGTGAAGATGGATGAGCTTAAGAGATTTTGGGACTTTAATGAGTCCCTGTTCTGCTGAGTTACACATACACTGCTCAGATACACACCAAACTACACATCATTCATTACCGTGACAAACCGACCCAACGCCACACTGGCCGTAGATCGGGAGGCAATCCAAACTGCTCAGGAACGGATTCCCCGAGCCAAGAAGAAGTCTTCTCTTGCAGCTTCTGGGCGTAGGACGGTGAAAAAATTTCTTGATTTTTTATCAACTGTTGAACCGACTCCTTCCTCCAAACCGACTCCAACTACTCCAGTGATTCCAATTTTTGTTCCTGAGGAACCCACTACCGAGGTTCCAACTTAAACCTCTCTACCAAATGATGCTAATTTGCCAACCAGTGGGCAAGCAGATATAATTCAGACCAATGAGACTTCAATTCCGGTCGAGGTAGACCCTCTTGATTCTGATCATTCTCCCATTCCACAAGATGACTCAATTTTTGAGCTTACCGAGGAACCCACCCCAAAAAGGCGGAATACTACTGAGCTCGAGGCTAGCCTCTCTCCATAGCATGTGCATCCTTCTTAGGGCAAAGAGGAGGGAAATTACTACAAAGGACTCGGCAATAGAGGATTTCAACATTGATCTTGCCTCGAGACCTAGCTATGAACGAGGCTCTGATTGATGACGAAGTGTCTCGTCAAGCCATCCAACATATGGTTATGGTAGTATTCTTTTAACTTTGTTCTTTCATCCTTCCCTATTTTTTCTTCAAAAAATTTTTCTAAGTCTTCTTCCCAATCTTAAGGGTCCGCAAAAAGTCCATGAGGTCGGGGCTAGGATAGCCAGAAAGGTCAAGGCTATAAAAGATGTTATCCACGCTTGAGCTTCAACCTTGGCCAAGAAGGAATCGATGGATGAAGAATACCCCAAGTTCTGTGAGGAAGTTTCAACTCTTTCGGCTCTAAATCATAACCTGACAGAGGATAATAAGAAGCTTTCTTTAAAAGTCAAAAAATTAAAGGAGTCCGAACATGAGGCCATCATAGAGCTTTCTCAATCATAGCTGGACTATTCTAGCCTTCTGGAAGAGTTCAATTACTTCAAACCTGATGCAAAGAAGAGAGAAAACTCTACCTATGATGAGGGGATCGAGAAGGCAGAAAATGATCTTGCCTTACAAATTCCTCAACTTCGAGAAGCTTTTTTCAATAAGGGATGGCATGCTGCTCTGGTTGCTGTAGGGGGTCCCTTCCCCTTCTGAACTATTTTCCAATCATTCCCTTCCAAGTTCTTCTCAACCTCCAGCTTCCTAAAGTATTTGGGATATTTTTTGTAACTTTTTGATGTATATGTTCTCTGATCTATGTATTCTTTGAAATTTAAATAAAGACCTCTTTCTGTCATTCCTGTTCTTGTAGTTTGTGAAGTTTGAATGAAAACTACATTTTGTAACTTGCTCGGCTTTCGTTAATGAACTCAGTTCCTTAGTAGGAACCTAAACAAACAACTTAGAAAAAATTCAAAATTTCATGAAGTTGAAGTTTGGCCCTTGTTTGGCCCTTCTTCAAAGAGCTCGGTTCCTTAGGAACCTAAATAAAGGAAGAAGTTATGCCCTTGTTTGGCCCTTCTTCAAAGAGCTCGGTTCCTTAGTAGGAATCTAAATAAACTTGGAAAAAATTTTAACTCTTGAAGTTATGGCCCTTGTTCGGCCCTTCTTCAAAGAGCTCAATTTCTTAGTAGAGTTACTCATAGTCCCCTTGGATATTTAAGAGAGTTTCTACCTTGCATTGACCCACCAATCTAATTGGACTCCAATACATCCCTTATCAGTTTAAATCATCATGCCTAGCCGAGGGCTTGGATTAGATCGAGTGGCTGCGCCTGATTCAAGTTTGAAACTTCTATCAGGATTTATTGCCTCCCTACCTTAGCAGTAGGACGTATATATTAAAAGGAAGAGCAAGAATAGGCTGATCTCCAAAAAAGTCTTTTATTAATAATCTCTGCTCATGTCAGTACATTTTGCTCAACACTTAATCCCTCTTAAAGGGTACCTTTAAGTTTCTGAAGGTACTTCGGTGTTCTATCTAAAAAGGTATTTTTTAGAAATAGAACTGTCTTAAATTAGTAGAGTTCCAAGGGCATGGTACCGCTTTACCGTCTAAGTTCTTGAGCTCATAATAACCACTATCTCCTACTCGGGACACCCTGTATGGACCCTCCCAATTTGCTCCAAGCTTTGCATGGATTGGGTTCTTAGCTGATCCTAGTACTCGCCTAAGAACCAAATCTCCTAGTATGAAAGATCTAGGATTGACATTTTTGTTGTAAGCTCAAGACATTTGATGCCGATAAGAAGCCATCCTTATAGTTGCTTGTTCTCTTTTGTCCTCTGCCAGATCGAGATCTCAGGTAATAACGGCATCGTTATTATTGCTTTCAACCAGCTCGATTTTTAGGGTTGGTAAACCTATTTCTAACGGAATTACTGCTTCCATCCCATAAGCTAGGGCGAAGGGGGTTTCTCCGGTTGAGCGCCGAGGTGTGGTTCAGTACGTCTACAGAACACTTGGCAACTCCTCCACCCATCTTCCCTTGGCGTCCTCTAACCTTTTCTTGATTCCATCTAAGATTGTCTTGTTGAAAATCTCTACTTGTCTGTTACTCTGAGGATAAGCTAGGGTTGAGTAGTGATTCCGAATTCCAAAATATTGGTAGAAAACTTTGAAGGGATTACTATCGAACTGTGTGCCATTATCCGAAATAAGCGTATGTGGAATTCCAAATCTGGTGATGATGTACATCCAGACGAACTTCTTTGTATCAGTATCTCTGATGTTGACTAAGGGCTCGGCTTCCACCCACTTTGTGAAATAATCAGTTGCAAATAGTCATGTTAGGTGCCAGAGGTAGTGGTCCCACTATGTCTAGTCCCCACTGAGCAAGTAGTCATGGACTCGCAATGGGAGCAGCTCCTGGGAAGGTTTTTTCGATATTGGTGAGAATTTTTGACACTTCTCACATTGTCTCACGAACTATTGAGCGTCCTTCTGCATATATGGCCACCAAAAACCCTGAGAGATGGCTCGGTGAGCCAGAGATCTCCCACTAGTATGAGGACCGCAGTTTCCTTCATCAACTTCGAATAGGAAACCTAGAATTATCTTTAGGTGTACACACTTTAGATACAGACCTCCAAACGAGTGTCGGTAAAGCTCACCTTTTGGGGATAGCCAGAATCTCGCAGCTTTGAGACGTAGCTTATAGGTTTCCTTCTTGTATTCGGGCAAGTTACCATTCTTTAAGAAGTCAATTATTGATTCCATCCATCTTGGCTCAGCTTTGTTATGTAAGACTTCGTTAGAATTAGTCGGCAAAATACTGGGCTCGGCTTGGAACTCAATGGTAAGAGTCCTTTCAGTTTGTTGGTCAATGGTCGAGGCCAACAAGGCTAAAGCATTGGCATGCAAGTTCTTTGCTCTTCCGACCTACTGAATAGAGTATTCTGGAATTTTGTTCAATTCTTTTTCTGCAATGGCATGATACGCAATCATTCTTTCATCCTTTGCTGCATACTCCCTTATTATCTGATTCACCACTAATTGTGAATCAAAGAATATATGTAGTTTAATTGCCCCCAGTTCAGCTGCTAACCTTACTCCATCTATCAAAGCTTCATACTCAGCTTCGTTGTTTGAAGGTTGGAAGCCAAGCCTGATGGCCTTCTCCTAAATACAACCATCTATACTTACTAGTGTGAGGCCAATGTCGGCACCCTTTTGATTTGAAGACCCATCAACAGATAGGGTCCATTCGCCATGGAGCACTGATTTTTCATTATCATCCGTCTGTTTGATCTGTACCAAACTATTTTTAGGTTTGAATTCTGCGATGAAATTTGCCACAACCTAGCCCTTGATTGCCTTCCTCGATTCAAATTCGACGTCGAACTCTCCGAGCTCGATCGCCCATTCTGTGATGCGTCCCGACAGGTCAGCTTACTAAAAGAGTGACTTCAACAGTTGATTAGTGAGCACCGTGATTTGATGTGCCTAGAAATAATGTCTTAGCTTCCTAGTCGAGCTAATTAGAGCGAGTGCGAGCTTCTCTCATGGAGTATTCCTTGATTTTACATCTAAAAGCATCTTGCTCATATAATAAACAGGCCTTAGCTTTTCACAATCATTCCTCATCAAAGCTCCACTCACTGCGTGTTCCAATACAGCTAGGTATAGAAAAATTCTTTCCTCGGACAATGAGGTTGAGAGGATTGGTGGGAGGCCAAGTATGTTTTCATGTTTAAAAATGCCTCCTCACAGTCCTGACTCCAAAGTGCCCCCTTCCTTCCTTTGATTGATTGGAAGAAAGGTCGACAATTATCTGATGCTCGAGATATGAACCTTCCGAGCGCAACTGTCATCCCTGTTAGCCTTTGTACTTCCTTTATTGTCCGACATGACTGTAATTCTGCAATCGCCTTCACCTGATCGGGTTCACCTCTATACCTCGGTGTGTAAACCAGAAAGCTAAGAAATTTCCCCGATCCAACCCCAAATGCACACTTTGAAGGTTGAATTTCATCTTGTACCTTCGCAGAACATCGAATGTGTTTCTCAAGTCAGAGCAGTGACTAGTGGCCCTTCAACTCTTCACCACCATGTCATCGATATAGACCTCTATAGTACTGCCTATCATGGGTGAAAACATCTTGGTGACCAACCTCTGATATGTCGCTCCTGCATTCTTCAACCCCAAAAGGCATCACCTTGTAACAGTATGTCCCCTCAGGTGTTATAAAGGTGATCTTTTCTTGATCCTCTTCAGCAAGAGGAATATGGTGGTATCCTCTGTAGGCATCCAAGAAGCTCATTTGCTCATGCTTAGCAGCTGCATCTACAAGTTTATCTATCTTAGGTAGGGGAAGCTGTATTTAGGACAGGCCTTGTTGAGGTCGGTGAAGTCAACACGGACTCTCTACTTCCCGTTCTTCTTTTTTACCACCTCAATGTTTGACAACTAGGTCAGATATTGTACCTCCCTAATTGTTTGGGACTCAAGTAATCCTGTCATTTCCTCTTTTACTGCATCCTGATGTTGAGGGGCCGACCTCCTGAGCTCTTGTTTAACTTGATTGAAGCTAGGGTCAATGTTTAAGTGGTGGTATGCCACTTTGGACAGTACGTCGGGCATGTCACACATGCACCACACAAAAACATCGGCATATTCTCTCAATAAGGTGACAAGCTTTTTTTTCTGCTCGGGGCTAAGATCTGTTCCCAACAAAAAGTACTTCCCCTGGCCTTTATCCTTGCCTAAAGGTACTTTAGCCAAGTCTTCGACTCTTCGATCAGTAACTTCTTTTTTTTGTGCCTAAAGGTACTTTAGGGCTTTTTGTGATAGCTCAGTTTGTAGAAATGACTAAGTCGTCATGTGTTGATTGCTATTTCATTTCCTCAGCTACTGAATCCCTTTCTTGAACCTCTACTCCATCCTTAGCTTTGACCAAGGCCAGTAAACAAGTTCTGGAACTGACTTAGTTTCCTCGGATGTTCACTATCCCTTTAGATGAGGGGAACCTCAGCATTTGGTGGTACGTTGATGGTATCGCCTTCATCTCGTATAGCCAGAACCGCCCATTATGGCATTCTAAGTCGAGACCGTATCCACTACCAGGAACTCTGTCATGATACAAACTGGTCCAGTCTTTACAAGTAGCGTGATCTTCCGCCTAGGAAGAACTGTTTTACCACTAAAGCCTATAAGTGGAGTATTTGAGGGCTTAAGATCTTCCTTCTTAAGACCGAGTTTCTCGAAGAGATCCATATATATTATCTCAGAGAAACTCCTTGGATCAATCAAATCTCTTCTCACATCGTAATTAGAAATTCGAAGCATAACGACTAGAGCGTCGTTGTGTGGTTGATGAACTCTGACCAAATCCTGTTTGATGAAACAGATGGCTTCGGTTGTCTCCACCTTAATTCTTTTGTTCATAACCTCTGGGGTCAATCGCAACTCATAGACCTCTCTCTCTTTGGCAGCTTTCTGAATATACGCCCTAGCAGAGTTGTTTGTAGACATCTACAAATTTGTCGCATCGTGGATCACATCAATCACCCCAGCTAGTGTGTTATGATTTCCTTTAGGGTCGGTCCTGCCATCGTCGATTCTTGCTCCACCTTCGATGTACTCGGTGAGATGTCCTGCTTGGACCAGCTCTTACAAATGATGCTTTAAAGACCGGCAGTTCTCTGTCATGTGACCTATATCCCGATGATATGAACATCTGAAATTTGGATTCCTCGTCGAAAGGTCCCCAGTTAGCTTGTTAGGCCACTTGAAGAATGGCTGCGCCTTGATTTGGTTCAGGATCTTGTATATTGGTTCCTTGAAAAGTGTATTTACCCCAAGAAAAGGGGACTTCTGGGGATAGCCCTTCTTCTCATTCTTCCTTCTGCCCTCGCGGCTCAGCTCGATCTGCTTGTCTCGACCGAACTATCTTCTGCCATGATTTTCTTTAACTACATCTCTAGGTAAGTTGTCGTCGACTTTGACATAATTTTCAATCCTTGCCATCAATTTTTCCAGGTCAGTGGCTGGTCTTCTAGTGAGTGATTGGTACAAAGGTTTCTCTTTTGGCAATTCAATTTTGAAGGACGCCACTGCGATTTCGAGATTACATCCTTTGACCTCATTCATTGTTTCTCAATAGTGATGAGCGTACTCTCGCAGGGTTTCATTATTCTTTTTCTTCAACGTCAGTAGAGCCCCAACATCCTTTGGCTGCTTACTACTCGTAATGAACCAAGTCGTGAACTGTTTAGCTAGTTACGACCATCCATCTATCAACCCCTTTGGCAAACTGTCAAACCATTTCATGGCCAACTCTCCAAGACTGCTAGGGAAAATGGTGCAAAGTAGTGGCTCATTCCTTTGGTGAACTGTCATCAACTGTCTGTAATGTCTAATGTGTGAGGTTGGGTCGATTTTTTTGTCGAAAATTCTAAAATTTGGGACGGTAAACTTGCTTGGGATTCACCCCCTTTCAAGCCATGAAGTGAAGGGTGATGACTCTGTGCTGTTCCCAAATTCCCCTATCATTCTCCTGGCTAGGTCCCTAGCCAACCTCTGTTCTGGCTTTTTCAGGCGATTGTTGAGTTCCTCGGTAATGTATTGCTTCCATGAATCTTCCTCCAAAACCCGAGGTCTTTTCTGCTGGTGCTTATCATCCCTAGCATCCTTGGTTCTATCATGTTTTTTCTCAGGACTTTCTTGTCAGTTGTCCCTCTCACGCTTCTCTTTTCTGGTCAATTCCTTCAACCTGGCTTTTAACTCTTCATTCTCCTTTATCAGGTCCTTTCCCCTAGCGTAAGATTTCTTAAATAATTTTCGTGTGCATCCAGCTTGTCCTGCAGGGATTGGTCCAACTTCGCCAAAGAATGGTTCTCCCCCTCGGCACTGAGGGATTCCCCACGACCTACAATCTGCTGATTTTGATCTCTGGATGGTTTGAAACTGACTGAAGATACCTCATTGTATTCCTGAGGTCTAGATGGGCTTCTGGTGGCATGTAATCTAGCGTTGCTACCAGATGGGAGTGATACTGGATTAGAATTTTCCAAGGCAAAACTGCCTCTAGGAGATCCAATTGCACTTCTTAGTCTTGACATCGTAGCCTTTCGTTGCGAATGATGAAAATCTTCCCACAAACGGCGCCAAAATGTAAGGGAGTAAAAATTGAGGATACCTCCTACATAAATATTGAACGTTTCTGATAAGAGTGAGTTCTGAACTTGGTCTCCTAGTCTTTGTTTCCTGTAAAATGAACAAACTGCTCAAGATCGAAGTTCTTCAATCGAAGGTACTCTGATGCTTAAGTCAGTAATGAAACTGAGATAATTGCGAGAAAACAAGGAGAGTTCAGCGTACCTTTTACCTTGGTTTCCTTTGTTTTTTATAGATGGTCATTCCCTTAGGGTTACCGTGATTTTTGATTCAAGATGGCACATCTTCATTTAATTCAGCGATTCAGTTTGGGAAGTTACTGATATTTCTCTAATAATTCCTCCAGACATCTGCAATTTCATTGATTCATTCATTCAAAATGTCTAAATTAAAGGCTTATCTTTATCTTTCTATCTTCTATTTCAAACAGCTCGGTCATAATGAGAGCCGAGCACTTTTGATGTTTGCCGAACACATTGATATGCTCAGTTTAATAAAAATCGAGCACTTTCGTTACTTCATCGAATACATTGGTCAGTTCGGCTAGACCCATTTGACTGAGTAGCTGATATCCTCGTCACGTGCCTTGTCTTATCAACCTCACGTGGGCTCATTAAATGCCACAACACCTGTAGTAATGAGAGCCAACCCCTTCATTATATTTAATTTTTTTGGTGTTCAACAATATAACAATATTGTAATGAAAATCCTAAGATATCTAATCAATCTATTTGACCAAAAAACTGTAATTAATTTATAATAAAATAAAAAATGTAAATATTCAAGAAAGATAATTTTAAAATCAAGCTCCCTAAAAAATATAGAAATTGTTTAAAGGAGCCAGAAATGCCTACATAAATGTGAAATTAGGTACTCAAAGGTAAATAGAATAAAACAATAATTTGGTTTAGTAAGAATTAAAATGAAAACTAATTATATACTCAATTTATTATTTAATTGGATTACATATATAATTTATTTTAAAAAAACATTAGAAAAATATTTAAATTTGTTCATGTAAAATGCAAATGGTATATTTGTAGTACTTTTAAAAAAATATAAACAAAGACGAATTATATTCTGCACCCAAAGATTATAAAATTTTTACTTTATACCCTCAAAGATAAAATTTTCTATATCATATTTTCAATGTCTTAAAAGTGTCGTAATGTGACATTTTTGTCAATTTTCATTGCGACAACTTGTATTTTGTGATATTAAGAATTCTCATTTAGTTCTCTCAAAGATTAAACATATCATATTGCACCCCCATTAAAAATCAAATCCATCAAGGTACAAAATAAAAATACTTAAATTTTTTGGGATGCAAAGAGCAATTCCCCTATAAACAAATTAATTCTTTGTGGGTTATGAACTACACACCTAGTGCTTGAACAAATTCTACAGCCAGCATAATCAATAGTCTTCGGATTGGTGGGTAAAATGTATCATTCAAGAACACAATCCATATTCACAAGGATCAACATAGTTTGCAAGATTTTATCCAAGTAAGAGAGTCAAGGACATGATACTGCACAGTTATCATGATTGGTTTCTGAAATCCACTTCGGATAGAGTTTTTTTGGTATGATAGAGTTGTAAGGGAAACGCTGCCGAAATTTTTTAAAATTCATTATGTTTAAATTTAGTATTTACAATACATACTTTATTCCAACACGTGGTTTCTATTGTTTACAAATGTATATGTATTTTTTATATATTTTATGCATTGTTATGTTTAGCGTTGTTCTCCACTTCAATGGGTAAGATAAAATAAGACAACAAATGGTACATTATATTTTAGCATTGCATAATGACAATACAGATAAACTATAACAACACAATAGTACAAGCATATAAGCATGATTATAACAAACGACACACATTATTACAACCCCTGGACGGAGGATAAACCAACATATGCATAAATGTTTATTGATCAAGAAATCTTCATCATGGGAATCTTTCTTCGTCAGACATTTCAACGTCAAAAACACTTCCTCCTTCCATAGACAACTGTAGGCACAAACGTGCTTCCTCAACCAAACATTCTGCAGCACGATCGCCTGCAATTCGGCAGAAGTTGTACCGAGTTTGCCGTATTGCCATACAGTTGTTTTCAGCACGAATACGCCACAATGTACCTTCCAACTCTTGTGGTGTTTTAATAGACATATTAATGGTAATTTGTCATGGCCTACATATGTTACAAATGCGTAAATCTTCACTTAGAACTGCTCTCTCATTCAAACAATATTGTCATTCCTCCCTTATTCTATTCACTGACCTCTGTAAGAAACGTAAACGAGGATTTAGAGGATAGAAGAATTCATCCTCTAACGTCCAATGATAGCCCAAAGTTTCAAACACTAAGCGTGAACTATAACTCATGTTTGTAATTGGTAAGTACAATAAGAGAACAACACACAATCAATTTATAGTGATATTCTTATGGTAGTCGTGGTAACTATTTAGCCAGCTATGGCTAAATTTTTTATAAATATGATGATTTGACTACTCGTGCAACACTTCTAATTTGTCTCATCACTGAATGAAGCACATATCTATCAGTGTTAAGTTGTCAATGGTGATTTAACACAAGACTGTTTGTACAAAGTTGTCAGTGTTATGTCATCAGCGTCTATTTTAGCACAACACTGTATCAGTGTCTAGTCGCTATCATTGTTCACTCGTTATTGTATCTTCACTGCAATATTTTATTCCTCAGTTCAATGAATGTAATATTAAAATAAGTTACGTTCCTGTTTAAATACATCTACTTAACTACAGTGCAAATCATATATACACTATAATGTCAACAACATCAACAAATGGGTTTTCAAGCCAACCAAATGATGACTCATTCCCAACCAACCACTGTCATCATGAAACATTTTCTTCATTTAGTTCACTAGAACCCGATAATTACACAGATCCCACTAGTGTAACATGGTATGAAAAATTACATTCCTTTAAAAATGAGTCAATCAACATTCATAACCCTTTCACCGAAGTCGGTCATGTGATGATTAGACCTGCAACCTTTGTTCCGCATCTAGAGTTTTATTATCACCTACCGGGACCAAGTTGGTTGAAATCTTATTTCAAGCGCTGTGAGCTTGAAGGATATTGTCGTTGGCATGGATTACGAGTGCTACAGGCACGTTCATCTGAAATGTATGTGGAATGGTGCATGGATAACTATCATGATATCATTGCAACACTGGCTCTTGAGAATGATCAAATGAAACGGCGGCTAAATCACCTTATTACAAAGGCAAATATTGAACATTCAGACACTGTAAAGCGTATTAATGCAATACTGTCCAATCAATCCATGGCTTCTAACACTGAACTTTCTGATTTTGAAGAATCAAGTGATGATGATCATTGTGCAAAATTTCTCCCTGTTACTCTTTGCTTACATGGCACACCACTATGCTGTGGGAAATACGATCGTCATTAGAAATATTATGACTAATATGTCTATATTATGTCATTTAAAATAAAATTTTATAGTTCTATTTCAGCAAAAGACATAACGTCTCTTCATTTTGAATGCTTTTTTGTAAAGTTTTTTATCGCAAAAGAAATAAAATCTCTTTCCCCCTGGTTTAGGATTTGTAGGTTGGGATTGGGGGGCGATTGCTATTCTCTTTTTGGATAATAATAGTTTTCGCGGGTAGGGTTTTTTAATATTTAGGGCTTAAGGTTTTGTTTGTGTGGGGGTGAGGAGGGTTACGATGGGTAGTATTTTTGAAAATTAAAAATTGTGAACTTAATAGTTTTATTATTTATTGTTTAATAGGGGTGGGAATGAAATTTTTATTTGTGGGACTACATAGAAATAGTCCCACTCAGGTTTTTATCTTTTTTATTGTTATCAGTGTACAAGTTGGATAACTTTCCAATACCGTAATTTCATTGACCAATATGCTCAAAATAATTTTTCAATGCTTTCAAAAAGTGTGATAGCAGGGGGTAGTTATTAATTTTTTAATGTAAACGTTTTGGGTTGAGAAAGGTATATAGGTAGCACTTTGAAAGCGGATGTGTTAAACACGCTTTCATTAGAAACCATTTTCAAGAAGTCCACTTTCTAATGAAAGCGTTTTTATTAAATCCGCCTTATAATGAAAGCGGGTTTAACACATCCGCTTTCATTGGAACGATAAGCACGGTTTTTCCTTTTAAAAACAGGTTTGATAAATACACTTTCAGAATAAAAACGGATTTTATAATTCCGCTTTACCAAATGAAGTGTACTTCTTGATTCTGCTTTCATATGAAGTCATACCGCTTTCGCATGAAGTCAGATTTGTTGATTCCGCTTTTAAAAAGTGTCATAGATTGGTGAATAAGTTCAAAATAACTATATTTTGGTAATAGATTCAAGACAATCACCACCGACCCAAGCCTACAATCTACACAAAGTAACTCGAAAGTGGCAAAGAAGTTTCCTAAAGAACAAGCCAAAGGGAATGGCCAACGAGAAAAGAAGAAAGAAAAGGTGGTATTATTTGTGGCAAATTCCCCAACCATAGGGAATCCTAATAGCAGTAGTCCTAAGAAAGACAAGATTGAAGCAATGAAATTAGATACCAGAAATCAGAAAATCAAAAGTGGATCTAGAGAGTATCCAACTAAAGGGAATAAAAAAATCTCAATTCAACATTTTCCCTAGCTCTAAAGAGTTACTTTTGTTCTTCAAGAGATATGTTCTAAATTCATTCGAACTACAATAGTTAACATTTGAGTTTGAAAGAGTGGTTGACGTAAGCCAGGATACTCGGTAGTCAAAAAAAAAAAAGAGAAAAAGGGGCATGCTTTTTTGTACATATGGAAGCAATTGTGGAGGCCTTTCATGACTACATAACTCGTCACAAAAAGTAAAAAAATTGGTGCCCAAGGATTTTGATGACAAACAGCATTCACTATGTGATCTTCACATGGCCTTAGATGGGGAACAATCTTCCATGACGAAACCTACATGTTACTATTGAAAAATCGCCATGAGATATGGTTTGTTGCAACATCGTCACCATTTTTTATTGTCACTTTCCGCACTAATTTTCTCTAACCTTCTCCAAAAATCATGATTAAAGCACTAGGGACCAAACCAATATGTTCTCATGAGGGGACTCGAGTAATGACATTGTCAATAAATTTTATTCAAGGAGATATTCAACTAGTTAGTTAACAATATTGCAATGGTTTAATCGTACAAAAACCTATTAAAATCAAGTTTCATTAGATTAAACTGTCGTAAAAATTAGTGTAAGCAATAAAATTCAAAATTTGATTCTATTTTTTTATTTTTTATTTTTTTTTGGGGGGGGGGCGCTTTATGGTCATCGAACTCATCTAAAATTGTATTATAAGAGTAACATTTCATTCATCCGACTAAAAAATTAATAAAATTAAAAAAGAAAAAATCGTCGGTGCCTAGCCAAATCTCATACTAACATTAAGGCTGAAGGATAATTTAGTAATTAATCTTCTTAATACCGTTGGTGGACAAAACTCAAAAAATAATACCACCTCCTAGGTGGTATTATATAAGCCCATTTATATGGGTTTTGGTGAATTATAGCTAGTGGGTCGGTATTGTGACACGAAAAAAGACGAACAAAGAAAGTATTACTGGACTCTACATAATATTTTTCCTAATCCCACCTCTTTATACCACCATTATCCTTCAAACAAACATGCCCTAAGTGAAAAGCCACATATGTATAGGATTTTTTGTGAAAACCTAACGGGATTCTACACCCACCCAATTACGGTTGATTTAAGTAAAGTTCATGAATTCAAGCAATTTCACCAATTTAACCCTAAGTTAAATAATTGCCTATATACAAACACATGTATATTGATATTGGTATCTAGATTATAAATATTGCAAATTAGAGAGAGGGTGAGAAATATAAGGGTTCCATACCCTAAAAAAAAAAAAAGGTTTGCCTTTGGTTTTAATTTGATCCCTAAATTTTCAATTGTCTCAGTTTAGATCTTCAACTATTAATTTTGTCTCAATTGCATCCTTTTATTTATTTCTACCAATAGATTAATGATGAAATAGATCAAATTGGGCTACTCTCTAATTGATCTAATGATGAAAAATAAAAGATCAATGAACAATTTAAAACCGAAGACAAAGTTTAGGGACTATGATTTTTACCCAAAAAAATATACAAGGGGTGTTCTAGAAGTTATGTTTCGATTCGGAGTTGGTTTTTGGCATGAAAATTAAAAGAGTAATTCTATTGGGATCCAAAAAATTGATTTAATTTGCTAAATTAGTAATGTGATTTTATTATAACTATTGAATCAACATTCAGTTCTAATGTTTAATGGGTATTACAATCAATTCAAAAATTATAGCTGATTAGGTCAGCAAATTAAATCAATTATAACGTTACTCCAATTAAAATCCGGTTTCCTATCCCAATACTGCATTCAAGTTTGAAGATCTAGTTTCCTAAACGTCCTTGAAGAGGTTTTTCCCTTATAAAAGGGAACTTCATTTTAGGTTTTCACTAAAAGCACGGCCATAGGACGGGAAGACGAAGATAGGAAGCAGAGAGGTTAATGCCATGCTCATGCAACGGAGACCAAGGAGAAAGACTATTGCTGCTAATAAACGTAGGAAGATAAGCGATTCTAAAGTGACCCTGACACCGACACCAGAGAGAGAAAGAAGGCCATGGTCTGATGTCCATGAAGATATCATGAGATCCATCATGGAAAAATTATATCCAGCTGATCAAATTCGCTTCCAAGCATTTTGTAAAGATTGGCCAATACCTAGTTCGAATTCTGGAACTGGGCCTCTACAGAGAATGCCATGGCTATCGGCTTACTGGTGGTTTCAGGATTCAATTTCCGGTCAAGTTTGTTGGGAACTTTGATCTAAAATGAAACAAATGAACAAGAACACAACAAGCTGGATTGAATGACTTAGTTTTATTAACAATAACTTTGGCTTAAATAGCCATTCAATACACAATCTTAACAGAAACGAAAAAGCAGCCCACTTAGCGGAAATAAAGCCAAGTGGTAACAGAAACTTGGAACAATTCAAATACAAGCAGATGTCCCTAAAGACTAGGACTTTCCCTGTAGACCAGAACATTATTCTAACAAAAAAACTGCAGCAAACTCCTTCAAAGTTTTCATTAAGTGCAAGCTTTGCGACTCGATTAGCGATATTGCCGGGGGAAAAGAATGGAAATTCTTTGATAATGCTAAAGTATGTGCTTCAAAATTTGGTTGGTTACTTTTGGCCCAAAAAAGTTTGCACAAACATTCGTGTTTCCTACACTCACCCTTCACCAGGGACGTTATCAAGCTGCCGGAATTGAGTTCAAAGCACGTCGTTGTGACTATCTCGTCTGCTCCAACCTCTCAAGGCTGCGTCCTGTTCGTAGCATCTCTTCTTAGTGGCAACAAGCTCAGAATCAGCACACGTCGATGTGGCGACAAAGCATGGAGCACACAGAAGTTTGACGGAGAATTTGAGAAACCACAGAAGAGTGTGGTATATTTCGAAGGAGCTTTTTACTGTGTCTTTAAAGGTGGAATGCTGGGATTCTTCACTGTTGAAGATGGGTCTTGGAGCTTGCTTACGACGTCCCTTGACCCTCTTCCATGGTGGGATGAATTTGACATGTACAGTGCTTACCTTGTTGAATGTGATGGGAAACTTTTAATGGCCACTGTATATGAAACGTTTGAGGAGTGGAGGTTTTTCAGGTTTGATTGGTCTGAGATGAGTTGGGTTTTGCAAGAAAGATTGGGAGAGTGGTCATTATTTGCAGGTGGTACTTCTTTTTTAGTGCCAGCAGTGGAGGGTAGGGAATATTTAGCAGAGAAAATATATTACAAATATTTTTGGCATGATTGAAGTCTATAGCTTGGATGATAGTTTACTCTATGAGTTGAAGTTTACCAGACTGAATTATTCCACTGCGGTACTAGTTTGTGTTCCTTAAGAGTCACTTATTACAGTACATTCATTCATCGTTTTTGTTCGACTTAGAATATTAGAAAGATTATCCTTTTTTGTTTGACATAGAAGTGCTGACGAATCTAAATGCCAGAGTATGAGCACCTTAAAGCCACTCAGTCCCTTGACACCAGATAGGTAGTAATTCCTTAGCTTCTGGAGACCAGTCCCAGCACCTGACACAATCGCACGATATGATAAGTCTCCTCAGGAGAACACAAAAATGTGTGTATTGTATTCTTAGCACCTCTACTTCCCAAAACATACAAACAAACTACCAATAGATGCTGCTAGAGACTCGGCATGTTCAGGATCCATTGCATAACTTAACCGTACAGTACAGTATATACAAGTGCATTCAGCAACCAGGTCAGGCCCAAACCATCAATGAAATCATTTGGACCTTTAACCGTATTTACACCTTTCACCGCAAAATTTCACACGCACAATTCAGCAGCAACTTTCAAAACTTCCTTCTAAATATGATCTCAATGCTGATGCAAATCCATAAAAAACTTGAAACTGCTTTCTATCCCCCAATCCAGAACCCCCATTTGGAGGGAATTGTTTCCCAGTTAACTTTCTTTTATCAATTAGCACACGAGTCACCACAATCCTTGCAGAATGTGTTAACCAGAGTGAGATGAGGATTCCACATTTCAACAAGATTTATGCTACAGCCTAATTAGATGGAGATACAGACATTGAAAGAAGAGCGGGAGAGACTTATACCAGATCCAAAAAATTTCCAACAAAACTACAGAGGTATGTTCAATCCCTTGGTCAAGTCTGCCAAAATGGGGCTCCTGAATCATCTGGCTTTAAGAAAAACCAGACTACATTACACCACTTCAGCCACTACAGATCTTTGTATTTGTGTCTCAGAAGGTTGATTCACATTGAATAAACCTTCAATTCTGATCTTACTTCCTTGCAGATGTTGAATATAAAGATGCGACCAAAAAACAGGGAGTCTGCTTCAGTCCAATTGCTCGAAGTTCAGAAAATAAAACTGTATACTGAAGTCAAAGCCAATCTCGTCAAACAATAATCACCCAGGAGGCCTATTCAAACTTGAGTTCTCCTTCTCCATAGAAATAAGACCAGCAAGCCTTTCATAAACCTGCCAAAAAAATTTAGTATATATTTTTAAGTAAGGATAATATAATGCTTAGGTTTGATTTGCCAGGGAAAGAAAATTAGAGTTACTTCTGCTACTCCAAGGATTGCATACCTCAGCAAGCTGCTGCTCATCCTTATCTTGTTTATTTGTTAACGATGGATCATACCTAAAGAGCATATGAAATATGGCAGTCTCAAGAGTATGCTGACAAAGAAATTTCAGAACGTATCGTTTTGGATCAAAGGATGAAAGAGAAAAAATTAAATCCAAATGTGAAATCTACATCTATTACTACTATAAAATGTCAACATACATAAAAAACTTTTGACCTAACAGAATTGTGGAAGTTATGGAATTTTTCCTCAGAATTGAGGATTTGCCCAATGCTCTAAATAGAAGACATGTATTTCTATCCTTGCTTCTGGATTTCCAAAGCACTGCAAGTTTTATCTAGCAGATACATATGATGAGCTGCGTAAGGTAACTCTATACACGTAGATGATATTTTTGTTGAGTGATGCTCTTATTATACTTGTAGTCTCTGAAGGATGAGAACCAACTATGTAGCATCTACATCGAGAATTCAAGTATTATTTACATCATTAGTCCAATGCTTTGTATGAAATACCGGTAACAACGAACTTGCAAAATGGACCTATATATCCCAAAGAGATTCGTTTTCCGTGACCCTGCTTCACCTTAATTATTATTTGAACAAGTAAAAGTTTTGCCTTGGTCTGAGTGGGGATAGCATTTTCTTCTGCATGCCCATTGGGTTTTGATAAATCCAACAACTCAAAGATAGATAGAGAGGTAGCAATTTATGCCGCAACGTCAGCGAGTCGTTATTTGCAAATGTTTATGTGTAGTTTCATCCTAACTCCGAATTTTTTAAACAATTTTTCATGGAAAGTAAACAAAGCCAATCCAAATTTGTTATTTATTATTGGAGTTATAGATCCTTTGGGAATTCTGGCCCATATGCTGTCAAAGTTAGTTTATCATTAGAATTTGTAGTAGAATATACAAGGTACCATTTCAGTCTTCTTAAATCATTGTAGCAGGGATAGCCACCCAAGACTTCAAGTGTAGTGTCTTCTCTGTTTCATCTTTTTTTTTTTTTCAGCCATCATCACTTTGATTTACTGTTTAGTTTATTTATCTTAGGTCTTTGATCAGCTGTGTGAGAGTATTACTTGCTTGATTATGTAGTTCTTGAGGGCCTAAATCCTGTTTCATTGAGAATTCATTATCTTATTTTTCCTTGTAGTTCATGTGGATTTTCAAGGAGCACAAGGCTCACAGTTCCTCAGTGGCAACAAAAACATTTACAGTATGCTGGTTCATTTCTTCAAGTTTCTGGTTGAGTTTTTTTTTTTTTTTCTTTTTATTTTAACAAGAGGATTCTTTGAATCATCACACTTTAATTTTCTTATTTCATTCTCTATTCTACGTCAATAAGAAACATAATCACATGATGCTTTGGAAAAGTAACATATTGCCCTTTTGGCATGATTAATAGGATAATATCACATTTCTTTGAGCAATATTGAGCTCTTGATATCATGTGTTGTCTGATTTCCCTTCCAATGATTTATGCTACGGAAATGGTTTGTTTCTCTCTCTCCGAGAGCAATGAAAGATATTTTTCTTTTGTAATTGTTCAAGTTTAACAAGAGAATTGGAAGAAGAGAGGAGGCAAAGAAGGTGTAATCATACCCTACCTCTCATTCTCAACTTGTATTTATAATTAACTAAAAAATGGCAAAATACTAGTATACCCTTAAAAAGGTAAACTTATTACAATCATATTAAATAATAACGATATACTAATAATACTCTCAACACTCTCCATCAAGTTAGAGTATATATATCATATAATCCAAGTTTAGAACAAATGGTTGTAAGATGAGGACGACTCAATGCATTGGTCAACATATCTGCAAGCTGATACTCAGATTTCACAAATGAAGTTACAATATCTCTACTTAGTATCTTGTCTCAAATAAAATGACAATTAACTTCAATATGTTTGGTCCTCTCATGGAATACAGGATTGGCAGCAATGTGAAAAGTTGTCTGAATATCAGAACAACTGTAAGGAAAGTTAGACTAGAAAACCAATTTCCCCGAGTGTAGTAACCATGTCAACTTCACTAGTAGCTAGGTCTATCAAAATCCGATACGACACGATTAACCAACATGAATTAAACAGATTTGGGTGAGGACTTAACGGGTTTGGGTGGTAAACGGATTGACCCGTTAAACACGTTTAATAAACGGGTCGTGTTTGGGTAAGACATGTCAACCCGTTTATCACCCATTTAAATAAATTTAATATAATAATAAATTAATAATTATTTTATATACATATAAAATAATGAATGAGTAAAGAAAAAACAGTAAAAAAAATATTTAAAAAAACAAAAAAAATAAATCAGTTTAAAAAAAATAGAAACAATAGTTTTGAGCATTCGAGACATTGAATTGTCTTTTCTTTGAATCCCACATCGCTAGAAAAAGCAGAGGGACAGAGCTTTGATTGTCTATAAAAGAGGCAGTGGGTCTCTTGCTTTTAGCTGACTGTGTGGCTTATGACTGTTGTTGTTGGCGGTGGCTGTTGGTTGTTGGCTTTGGCTGGAACTCCTCTAATTGAGGAAAGTACACTTGGAAGAAAAAAAAAAATAGTGTAAAAATTTGTTAAAATAATAATTTTTTTTTTTTTTGCTATTTTAAAATGGGTTCAACGAGTTGTATTATGTTACCCGTTTATTAAACGGTTCATGTTCGTATTGAAAATTTTTACCCATTTATTAAATGTGTCATATATGGATTTGTATGTTTTTCACCCGTCACCCATTTAACCTGATACGTAACTGTTTAACCCGACACGATTAACACCCCTACCAGTGGCATGTGTCATCACTCTATACTCAATCTCAGCACTGGATCATACTACCACTGTTTGTTTCTTATTTTTTTATGTAACCACGACACTTCCCAAAAAAGTATAATATCTAATAGTTGATCTTCGATCCGAGGGAGAACCAGCCTAATCAGCATCAGTAAAACCGTCCACTCTAACATGTCCATTAGCTCGATACAATAACCCAAGTCGATGCACATGTTTAAGGTATCGAAGAATACGAATGACTACATCCCAATATGGTACATCCCATAAACTGACTCGCAACACTAACTACAATACGACCTAGATTTTCAAATAGTGCACTATCATTCATCAATAGCTTTTGGTTCAAATCTATAGGAACATCAATTGGTCTCTCACCCAACAAACCTGTTTCATCTAGCATGTCAAGTATATATTTTCTCTAAGACAAACAAATGTCCTACTTATATCTGACAACTTTAATACCCAAGAAATACCTGAATTTTTCAAAGTCTTTAGTATGAAATCGATCCAACAGAAGATTTTCAACTTTGTAATACTCTCAAAATCATTACTAATAATTACAATATCATCCACATAAAAAACCTGTACAATGTACCCTACATTAGTTTGTCTGTGGAAAACAAAATGGTATGTCTGACATCTGAAAAGACCATACTCTAAAACTGCATCTGAAAACTTATCAAACCATGCCCTCAGTGACTGTTGTAAACCATACAAAGACTCTTTTAGTCGACAAACACTATTATGATACTCCCCCGGAGTAGCAAACCCAATTAGGTACTTCATGTAGACTTTCTCAACTAAAAAAATAGTTAATAGATGATATTCAGATAAAAATCCTATTTCCTTTCAGTCTGAAACCTTATCACAAATTTAAGCTGTAAACCTCTCATAAAGATCTAATGAAAAAAAATATATAATTTTTATTTTTTAACGATTTGGGGAATGGAAGTTGAACTTCCTTTTGGTTCTCCCCGAAAAAAAGTCACCTTGTAAGAAAATATTTTTCACATCTAACTAAAATAAAGGTCAATCAAGATTAGCAACCAAATAAATCAATACACGAACAAAATAAATTTTGGCAACATGAGAAAAGGTCGCCTCATAATCAATGTCATAGGTTTGAGTGAAGCCCTTAGAAACAACTTAGGCTTTGACGTTCAATAGAACCATCAAGATTAAATTTAACTGTATACACCCACCGACATCCAACAGTCTTTTTACCAGACGATAAAGAGCAAGGTTCTAAGTCCCGTTATGACATAAGGCATCTATCTCCACTTCCATATTTTTCCTCTAATCCAAATCAGATAATGCACCCTGTAATATCTTAGGAATAGAAACAATAGACAACTGAGAGATAAAACAAGAGAAAGCAAGAGACAATGCATCATAAGAAACAAAATGATAATGGAATGTTTAGTAACACAAGATTGAGTACCTTTACAAAGAATAATGGGTAAAGTATCAAAAAGAACTAAGGCACTGGGATCAAAAAATGGCAAGACGGTAAGAGCTCTGCAATCGATGATCTCTGACAACGAGAGTATACGTGGAGCGGGGCAAATGAGGATAAGGGAGGCAAAGCTAGTGGTAACAAAGTAGGTAGTGGAATGACAGATGATAATGGAAAAGGGGTGGAGGTTGAAAACATAGATAAACAAGTGTAAAGAAAAGAGTTCACACGTAGAAAGGATAGAAGAAGACAAAAATCATGTGGCACTCTAATATTCATAATAATGAAAAGTTAGTACAAGAGACAATATATAAGGAACCCCACAATAAGGAAAACTCTAGACTACCCTTAATGATAAATAAATATAATTACACTATTAACACCCCCTCTCAAACTCATGATCTGACGGTAAAAAACATCGAAAGTTTGTCAAAAAGAAAACGAAAATGCGACATGGTATGGGACTTCATAAAAAAGTTAGCTAAACGCATAGTGGAAAAAACAAAAGGTAGAAAAATAGTCCCAAGCTGAACATAGTGATGCACAAAGTAACAGTCGATCTCAATATATTTGGTTCGTTCATGGAAAACAGAGTTGTGTGCAATCTAAATAGCACTTTTGTTGTACATAGGAGTATGACTAGAAAAAGAAACACCTAGATCGGCAAGCAACTATCTCAACCAAACTATCTCCGACGTCATAGGAGTAGGACAAGAAAAGGAAACACTTAGATCGGCAAGCAACTATTTCAACCAAAATATCTCTGACGTAGAAGTAGTCAAAGCACGATATTTCAACCTCAGTAGTAGAACGAGCGACAACGGTCTACTTCTTGCTCCTCCAAAAAATTAAAGAATTACCCAAAAAGACATAGAAATTAGTGATGGATTTACAATTTATAGCATCACCTGCCCAATCAGCATCAAAAAAGGTACGAAGCTCCATAACAGAAGTGGAAGAAAAAAAAAATTGATGTAAGTGCCTCTAAAACAGCATAAAATGCGAAATACTACATCCTAGTGCACTGTAATTGGAGAAAAGACAAAATGACTCACAACATGAATGACATATGCTATATCAGGTCGTGTAACTGTAAGATAGACTAGGCTACCGACACAAATCCGATACAAGGTGGGATCAGTCAAAGGGACCCCATCAGTAGAAGTGAAGTGCACATTAAGCTCAAGAGGAGTCTCAACAATCCAAGATTCTATTAAACGGATCATGTGGATAACATCAACTACATATTTTGACTGAGAAAAAAAATAACTCTTCAAATAAGTCAAGAAAATATGGGACCGATTTAGTGAAGGTGGCATCAGAACTAGTGAAGTATCTATGTGGAACTATAGCAACGATATCCCTTATGTGTATGAATAACCAAGAAAAACACATTTTGTAACATAAGGGACAAATTTATCAAATCTAGAACCCAAGTTATGAACATAACAAACACACCCAAAGACCTTAGGAGTTAAGAAAATAAGGGAGAATGGGAAAAAAAACAAAGTATGGACTTTGCCAATTTAACATATAAGCGAGTATACGGTTAATGAGATGACAAGCAATAAGAATAGTATCAATCCAAAAACATCAAAGTCGAAGAACATGTATCTGAAATAAAAGGGCATAAGTCACTTCCAACAGATGACGATTTTTTCGCTAAGCCACATTTTTTTGTTGGGGTGTGTGAACACATGAAGTTTGATTAATAATACCAATTTTATAAAGATGAGTAGAAAATGGTAGTCATATTCACAAGCATTATCAAAACATAAAATACAAATACGAAAACCATATTAAGTTTTTATTTCTTTACGAAAAGTCTCAAATATAAAAAACAACTCAGAACGAGCTTTCATGTGATCAACCTAATTCAAATTATCGGCCAAGTCCAATTCGACTCGGCCAAATCGTATCCGACTCGGCCCCTACCTATCCAATATCGATACATATTATGCAAAAATTCGATTTTCACTTGACTCGACGATGTCTCGGTCACGACTCGATGATATCGGCTTATTGGAGGTATATCAGGTTGACTCGGGCAATTCATACCAGAATCGGACCGATATGGTGAGGATCGTTGGCAAAATCTCTAAAACCTCAGAGAAATGCAAAAGGTCAAAGAAAGGGAAAAGAGACTGATTCAAACCCTAAATCGCAAAAAATCAAACGTAACTTCACCCCTTTTTACAAGTATATACACAAAAGAAAAAGATCAAAAGATTTGTAATACAAACTTGCATGATCGAAGACAAAAATCGCGAATCAAAGCTTCAGAAACCCCAAGCTTGGAGACGCAAGCTTCACAAATCTCAGTTCGCAAGCTCTCCCCCTCTTTGTTTGTCTGTTCGTCACTTCGTCTACCCCTTTTTGTTCCCCCCCCCCCTCTCTCTCTCTCTCTCTTTCTCTTGACCGATACCCACAGTAAACACAAACTCATACCTTTTGTATAGGTCAGCTTGGATTTTCTATTTTAGAAGGCATGGTTTTGGATTTTCTTGTTTTTTATCAAATTTATAATTGATAGATGCATAATTATAATACTATATACTTAAAGCTTAATATGTTTTTAAATGCTTACAAGTAATGATAAATATTTCTAGTAACACTCTCGTAATTCATTTTCACCATGTTTAATGTGTTAACTAATGTATTTTGGAGATATGATGCATGACTGATGATATTTACAAGTTTTAGAATTTTTCATTATTTTTCTATAATTTTTTGGGCCTTCTACCTAGAATTTTAAGCCTATCGGTCAATACTGCACTACAACGCCGTGACCAATATGTCTTAGTGCCCTCCCAATCGATGATCGATACTGCGATCTTGAACCATGGTGATCAGAGTCTCTATAAGGGAAAATAACAAAATAACAAGTAAAAAAAGACACTAGACAAACCAATCATGTGATTAAAAATTTCAGAGTCTATGATCCAGAGATTTTGGAGAGAGGACAGAAAACAAGTGGAAAGGGTACTTAACTGAACAAAAGTAGGAGTGGAGGAAGATAATATTGTCTTGTAAGCCCCCATGTATTTATTGTAAAGTATATTAGATTATCATGTATTGCATGTATATACAATGACTTAAGAATTGGTGATATAGGTGTTTAAGAAGTTTGGAAATGTATTGAATCTTAAATGCATTTTGAGAGAAGTTAGGTAGAAAGGAATTAGATGCAACATTAAGGTTTTAATCATAACTTTTTATCCTGAAATCCAATTGATCTAATATTTGGACATTAGAAACTAGACTTCAAGGACTACACAAATGTATTTCATAAAAAATTTTGTAAATCGACTTCTAACTAAGCCAAAACTATTTTGGAAGTTCAAGCAGAAAACTGGAGTATGTTCGAACGCAGCTTAGCCACACTAGTTTAGGTCTGATAGACAGAACTGCAAATACTGGGAGTAAAGCAAGTTCGAATGCAAGTTACGTTCGAACACCATTCGTGTTTGAACGTGAGTGCGCATTTTGCAGCAATCAGCCTCGCGCCGACTAAACAGTTTTTGACCCTAAGGATGTCCCTCCTTATGTCAGTTTTCAACAGTTTGCAACCCTAACAAGCTAAGGAGAATTAGGAGAACGAAAAAATGACAGATTTCAAAGGATTTACGCTGGAAATCACAACCAAACATGTTAGGATTAAGATCTATGGAAATTAAGGTAGGATTTTTTCTCAAGTTCACTCATTAAGGGTTAGGGTTACCTATATATATGTTTGATTCCTATTCAATTATATATAATAGATCTACAATATTTTACACTCTTTTCGATAATATATTTTTTTCACGGAAGAATTACATGTTTTACATCACAAATATCACGTTCTTAATTTAAAAACCCTAATTCTTGATTATAATCAATTGAAAGATATTTTTTGAAGATCTCTTGCATACTTTCGTGTAGTTATTCTATTTTGACAAATGTAGAATCTTGATTCGTGATTATGTGGATTTTACGAAAAAATATGGAAATTATCTTTTGTATTGGGAGTGTAATGAATGTCGGTTACCTTCGAATGTATATCTTAGATTGCATAAATGCATTTCTTGCCTTGAGGGATTTGAACATTCCCTATCACTCACAGTGGAATTGCTTGGCTCCTTGCGAGGCTTAAGACTTCGCACTACTCGCTCACGAGAATCGAGGCCGGGAGCTAATATACTATTTCTGGAAAGAATTCCTCAATGCCGATGTGTCGGTATACGCCATTCCTAAAGTGGTGTATCCTTACGAGTCTTAGCTTGATGATAATGTGTGTGAGTGTGGACCAAGATATACTCTATATGTTTATTCATGATAGTCTACCTACGTACATGAGATATACTTGTGATGATCAACTATTGCTTTGAGAATTGTTCCTTTTTCTTTATGTACTTTACCGTTTGTACCATAAACTTGAGATCTCATTAATTGCCCTTATTTTACTTCAAATTATGATATATTATTTACCAAATGAGACTTATCTTTTTTAATTATTTTGAAACTTTGTTTGGCTTTGAAAAGGTTTCCTAGTAGACTTGTTGCTCACCCTACAATATAAACATATTTTAAAATTTTGGCTTTAAAGAGGACATAACCTTAGGTGAGTAGGTTAATTGGGATGTTGAGGCAGATCATGATGTGGATTCAAAAGTAAACACCTAAAGATGTTTCCTTTAGTTTAAATTTCTCAATTTCTAGTTGATTGGATAATGTTTAGAATATTTCTTTTATGAGCTAGTGGTTAGATTTAGTATTCTAGATTTGAATGTAATCTCAAGGATTTATTTGTACTTTAATTGGATTTTATTTGGCTGGATGACGTATGGTTAGTGAATGTCTCCATTGTAGAATTGGGCCGTTACATGTTTGTTAACAGGCATGAACTAAACATCCTCCTCTCGTGTAATAGTAACTAACTTAGAGTGGGGAGGGGCCAAACGGGATAATGCTGGTAATGAAGAAGTATCGTCCTTATAGGAGACCTAATTGGCAGCATCAGATGGCTTGGCATAAAAATCCCAACAATAATCAACAATGTGGTTGGTAGGATCACAATGAGTACACAAATGAGTACTAGTATGGCCTCTACTACAGCCCCCTCGAGAGTCACGACACCACAGCCACCACTATGAATACTTTTAGTGTTGCCAAGGGAGGCTACTAGGGCTGAGCGATCAGTAGAAGAACCATGAGCAATGCCTGAAGTAGAATGGTCATCAGACAAAGTAGCACGCTGTAAGCAAAAAAAAACATATCTAGAAGAGAGAGAAAAGTGAGACTACCCAAGATTTGGGCGCGAATAGGCTCATACTCTGGCTTCAAACGAATAAGAAAATAAACAACATCCAAATCCTCACATTGTCACTCCATGCACACGACATCAATGGTGAACTGGTGGAGAATCCTCAACTCGTCACAAACACCCACAACTCTAGAATAATAGTCCTCTACACTCAGAGTACACTACTCAAGATAAAATATTATTTGCATACCTCATAAGCATGAGTGAAATTACCAATGCCAAAACACATGTGTGCCAAACAATCCCACATCTCGAGGGTCAATATCCTTGGGTATGGCTCCAACTAAATAATTCTTAAGACCTTTGTCTTTAAGATAAACTTGAACAGATAGGGACCATAAAATGTAAGTAATGAGCTCAACTAAAATCATAGAAGCATGAAAGAAAGAGGACGGGGAGACATTCGATGGATAGCCAAGAGGAAGAGCGTCTGTCGTCGACTATTGTGGAATCTATGCTCATATCAGTGTTATTTAAGGCGTAAAGCGAACTGAAGCGACCAAGGCTCCTAACGCCTAGGCGAGAAGCGAGAAGCGAAGCGACACGCTTTACCGAAGCAAAGTGAACAGTTAAAAAATATATATATTTTAGTTTAATTACTTCTAAACAATCTAAGTTCTAATTTTATATATACTAAATATTTAAATGCAAGTAAAACCATAAACATTTAAATTAAAACAAACACTAATAATATCTCAAATCTTAATAACAATCATAACTTAAACATTTAAATTCAAACAAATACTAACAATTGTATACATTTTCATATTGGCAGGGTAGGACAGCCAAACAAGCAGGATCAGGACAGCAACAGAATCAGCAACAAAAAAAAAGAAGCAAAATGAGGATAAAAAAAAAAAAAACAGCACAGGACAGCAAAACCAAAGCAACAACAGAATCAACAAAAAAATATAGAAACAGAATGAGCTAAAAAAACAAAAACAGAAGCACAATAATCATGACAAGAGCAGAATTAATTGTAAACAATTTCATATGTAATTATGTACCGAATAAAAAAAGCAGAACAGAGGCACATTTCTCATGTACTAAAATAATTAAACATGGTATAAGCATAGACCACTTTTTGGTACCATTTGTATATATATAAGAAAAGGGAAAAGTATAACCAAGACATATCAGAGACACTTCTTTGTAGAAGACTCTATTATTTACCCCATTCCTGATACTCCTGCTTCCTTTCTTTATCATAATTTTGTCATGTAGTCGCCTGACTCCCACATCCCACAAATATTCTAAATAAATTCAGCAACACAAAAAAAAAAAAGAATGTATTTTGTTCAGAAAATTGCTTATCAGAAAAAAAAAAAATATATATCAACGATAGTCTAAAAAAAAATTCATCAGTGATTAAAAAAAAAAGAGACTACTAACCTGTGATCAGAAAAAAAAAAAAAAAAAAAAAGGGAAGCAGAGTCAGCTCTTATAATAAAGCGTTCGTTCGCTTTTTCGCGCTTCGCTCACGTTCGCTTTGCTTGGGATCCTCCAGGCAAGATAAGCTCGCCTAGGCGAGTGCCTAAGCGAGCTTTTCAAAACACTGGGCCATATATTACTGAAAGTGGAGCATCTAAGGGGCTGTAGCTGGGTGGAATGAAAGCTGGAAATAACTATCTCCCTCCAAACTTTTGAATCGAACAAAAGAAAATAGGAAGCAGCCCCTAAACTAACAGAACCAACAAGAAGAGGGCTGGGACAACGTTCAAAGCAGTGAAACAAGCTTGTTATCCGCTGAACCGGAGCAGAGTACTGCTGAACCAGTGTCAAAAGTTGCTGAACCAGGCAGAATGCACACAGTGCATGACTAAACTGGACGGAGTAGGTGAGAAGCAACAAGAACTGGAGAGCACGAAGGCTGAACCGATCTAAAATCAAAGATCTGCCTGAACCGGACAAAAATCGGTCTAAACCAGACCGAATCGATGAAGAGACGGGCTGGGCCGGTTGAGTCGGGCCCTGGAGCAGCTGCACTAAGCCGGAGTGGATTTGGGTTGGAACTTGTTGGACTGGAGGACCCAGTTATGTCATGGGCTAAGGGACCTGCGCTGTTGACCTGTAATGCTGGGCTAGGCCTTTTTTTTTTTTTTAAACACTGAACTTGGCCCCGAGTTTTATCTATGCTTCCGTCACACAAATTGCAATTCAACGATTGCACAAATTGCAATCGCACCACAGATAACACTCAACCAACAACCAGTGTCAACGTTAATGCAGAACAGGGTAAGCACCCTAGTTGGTGACCATGGTCACATAGAATAGGGAAGGAAGAAAAAAAAGGAAGAAAGGGAAGACCACATACATTAAGAGCTTGAAAATAAAGGGAAAAAAAGAGTGAATTTAGATCAAATTAGTACAATTTTGGCTCTGATACCACGTTCAAACTTAACAAGAGAATTGGAAGAAGAAAGGAGGGGGAGAAGATGTAATCATATCCTACTCTCACTCTCACTCTCAACTTATATTTATTGTTATAATATAATAACAATATAATAATAATGCTCTCAACAGTAATTTTCCTATCTGTTTTCTTTTGAATTCGGGATGAGGTCAGGGGTTTACCCTATGAAAATTTTACAACACACAACTTTTTTCATCTCACAAAAACTAATGAAATGAACCAAAGGCATCAGATAAAGAAAAATAGGAGATGAGTACCTAATCTCTTTATAAGAGACAAGTTCTCTTATATGCACAACATGTTCTTTTCATTTTGAAGAGAGAGTAATACATCAACATGGGAACACTGAACACAGTTGGTTTTATAAGTGAGTTTTTGGCATATAACTTGTCATGTGAAACTGTCTTGTTTTACCAATTTGTCCCATTTTTATTTTTATTTTTATTTTTGGGATGCTTCTATTAGTTGCCTATTTTATAATTCCTTCATTACCATATTTGGCCTGCGATATCACTTTGTTGTCCATCAAACAATGGGAGATGTTCTAGAAAAGGTAAAAAAGGGTTAAATTACCTAAGGCTTGGATGCCAGAGACAAAGACAGAGGCCAAAATAAAAGTGGCAATGCAGCATAGAGAATCTAAGAGAGACTACGTGACATCATTTGACTCATGATTGGGCAAAATTCCCAAAAATTGATGATAGATTAAGAATGCAAAGCCATCTCTAAGCAATTTGGTGAGGCCCCCTTTTGGTAGTCTATGTATAATATTTAGAACATTATAATAAAGTTATGATCTCAAAATGAGATATATTAAAGGAACAGGATAAACATTCAGTTCTGAAAAATTCTGGTAGAAACTAAGCTAAGCTTCTTTTGCAAATACTGGTCTAACGATCAGTCAAGTTTGTGATGGAAATAATACATGGTCCTTATCAAGTCAGAGACCTAAACTTGAAATAATTCACGAGCAAAGCACTTGTGCATCAACTAGTATACAGAAAAGTACTGATTGGTTGTTTCCAAACAAAACTTTATAATAAAGATATTTTTGTCGAATTTGAAACCTAAGTTGCGCCATGCCTTCTAATCCCCTTTTGGTGCTGAACTTTTCATCCTCATCCTCATCCTCTCATCCTCATCCTCGTCAACTCAATTCACTACGCTTTATCCCAACTACTTATCTTGACTACTTAGCTCTCCAAAGCTTATCACCTACATATTGTGTTTCATATTGTAATAATTTTTGTAAAAGAATAAATATGTCTACAAGTACATCCAAATAATAATAACACAAGTGTTTTTAATAAAACTATTGCTACGCTGCAAGAGTTCACGAGTTCTAAATCCACTATAATTATTTTATTCCCTTTTTCTTCTTTGACATAAAACAAGTTTCTCCATGCAATGTCTTGTGTTACTATTAGTCTAAAAATAAGAGAAATTGTGTTTCTACGAGAGTTTTACATCTTTTTTAAGGATTGATAATCTTAAAAGTTTTCGATTATTTTCACCCAAATAAAAACCTACTCCTTAGCAAAACACATCTTCCACCTCTAAATCATGATCCAAGATCGCAGTATCCGCCATTCAAGTTGAAGAGTGTTGAAACACACCGGCCACAATAAGAAGTTGGATTGAGAGATCCAGGTCGTATTCCGGTGTCACATCTTCATGGAATGATGATTCAGAGGACTTGACCGAGATGTCTTCCAATAAACCACGAGCCAAGTAAGACTCGTAGTTTACACATAATATATATCGGTATCAAAACAGAAGGTGTCGAGTCAGATACCAATTGATCGAATCATATTGGGCTCGGAAATAAAATGTGGTACACTAATTCAACCCAAAGGCACTCAATTCTTGTGAATAAAATGGCCTATCAAGATCATTTAATTTTCTTACCACTGGCGAGGAATACCAGCTTCATCTCGAGCTGAATAATTGAAGGGCCCTTTCAACTCAACATTGTACTCTTTCAACAAGTCTGCAAAGTCACCAAATGAGAGCAAGGAAAACAAGAAAACATCAGAATGGAAGCTTGTGAACATTTTTCCGGAATAGATAAATAGATGAAATTACTGTTCTCAGCACCTAAAGAAATATAAACAGTTGATATCGAGGGAAAGAGAACCTCTGAAAGTGGGGCAAGGTGCACGACCCATTTTCTGGCAGACTGAGACGAAATTGGAAACACCAACTGCCACATGAGCAACTTCTTCATCAGCAATCCGGGCTACAATGTTGGAAGACCTACAATCTCCAAAGCCAATTAATTTTTGCACAAGCCGAGGCCCAGCATCAAGTCCTCTGGCCTCCTATAGCAAGGGGGAAAACAAAGGAAAATGTCATCCCATCAGAATAGAAGATAAAACCATAGCTCTAACAATACACTACAAAACATGGGCACTGGATTTGAAACACATCACATATGGAATATATGGAGATGAGCCATAAATCTGTCAGGTCTATTTTCCTACTGATATGCATTTGGTTATAATCTTAACAGGGAGAAAACGTAGACAACTGAGTAATTTTTGTGATTACAAGTCTCATATAGATGTCTTCGGCTCAAAAGCAAAGAGTTTGGTCTTACAGATTTATGAAAATCTTGCATTTTATTGAATATGATAATAAAAATTGGTTTCAATTTGGTCCCCGTACTTTCAATTATCCCAATTTAGCCACTAAACTATCACTTTCGTCTCAATTAAGTGCTTCCATCAATTTTCACTGTTAGATCAACCGGAGAATAGCCCAATCTGATATATTTCAGCATTGATCTAACGATGAAAATGGACGAAGTGACTTAATTAAGACAAAATTAATAGTTGAGGGACTAATTTGGGACAATCAAAAGTTTAAGAACCAAATTGAAACCAAAGACAAGGTTCAAGGACCAACTATGATTTTTACTCTAATGTATAATCACTTTCCCAGGTAAGATGAACCTCTTGATAATCAGTGCCTAACTGGTTTGAAGTCCTACCAACAAATATAAGGACATAGAATGCGAATGGAAAGTTTTCCCAGAACAAGGAAACTTAGAGCCACATAAACTTTGGCAAATGTCTAAGACAATTATAAGACTAATCACCATCAGTTAATGGGTACCAAACTGGATTATAAACAACCATACCTACTGCAGAGGTGTAAGTGTCAAGCTAGCAACTGTGAGATTGTGAATTCTATGTATTAGAGCAGACACTTTGTACAAACAATAAAAGATGCTAGATTTGCCCCAGTCCAACACTTCTAGCACCCTCGATTAATGGGGACTAGACTGAGCAATGAACCTTTATGCAAATAATACCAAAAGACCAGTCCCAGCATCTTCAATACAAAAAAGGACTAAGCTGGGTAATTAGCTTTTTGAAAACGTGACAGCTGAAAAAAGCAGATCTCATAGAGGATGTGGATGAAGGTTCTCAAAAAATGACTTCAAACCTGAAGCCACTGCTTCAGCTAGAAGCAATATTTTTCCAAGGGAAACCTATGACGGAAAAGATTTCACCTGTTTCTTCTCAACCATTCCAATCTAATTCATGATGTATTTGTAATTTCAAACAACAATATACTGAAACAAGAAAGAAATACTCAACCGCAACTCTTTAAGTTTGTTTCTTCAAGATATAAAAATGATAAAAGATGCCCCAATGACCTAAAGAGCCTCACCTCAGTCTAAATTACATAAACTATATGACGCAGCTCTAAAAAAGTGAGCTCAAGGACAGAATAAGACTAGAAAATAGTACGTGTTATTATTATGTTTAGGAGGCATTATGTTCCACTTGGCGAGTTAATTGAGGGGATCGATTTGGAGCGGTATAGGTGCAGAAATAGTTTGTTTTTGAGACCTGCTGAATAGAAAAGGCCACTGAAACTTTCTCCTTACCTTTGCTATTGCCTACTTACTGCAGCTTGCATTATGGTTGAAAAAATCTTTTTTATTCAATCTTCATTGTTTTGTTCACTGTTTCTTTTTTCTCTGTTGCTTGACTACATCAATATACCCTTGACTTTTGTTTTTGGCCTAGCATAAAATAACAAGGGCAGAAAGTATCAGAGCTTCAAAATATAAACACTTCTGAATGTAAGAAATTAAGTTTTGCATTGCGAACTTCCCAAGTTGAAGATATTACCTGAACTAGTGGGATCACAGCCAGGCGTACGGCAACATTATCAGATGATTTTTCACACTCCCTCCACAGCAAATTATGAGCTGGCATATCCCCATAGCTATTCAGAAAGAGAGGAAAATTTTCTGAAAGTCAGCACATTAGTGAAAACTAGAAAAGTATCCAACTAACAACTGTCACTCACCAAAATCCAAGCTCACCCAGTCTTTGTGAACACCAAGCAAAGTGGCGACTCTCATCATCAGCCACTTGAGCAAAATCAGCAAAGAACCCTTCTCCAAGAAGTTCACAAAATGGTGAAAATCGCACAACAGTATCCCATGCCAAGTCAATAGCATTGAGCTCAACATGGGCAAGATTATGGAGCATATAAGCATTGAGAGGCAATCCTGAGTTTTTGGGAGCTGGGATTTCCTTCGGGGAAACCTAAATTTTACAAATCAATATCACACCAAAATGATTAAAAAAATTGCATAGCTTTCAACTTAGTAACTCATGTATAAGCAATTCTCACACCAATAGGCCTTTGATCTAATCGTACTTCTTATTTTGTAAAAGTTTTGCCTTCTTGAGGTCAAAGATTCAAATCCCCCTCCCCCTCCCCCTTCCCCTTCCCCTTCCTCTTCCCCCTCCCCCTCCCCCCCCCAAAAAAAAAAAAAAAGCAGTTCTAACATTACAATATAATCAAAATCTCCATCCCAAATGCTAATAGAAAAAGTTAAACGTTATCCCTTAAACATTTCTGCCAAACAATCCATGCATGAGCAGTAACTACAGCTCAAAAGCATAATATGGCCAGATGTTTAAAATGCAATCCATGCATGAAATTTAACTACAGCTAAAAGAATAACACTCCTAAAGCCAGAATAAACAGAGAGGAAATGTAAAGCAATCGCCCATAGTCAAAAGATAAGCCCAGTTCTTATTTTTCATAATCATAAAAATCTCCAATTATGGATGTTTAAGAAGCTTATTCAAGAAAACCATATCAAGAATAGCCCTGATACATTTCTAGCATATAAACCACCAAACCCAGAAAGCAATTTACCTGCAATTGCACATTACCCACCAATCCAATTACAAATATATGATAAATTCAGAGAGAAAGAGAGAGAGAGAGAAAGCCTCCTATACACAACCTCACAAATAAATTTAATAACAACAGCAATTTAGCAGGGATAGCATTTATAAACATTCATCATAGGAAACTCAAACTAAGCCACAATGTTTCATAAAGAATCTGCAAAAACCATACGAATACATGTATGACTTCGCATAAATATTACAACCTTAAGAAATGCATAACAAATAAGGGTTTCCAGGAGAATTAGAAAAACTAACCAGTTTGGGTTTGGGTGGACGAGCGGGTCGAGTAGGCGGTTCATGGGACCCAATAGGTAGTTTCTCTTGGCGCCATCTAGAATAAGCCCAATGAGATAGCTTTGATTTTGTTAAAGGGTCGGCCGTGGACATAACCAAAGCACCCATCTCTGCTAGTGAAGAACCCAAAACCATTGGACCCTCATTGGGTACTTCAATTGACGATTCAGGACCAGTGGATCCCCAGAACCGGCAGTTATTTATGGGACTATCTCTCCAGTTCTGAAGACCAGGCCATTGTGTGTAGTCCAGAGAAGATGATAAGGAAGAATTTGACTTTTCTGGTTTGAAAGTGTGAGGAAGAAGTGGTGAGGAGCTGGTGCACCTTAGTTTGGTGTAGAGCATGGCTTTGAGTTTGAATTGATGCATTTCATTGGGATGAGACTGTGAAGACTGAAGAGAGTTGGTGACTTGGTCGTCGAGTACCACACCGGGACCAAGAAAGATGGATGGCTCCAAGACAGGCTTTTGAAGCTGATGTGGCCAACCAGTATTCGGACTGTTTGAGTAGCGTGTCACCTGTCCGGTTAAATAGGTAATAGGTGAAAAATAATTAAAATATATCAACACGAACACGATCTATTTAATAAACAGGTAACATAACACGATTCGTTTAACTCGTTTAATTTTAAAAAAATTATATTAATAAATTTTAATACTCTATTTTTTTTATTGTCAATTACACTTACCTCAAAAAAAAAAAAATTTTACCCAAATTTCATAAAAATAAGATTTGAAGGCCTAAAAAAAACATAAGAGACGATTATTTTTTATAGTTTACTCAACTCTCCCTATTCTCCCTTATTTTTCAATGTAGAACAAATAAGACTTGAAAACTTAAAAAAAAAGTAAGATGTCATTGTTTTTTATTGGCAACTCAACTCTCCTCATCTCTTCTCATTTTTCAACGTGGAGCAAATAAGACTTGAAAGCTTAAAAAAAAAGGTAAGAGGTCATTATTTTTTATAGACAATTCAATCCTCCTCATCTCCCCTCATTTTCCAACGTGAGAAAAATAAGACTTGTTTTGTCTTTTAAGTATTCCTCATCTCCTTTTTTTTTGTCTTTGAACTACTACTTTATTTTTTTTATTGATTTTTTTACTTCTTTTTTTCTTACTAATTTTTTTAACTAATTATTAATTTATTATTATATTAATTTTATTTAAACGGGTAAACGTGTGATAAACGGTTTGACAAGTCTTATCTGAACACGACCCGTTATTAAACGTGTTTGACGTGTCAACTTGTTTATCACTCAAACTTGTTAAAGATCTCACTCAAACCCGCTTAATTCGTGTCGTATCAAATTTTGACAGTCCTATGTTTGAGAGAGAAAAAGAAATGAGAATGGAGGCAAAGACAGACATTAGACAAAATTGATGAAAAAAGCCGGGAGAAAAGAAAAAAATTATAAAATATTTATAGAAATCGCTACCGTGATACTTCCATTGGTAGTTCTTCATTATCTCAATTCGCTTACACAGTGTTTTACACAAACGATCTCCAATTCAAATAATGAGAAAGGGTTAATTCATTCTTGTATTGAATTACTCAAAAGAAAAAAAAAACTCAAAAGAATATCAAGTTACTAGGGTTGATTCTTTGACTTTTGATTACATGATGTGGGTTGACTCTCTATCATGATTTCATGCACACAATACTTTGATTTTCATTTAATTTGGTAAAGTTAGGGGTCAGCTTTCATATTTCTCTATCTTCAATTGATTAACATAAAATTTGCCAAAAATCCTTATGAGAGGGGGACAAAATATTAACATAAAATTTTGAATTTAGAGGGCGAGAAATGTAAAAAAATTTAAGAATTAAATTTCTAAATAAATCATAAAATCGAGAACATTTAACCTTAACAAATATAGACAAAAAGTGCAAAATAGTATTTTATTTTGTATAATTCAATACAATCTTATTAAAGTAGAATGCGATACTCTTTTAAATTTCAAAATTATATATACTAGATTAGTTCTTCATATTATTACGAAGATTAGTTGAAATCATCTTTCTTCTTTATTGAAGAATTGGTTCATTGGAAAAAAAAAAAAGAGTTGTGGGCTAGACCATTATAAATGAAGACCAGTTATGCAACATTTTTTAGAAAATAGGGGCAATGTATCAAATGTAATCGTTGTCTATTGATCAATATATAAGTTAGGACTCTCACTCCCGCTGTACTCGATCAAAAAAAAAATTATTTAACTGGTTTAGGGGATTGTGGGGGCACTACTTAATGAAAAATCAATCCATTATATAATTATTATTTTTTGAAAAATAAGGGTGGCAATGTATCAATTTATGTGTGTATTGACCTTTTAACATATACCTATATGTGTAATTATTCAAAAGTTGGGGGGGGGGGGGGGGAGCGCACATAACCAAGTGGAGAAAAATAATCAAAGTTCTAATACAGCATCAATCAGAAACTCTAGAACTTGGCTTCAGAATTCTCAAAATTCTGAGAATACAATGTATTTCTATTAGCGAGAAAAAAAATTGAGAGGAAAGAAAAAGTTAAAGTAAAATAAGAGTGCCACATATGGAAAGTGAGAAGTGAGGAAATTGAGTTGGAGTAGGTAACTGCCTGGAGATAGGCACTTAAATTATGGAGGAATTTTAAAAGGATTCACTTATAAGGAATTGATTTGAGGGAGTCTTGTTTGTTGTATTAAAAAAATCAAAATTCAATTTTAAAAAAAAATTACCAATAAGTATTATTTTTCCCTAAAAACATCCATTAAGTCCTATCATTTATATTTTATGTCAATGAAGTCATATTTTTAATATTTTAATTGAATTATATTCCAATTTTATTCAAACTCTTTAGTTACCAAAACACTTTCATTCTTTTGCATTCTTTATGTCAACTAGACGACACACTCTGAAGACATTTCAATTGCTATATGACTTTACATTTTTTTTGGTATGTCAACTTCAGCGGCACACACTTAGGACTTTTCAATTGCAATGTGATGCATTTTCTTCTTACAAAAAGTTAATTCTTACTTCGATTAAGGTAATATTATTATATTACAAATTCTATTGACACATTATCTCGTTGTTTTTAAATTATTCTATTAATTTATATTGAATTTAAAATGATTAAGTTAGAAATTTTTTTTAGTTGTTATGTTTGAATCGATAACGACGTTAAATTGGAATTAATCGACAAACATTATCCCTGTAGTTTTTTTAACCATTCTTATTTTATTAAATATTCGGTAAATATTGTCTCAAGTTTTAAGATTGGGCACCCCCAATGAGATAAGAAATAAGACAATGTGTACTTTCTTTGGATCTTGTCAAAAAATTTATGTTAGCTGATTTTTTTTTTAATGGGGTTTAAATGTTAGTTTTACAAGCAAGAAATTTTTCTCCTTTTAATTGGTTCTAAGAATGTAAAAAAATGAAAGGATTTTGATAATTAAAAGGTAAGGAATTTAATAGAATTTAGGAGTTAATTGAAATAAAAAATCAAGAATATGACTTAATTGATATAAAACGAAAAAGATATTACTTAATGAATTTTTGTGGGGAGAAATAATAATTATTGATAATTATCCCAAAAAAAAAAATAGGGAAGGAAGACTTGTTAATCTCTCTCCCATCTAATTTGCTTGCTTTATAGACATATGTAGATTTGCTTAAATATCAATGTATAGTTTTATGGATTAGGTCATCTATGTTTATAAAATTTATGATCGGATTCTATTATTTGGCCTTATGGTATTTAAGCCTAATCCAATTTAATTTTAGAAGTTTATTTACTTAAATTTGGGCCCTAAATATTATATTGATTATTTTATTTATTGTTATGTACTTGGAATGTCTACAATGCCCCCGTGAGACTTGTTGGCCTAGAAATATGTAAACCAACCTCGAATTAATTTATGAATTTAAATGATATTCTTTTTTATTTAGATTTATGTTTTTTATTTAATATTTACTAATCATGATCAATATATAATTATGAATTATTTTGAGTCAAAACTCCCAATCCATATAGAATTAAAAATAAGATGAATAAATTTTCTATTTAAGGCACACCTCTACGACCCAAAAAATTACCTCTCTGAAAATTTATCCTTTGGATCAACAAAGCTCCAAATTTCCTTATTATTCAGGTATTACCTTTTTCTCTTCCTTTTTTTTTTTTTGAGATTGTGTCGAGTAATGTCTACTAAACCCTAAATGGAACTAGATTTCCCCTTTCTGTCAAATGATATTGCAATTCAACCCTCATTATGCTTATGAGCTTGAATAACGTAAATGAGGATTCAATAAATAGAAGAGTTCATCCTCTAACACCCAATGATGAGCTAGACTTTGAAATAATCTTCACAAACTATAATTCATGGTTCGAGATAAATTGTGTACAATGAGTTATTTACACATGTTGAATAAATATTCCAAAGAAACTACTTGTGCTATTGCACCTGCATGACTTTTTAGCACACTTCATCAATGAAATTGCTTATGAAGATAACCATGTATTGCAGTGACTAACACAGTTGACAACACTATGTGACTATAAATTGGTGAATTTTTTAGCAAATCATATACTGAAGTAACAAAATCCTGATTTTTCATGGATACTAATGTGGAGAGGACATATGCGTCACACTCATGCAATGATACACACAGTTGATAGGGCTGAAGATTGTGATAAAGTGACTATGTACTGATGAAAGGACCTCACATGAGTGTGATGTCTAACTATACACTGGTGACCTCACATTACTACACACTACTGATTTACCTCAACATTCTATGAATATTAACTGGTGAGCTTTTCAGGAAACTATATGCTTAAATGACACATTCGTGAAGTGACTATACACTGTTGATATGGCTGAACAACAATGTCATTATAGATTATTGGCATGATAGGCCTTTTGTTGCCCAACACTTAATCATGTTTCAGTAACTCTGTTTTTTAAGCAACACTATGTTTGCATTGAATTAACTTTTTTGTAACTCATGTGTTGAAGTGACAAAACACTGATAGTGTACGATTATGGTTTTCAAACCAATATAAACACATTATACAAGTTAACGCCATTCAAGTTAACATATGAGCACGACGCGGTCTTGCATATGGAGATTACTGTAAAGTCATTGCGAATGGCTTTTTAGAATAGGTTAAGTCCAACTAAATACAATGAAGTCATAATGATTGAGCTTGGAGACTTGGATGAAGTACGTATGGGTGCTTTGGATTGCATCAAGGTACAAAAACTTAGAGCATAGGGCATACAAAAAAGTAGAACATTCGACATAAACGATATAGTATGGAAAGTAAAGTTGCCTTTAGGACTCACTGACCCAAGGACTGGCAAATGGTCGGCCAACTGGGAAGGACCATTTGAATTCCTCGAAGTCAAGAAAGGAGACATTTACCACTTAAACACCATCATTGATCCATCAACGGACAATTCTTGAAGGCCTATAGATCGACAATCTAGGAGGGTTTCAGAACGCGAAGGAAACCTTTAAAGCAAGAGGTCACAACCAGTGGCCTAGGGAAGGACGATGACCAATAAAGAAATCGTTCCACCATTTAACAGTTGTGATGCAACTAAAAGATAGAAAATAATGAATAACAATGTAAATTTTATTCATAGCAGTTTGTACAATTTTAGTGAATACAATTTGCATAATACATGTAAACCAAAGTGCTACATAAGAACTGTGTCAGAATAGCTTACTTGTGGAGGGTTGTCGTCTTGAGTTTGAAGATGATAACTTGCATTGTAGAGACAAAAAAAGGGGCAGAAGTAAAAGAGAAAGCTTGGTTGCAAGAGGTAATCTATAGACCAATCACACAAGTATTCCCTGGTCAGAGTCTCCCCATACTTGTGAACCTTTCTTAGCCGTCGCTTCCTTTATTTAGAATGATGCTGAGAAAAGTCATCCTAAGGCTAATTATAAGATCAAAGGAATCAGACAGAACATGGCCGCCAAATGCACATGAAGTTAGATGTAGTATATTCTTCCAACTTTACAAATGCATGCTATCAACCTATGTTACCTTACCTCCCAAGACAAGGATTTACAAAATGACCCAAGGGTGTAGGCAAAAAGAGATATCCATCCGAAGGAAAAAGATGAAGTAAATTGGTAAAGTCAACTACAGATATAAAAGGGAAAATACAAAGTAAAGGCTTTGGTTAGGACATAAGGACAAAAGAAGTTTGAAACTAACAATGTCATCTTTCAGTTTTCTCTCTTCTAAGTCAGGAGGTTCAAAGAGAACAATAGTGTTGCACAAGGAAGAAGATATTTTTGAAGAGTCTAGACAAGATTGGAAAAATGAACTTCTAATTGTTATAGTGATCTATTTACGACTTGTAACTCGATCGAAGCTAATTTGACAGGGGCCGATCACGAAATCCACCACAGCGGCCTCAAGTTCTTCCAAACACTCCTAAAAGGACACAGATTCTTCCAAGAACGTTACACGTTAGGCCTGTAGCTTGGCAATCTAGGGGACTATTTCGACCATCCTCTAGGGAAGAGAGTCAAAGCGGCTTGAAGGGAGAAATGAGCAAAGTCTGAGGTTTATTTTTTCAACTAGAATAGCAAGATGCCCATAAAGGACTGTCATTGCACGAGGATGAGAAGCACTTGAATCGAATCATAATCAAATCATATTCTTGAATATAAAATAACATATTCGAATTTGGATTCATATATCATGTGTTAGGGCATACAGTGATTAGTCTGCTACAAATATTATTACAAATATATGATGGTAAACCAATTTCTATTGTGGTGTTGCATTTTATCTTATTTTTTATATTAAATCAATTATGATATAATTAGTATACTCAAAACTACCTAGTATATATATGTGTGTGTGTGTGTATTTGCAGTAAAATAAATCCCGCGAATTTTGAAAACAGATCATTTCAAAGAGCCCCAAGCGCTCTCTCTCTCTCTATCACACACACACACACACACACACACACACACACTCACACTCACTCTCTGATATAGCCACAAGCTCCGGGAAGCAATGTCGAAAATTACAGTCTGTGCACGATTCAGACCGCTAAACTCGAAGGAGAGAAGAGATCACGGAGATAGCATCTGTATTGATGCCCAAGACGATGAGACCTTCTCTTTCAAGGTTCACTTAGCACGAAACGATTTCTTGATTTTTGTGTATGCTTGTGATTTTCTCGCAGAGCGAATGTTCAAATTGAATCTGATTTGATGTGTGGTAGGATGATAAGGAAGACGAGCATACGTTTAGCTTTGATAGGGTGTTCTATGAGGAATCTGAACAAGCCGATGTCTATCAGTATCTCGCTCTCCCTATTGTTATAGGTATTCCACACACACACACATTCAAATTCTAATTAGATTTGATTATTTGATTACTTTTCGCATTTGAACACATTCCTGCTTAACAGATGCTGTTAATGCAATAAATGGGACGATAATCACATATGGACAGGTATTGTGTTCATCGCAACATGTTTTAAATCATGTCTGAAGTGTATTGACTTTTAATTGAGACTGTTGTACTTATTATATGATAAGATATTCTTAGTGCTCTGTGGTTGGATCGGAGCATTACATACCGAAATGATGCAGATCTCCAAACTTAAAATGATATATTGAGACATAGCATAGTGATTAAATTCATCAATGTACTCATACTTCATATTTTTGTTTCCGCTCCGAGCAAGAATATAGCAGTATGTAGGTCCCACACGTCGGGAAAATCCGTGAGAGTGGAATTGTTGAATCCATCACGAAAAGTGATGCTATTGAATCAATGTGAAATCTTCTTCAAATAAGATATTTCTAATCTTTTTCCATCTTCTGATAGTGCTTTATTTAACTGCTCTGTTTGTGTTTATTTGATTTGTGAGGATGCTCAAATGTGATGCAAGCTTAAGAATTAAGTGATGAACGTTAATGAGGTAGAAGTAAAGAATATGTTTCAGTATATCAGATGGTACTTTCTATACTCATGCCATTGCTGATTGAACAATTTTTATGTATTGAGTTACATCACTGGAAAGGGTTGGCACATCTAACCCTAGGTTAAATTGAGTGGCCAGTACAAGATTTTCCTGAATTTGGCTCACCTGCTGAGATGATCTATTTGAAAACTGACTCATTTGGCATGAACGCTATCAGAAGTGATGGGGCTACACCACCTATAAAACCTTGTCATATGAAAATTGAGATACCCTTTGGGTCAGAAGGGTTAATTTGCACATTGAAGTTATTTTTGCAGTATTGCCCGTTGGATTAACTTATTAATATACTAAGGGATTGACAAAAAAATGGATACAGTTAAATGTATTCTCTTTATCCTTCTTAATTCACATTAAATTAACTGTTCTGCCTGGCTTTTATGTCAATTTGATAAGCTTTCCTCTTGCATTTGTAACAGACTGGAGCAGGCAAGACATATACCATGGAGGTGATGACATGATGATATCACCATGTCTTCCCAGTATGATGGGTATATACATCATAGATTAGGTTCATATGTGACTTTTTTGGTTCAGGGACCCTGCATTACAGATTGTCATGAGCAGAAGAAAGGATTACTACCAAGAGTAGTGGATGGGCTTTTCAAGGCCATTGAACTTTCTGATGACCCAACCTCGTACAAGATAAAATTGTCCATGGTATTGGGACACACTTCCGTTGGCTTCTCACTATAAAACTGTTAGGACATGTTGCAGTGTTACTTGTGCTGCATAATATTTAAACTTTTTTCTATCACACTTACAGGCAGAGATCTATATGGAGAAAGTAAGGTTTGTATCAGCCTCAGAGGAACTTAATCTCTCCTATGTTATCCTCCTTCAGAAGTCACTGCAAGCAATTACCCTACCAGACATTGAATATCAATAAATTTCTAGGACACTTTTTTACTTTTGCAATGAGCTGTATTCATATCTGTGGTCATTTCTCTCAGGGATCTTTTTGATTTATCAAAGGACAATATACGAATAAAGGAGAGCAAAATTCAGGGGATGTTGTTGTGTGGAGTAACAGAGGTGATATTATTTTTCATTTCATTTGTTCTTTTTCCTCATTTGACAATGCCATTGCTTAATCTTGTTTTGAGTAGCACACTGTTCTTACAATTATAACATCTTTATTTGGAGGATTTTTCATTTCATTTGTTCTTTTTCCTCATTTGGCAATGCCATTGATTAATCTTATTGAGTAGTACACTGTTCTATTGGTACTCTTTGTCTTTGTGAAAGTTTTGTCTTCTTGAGGTCAAGGGTTCAAGTTCCCTTCCACTCCCCCTCCCAAAAAAAAATAAAAAATTATAAACATCTTTATTTGGAGGATTTTCGTTGAACGCTGTATCACAGCCCTGATTTCAATCCTTATCTTTACCTTGAACACCATCTTCAGCACTTGGCACTTGGCACTTGCCTATACTCGTACACACAGACACAATCACATGCACATAAACAATGGAGGATACCTTCTTCTGGTTGTGTACTTCATACCTCCTTTCAGATTATCTGTGTGATAGTTTGGAACTTACTTGGTCTAAGTTTAAAATTTGAATGAATGTATTTGCCAGTGATGGATGAGCTTTAGACTAAAACAACTTCCTCAATAAACGTTTAAATGCACTTTCTTGCTTCCGAGAACCTCTAATCTTTCCTGTTCCAGGTTTCTGTGTCAGACCCTGCCAAAGCATTGCAAAGTCTTTCTGTAAGATAAGAATTCCTTTAGAATTGTCTCTAGTTCAGAGTTACATGGTTCCATTTCTCATATATACTTGGAAAATGTAGTGTGGCATAGCTAACAGAGCAGTTGGAGAGACCCGTATCCTTTTTTTAAGGAGCCTTCCCTCATTATTGGATCTTTTTTCTATATCTATGTTAGTTTCTGGAGGTATTACTATACATCTGCCTTATTGTTTTCTTCTAAACTTCAACGCTCACAGAAATGAATGTGGGCAGCAGTAGAAGTCACTGCATTTACGTATTCATCATCCAACAGGACCTAACAAGGGATAAAAGGTGTTTTTTATTCCCTAGATTGGATAAGGGGTGAAAAAACTGAAGAAAACTGTTCTAAAATGATTTGAAACTGTGAATAGGGTGAAAACAGGAAAGTTGATTCTCGTGGACTTGGCGGGATCTGAAAAAGTTGAGAAGAGTGGAGCAGAAGGGAGAGTCCTTGAAGAAGCAAAGGCCATCAATAAATCTCTTTCGGCCCTAGGCAATGTAATAAATGCTTTGACGTGTGGTCCACAGGGTAAAACAAATCATATTCCATATCGTGATTCTAAGCTTACCCGGATCTTACAAGATGCTCTTGTAAGTTTCCTCTCTTCAATCTCATCTCACAATTACACTTCCATTCTACCTTGCAAAATCAACTGGTTTCCATTTTACAGGGTGGGAATTCCCAAGCTGCATTACTGTGTTGTTGCTCACCAAGCCCATCAAATGCATCAGAGAGCATGTCCACCCTTCGCTTTGGGGCAAGGTTTGCCAATACTAGCCTGCTTCATAGCTTGCTTTTTCTGTAACTGGTTAAAAAACAAAATGAAAGACTTTTGGTCTTCTTTCTGCATTAATTTGAAAACAACATTGGATTTGGAGCACTAAAGAAATCCAACTATTGAGGTGCATCCACTCATGATAAAAATTCAAAAGGTACTTAGATTTTCTCATGCCATGATTTTGCCATCAAGTTTTGTTTATATGTGAAAAAATCTATTTTTTGGAACTAAAATAATGACTAAACCAGCTAACAATGAAGCAGATCATAAATATATCACTATCAGTGACTAATTGTTCATCTAATATTTTGGTTTCTGGACACTCACAATGTTCTTTTCAGTTGTTAGACTTCTTTACCCCTACTCTCACTAGGAAGTAGGCTTGTCATGTTGATGTATCCAGTTTAAATTGAAGACTTGTGACATGAACTTGTAATTTAAAATATCAACTCAGATTGTTTGTTTGCTTCTTTTCTTGCAAACTTTCTGCAACCTACCTTTTGGCAGAGCAAAGCATATAAAGTCATCACTCCGCGTCCAATGCAAGGAAGATAAATTTGACAAAACCCATGGGCCTACCTCTTTGCCTAAAGATGAGACATGTCAGAAAATCCTAGACAAGGTAATCCATACATAGATACTTTTGATCAATGACTTTGTATACTCTAGTATCTAAATTCTATACTTTCATTCAGCTGAGAGGGAAACTGGATGTTGATGTTATGGAGTTACTGGAGGAATTGTTTATAGAAGAGGGGATTTTCAATGATTTCAATTCAGATGAGGAAGTGGAATCTGCTTTCAAAGATGTTACATCAAGAACTATATCCTCTTTGCAACAAGCTGTGGAAGAGCTTCTGGTTACTGTTGAGGAGGTAAGAGAAAAAAGTGAGGAAGGTGGTCATACAACAATATCATGGGATTATCACCCAAAGTTGCAGTTATCTAGTAGCGTACTATGATAATCAATGGCCTCTCTTGCATCTTTGTGTAAGAAAAGTAGAATAGGTAGAAGAAAAAATGGAAGTAGAAACAGAGTCTAGTTTTATTTAGTTTCAATCGGAATAATACAGCTGCAATCTAAAGATTTTTCCGTCAGTTCAGATTATTGGAGGCCTTTATTTTTCCTTAGAGCGGTCCCTAGTAACCTTTTCATCTGTTATTGTGTGAATTATTGGATGGGGAGGATGAAAACATCCTCAACTCAATCCCATTAATTCAGGTTGATTTTTACTATTTTGTAACTTTTGCAGCTTGAGGGGGAGAACAAAGCACTCAAAGCCAGAGTGGAAGCTGCTGAACGATATGATGCGCATTGGAAAGAGGCTAGAGAAAATCCAAGCTTTCTGCATAGGATTCTAGGCATCAATGGTTTCATCTCCTGGTTTGGCTCCTTCTTTCATATCTAGGGGGAAAGATGACTGAATGTAATGTTAGTTTCTGTACATGCACAAAACTGACTCATTGGTTCTACCTTGAAATCACCATCACTGTGAATACCTCTGCATCATCCAATCCAATACCTTGGACATCGTTGGCAATTTCATGTTGAAGTTTAGGACATGAGACAATATTCTTTTGTCTTCATTGGTTCTCCCAATCTTCTGTTTCCCTTTCTTATCTTTGTGGTGTTGGGTTTATTTATTATTATTATTATTTTTTTTTTTTGGGGGGGGGGGGCTGGACATGGGACTGTAATTTGCATTGGGTAACGTATTTGCTATTGTTATCCATCTATTTAATATTATAGTTATGAAGTTAAAATTTTAATTTATAAAAACATAACAACGGTCAAAATTGATTTAATTTTCATCTATTTTGATCAAATGATGTAAGATTTATTTTAAATTTTTTTTCATTAACTTCTCTGCACAATTCTTAATTTTAGATAATTTTATCAACACACTGTTAAACAATTCTATCAATTCACATCTACATCTATATCTCTCTTTATTTTAATTTTAAATTGCATAATTAAAAAAAACTAAATTATTATTTAAAATAAAAATATTGTAAGAATAGTTTGATTTTTAATATTGTATAGTGTCTTCAGATACGAGATTATTGCTTGTGATTTAATATTTCATTTGTGATTTTCATTTCAGTTGTTGCAGTTACGCCACTACACTAGATCCTAAGAAATTAGGGTAATCTTTGCCTACTGCAGCAAGAATATCAATCCATCAATCTGGCCAGCCAACTCTAACTTTATTATGTGGGGAGTTTTAATTCATTTTATCCTGGGATTTAGTTCTTTGAGAATTTGAATGGAGTGTATTGAATGAAACTGAGCCAGAATTGTATTGTATAATGTGATGTGAACTGAGCATGATCTTCAACATAAAAGCTTCATCACAATCCTCTGCCAAATGTCCCTGTTTCTTCAAAATGAGTCAGCCAGTGCCGTTTAACCACTGTATTAAATGTTTCCAAGCTGAAAGAGCACGCCCAATTTGAGCAGGCTTTAAGATCAGTTGGTACAAGTTAGGGCCAATCAATTTAGCATGATGGTAATATAAGTTTAGGACAACTTCTTAGTTTCATTTTTTTCGTTACGCCAAAAAGGGTGGGAGTAGTTGTAACCAAATTTGCGACCAATAGTAGAATCCAGCCAGCTGATCCAATGGCCAACATATAGATTGAGATAGCATCTCATTGACCCCAAATGGTAAATAAGCTTATGAATCCCCTCATCTTTATTCGACCCTGACCTGGTTCTCACAATAAATAAATTTTGGCCGGTCATTTTCTAAAAGACGATGCTATTGATTGAAATTCTGTTTACACTTTTGGAATAGTACATCATCTATCTCGACGAATCGCGAAACTAACCAATCCTTGCTGCTTAACTACCATCATCAATCAAAATGCAAAGCTTGAACTGCAATGATCCCATTATTTGTTGTTCATGAGGTGGCCCAACTTTCATTTCATTTCATTTCTGTCATCATGCATTAGGATGGACTTGTCATTATTGAAAAGGTGTGGGTTTTGATTGCTTTTTGTCAGATTTGGAGTAATGGACTTCATTCCCTGAATATGCAAAAGAAGCCTCAAGTTTGCCATCCGTGTAAGCAAAATTCAATATTTGCTTGCAAAAATGAAGTTGAGATATGGTCCCATTTGCTTTTGGATTTGAAAGTCTTTTTTTCGATACCCCTAAATTGCCTACACAAATCAATTTTACTGCCAGATATATCCTCTCACCTTTTCTGTGTTTGATCTCTAAGTTTTAAATCATACCTAGGGGAGTCAAACCCTTGTCAATTTATATTCGGTTTGGTCACTGAAAATGAAATGTGAGAGAAGTTAGGTAACAAATTATGATCTTTCTTCTGGGTTGCTTTCTTGCACAGCTGCTACCATTTAGTTTACTTAGTCAAATCTCTCCCTCTCAATCTGTACTCATTTTAATGGAAGTGTTGATTTGGCCATGGTGCATACAAGGATGTATTGGTAATTTTGCAAAAATGGCTACTTTTATTTTTGGGCTTCCCCAAATGTAAAGCTAGCTTCACTTATTGACAAAACCCACCAGACTTCTTTATAATGAGAGGATGGAGTTTTGTAGGTAGTTACTTGGTCCATAACAACTGGTAGCCACAAGGCTGTGTTCCCACAAGACATGGCTCCTAACTCCTTCTCTGTCCTTCAGATTCTCACCTTTCTAATCTGCTTGACTCATGCCAATTCCATTGATTTCAATTACCCTGCAGTTTTCAACTTTGGCGATTCCAATTCCGACACAGGTGGGCTCGTCGCTGGACTTGCCGAACGCCTTGACCCGCCTAACGGACAAATTTACTTCCAAAAGCCGTCTGGGAGGTTCTGCGATGGCCGTCTGATCATTGATTTTCTCCGTAAGATTTCCTCACCATTAACGAAATTTGTCTCATCATTACAAAAGATGTACTTGAGGTAGCCGCATTCTGCTATTTTTCTTGTCAGTTCTGTTTATTTGAGTTGTACATTTCCCCTGTTTGCTCTGTTTTTAACATTGACACCAAGTTGTCTGGCTATGGTGAATCTCACACCCACAGACCATTCAAAGATCGTTTGGCCCATGATTTTGTCACCTTTGATACCCCAGTGTTATTCACAAAAAACTCTCGTTCTTCACCGCATCAAACTCCACATGATCTAATCGCGTCTTTGACACTGTTCTTGCTACCTTCTGTCTTTCAATTCTCTCTGAGCATTCTAATACCGGCTTGCTCATCACTTTGGCTTTCCAGCCATTTCTCGACCTTCCCATCGGCTCCAAACACAAATAATTGATCACAGAGGCTTGTGTATTAAATTCACCTTTTTCTTGTTTCCTTACACTTTTTGTGTGTGTTGCAGTGGATGCAATGGACATGCCCTTTCTAAATGCCTATCTGGAAGCAATTGGAGCCCCAAGTTTTAAAAAAGGATGCAATTTTGCAGCTGCAGGGTCTACTATACTTCCAGCAACTGCATCTTCTGTTAGCCCATTTTCATTCGGTATTCAAGTGGCTCAATTTCTCAGATTCAAGGCTCGAGTTCTCGAACTGAAAGCTAAATGTATGTTGGGTCCTCTTAACATTATAAGATTTTTGAGATCTGATAAAAAAAAAAAAAACAAGTATAATAAAAAATGGTCAATTACAAATTACTCCCTTCAAATTTGGGTCACGTTTCAATAAATTCTTTCTAGTTTTAATTTCAATAAATTATCCCTCGAAATTTTAACATTTTTCATTTAACCCAACCCGTTTATTTTCCACCGGCATATAATCACATGCAAGCCATGTGATCTTAAATTCATGGAAAAGACAAAATCATCCTTACTAAGTTTTTTTATTCCCCTCTCCACTCGCTCTACCAAACCATCCTCTTCTCCTCACCATGGTGCTGGACCAATTTCCTCTTCCCCTCCAGCAAAAACCCTTTTTTTTTCCTGGGTAGAGACCAACTTTCCAGCCAATTAACTCCCTCAATATATATATATATATATCGCCTCGCCCTGAAGAAAATCACTGCCTCATATCTACCCACTGCCTCGTTTGAGAAATATTTGAACTTTAGGGGTAATTTGTTGAAATTAAAACCAGAGGGGGCTGATTGGTATATGACCCAAACTTGAAGGGGGGTCATTTGTAATTAACCCTAACTGAAAAAAAAAGTTACATTTGCTAGCAAAGTTTCACTGTGTGTTCCTGATTTCATTGCAGCAAAGAAATTTGATAAATACCTTCCATCTGAAGATTATTTTGCCAAGGGGCTTTACATGTTTGATATAGGCCAGAATGATCTTGCTGGTGCCTTTTATTCCAAAACATTGGATCAAATTCTTGCTTCCATTCCAACAATTTTGACAGAATTTGAAAATGGAATTAAGGTACGGTTCAGTTATACACATCACACAACCATGCATCTCTGTTTCAGATCTTTGACCTAAGTCTCAACTTGTTTTCTCTGACAGAAATTATATGATCAAGGGGGAAGAAATTTTTGGATTCATAACACGGGTCCCCTCGGTTGCTTGGCTCAGAATATAGCCAAATTCGGAACTGATCCATCAAAGCTTGATGAGCTAGGATGTGTCAGCTCACATAACCAAGCTTCCAGACTTCTAAACCTACAGCTTCATGCACTCTGTAAGAAGCTACAAGGCCAATATTCCGATGCAAATGTCACACATGTGGATATCTTCACAATAAAATCTAATCTCATTGCAAACTATTCTCGATATGGTTAGTATGTATTAGTATTCTGCTGATCATTTGTAAAGTTCAAACCAAAATAGAAGAAAAATCTGATTTTTCTCTACATACGAATTTGCAGGATTTGAACAACCCCTAATGGCTTGCTGTGGTTATGGAGGTCCACCACTGAACTATGACAGTCGGGTAGCCTGTGGTCTAACTAAAGTTCTGAATGGGAGCTCTGTGACAGCCAACGGGTGCAATGACAGTACTGAATACATAAATTGGGATGGAATACATTACACAGAGGCTGCAAATCAGTATGTATCATCACAAATACTCACTGGGAAATATTCCGACCCACCCTTTGCAGACAAGATGCCTTTCCTTCTCAAGCTCAAATTCTAAAGAAACAAATATGCTTATCATTATTTCATTCCTTTCACACTCCGTGAATTTATACTGACAGAAATTAATTTGATTCCTGACGAATGGTATTTTATCATTTTATGTGACTGGAAGCTAGAAACGCAAACATCAACCACAGCTTGCTGAAAGAGTTTGCTGTTCAAACCACCACTCAACATATGTTATGTGGCTATAATACAAGTTAATCATTATATGGTTAAAGTGAAGAGAGATCATAAGAGATTAAGGGATACGCTCACACGGGCTACATACATAAAAAATTCGATATTTATCCTCTACTTGCTTGTTTTTTGTGGACCAATTGTTCCACATGACCATGTATTAGAACAGTTTATGCACCTTACTTACAGTTCAAGAAAAATAATCCTGAAACTTTAAAAAATATGGTTGTAACTCACTTCCTAGAGACATACGCATAGTATTGCGCCATAGGAACAACGAAAGCTATCACTAAAAGACCTCCAACCACAAGGGTAAACTGTCCTCGTTTCTCTTCCGTCTCCTCCCTGGTTTTGAAGTTGGATTCCCGTTTGTTGTCCTTTAACAGAGGCCCACCAGGATCAGGAAGCTCATCAATGGCAGCAACTAGCCTTTTAGCACTGCTAAAAACTGCTTCATTGTACTTTTCCTCTGTAGCCAAGACTGCCAATTTGAAACCAAATAATTGGATAATCCACTATTGCAACATCCTTAAACAAAATTTTAAGGGTGCACATGATTGAGGAAATAATCTAAAGCTTTGCTTCTGGAGATTGTCTAATTTTGTCGGCATCTCAAAAAATAATTATTCAAACTGGCAAACAGTAACAGCAATCATATGCATGGTGAGCACTTGTCCATCCAAATAGTGACATATCAAGTCTCTTCAACAGACGAATTCCTTTAAACAAACTCAAAAGAAATACTCCTAATAGAGTAGCTAAGTTCAAGGTAGTCTAATTGTGTCCATTATGTTATCCCGCAACTTGGTACCAAGATGTCCCCTTAGAATTTGAATGCTAATTTTTCACAATCGAGACCATAATTTAAATATACAGTTCTTTCTTTCTTTTGTAAATATGTAACATTGGACAAAGAGACAGAGGAAACACTACGATACCAAAACAAAAAAATTGTTGCCTTACTGGAAAAAAAAATGCCCCAAAAAGTAGCAAGTTCTATCATAAAAAGTGACAAACTCTAACCAAAAAAGTGGTAAGCAAACCCAAAAAAATGGCAAGTGAATCCATATTGTGAGAGTATCCCAAAAGTTGGTAAGCTTCACCCAAAAGGTGATATAAATAACCTAAAAATTGGTAAGCGGTAACGGAACCAAAATTTTTTTTTGGGGTAACGTAGTCAAACCCAAGAAACAGATATATAATGTAAATTTATGGATCCTTTTCTTTTCAACCCACAGTAGAAATGGGCACCTTATTATGGATAATATTGGTTTTCAGAATTTGTTCATGCACTGAGTTAGCAAAATCCAACAATTGGTTTGATATAGCTTTCTGCAAACTCAGTTAAATGGGATTGATATTTAAAACTTCCGATTAATTTCTTAAGCTTTAGGTAATGTCATGCAGTTAATAAGACAAAAATAGCTGAAGGCTTCAAACACTGGCGTAGCATAAACTAGGGGTCTCAAGCCAGTTTAAATAAGAGTATCTCCCCAATGGGTTGCAAAGGATAAACAAAGGCTCAGGACCCAATAATTACTCTTAACCAGATGCATCAGACGGGTTAGAAATGATGCTAAAATGAAATGCAATCATCAATTTCTAAAACACAAAAAGGAAAAAGGCCTTCACCTGGACAATCTCTCAAAATTTGACCTCTGCTTCCCTGATGACTTTCCTCCTAGCATCTTCAGAGTATAGATATGGCTATTGATTTGGTAAAATATATAGGCTTATCTGAAGAACATATGTTGATATAAGTTCCTTGATTTTATTTATTTCATTATTTTCTACAAAGTTGTTGCAGAGTCCATTTTGCATAGATTGCCGCTCTAAAGGGCCCTAGCTTTGACACTCGCGATGTTCCAAAGCATATGGATAGCTTCAAAGAAAATAACAGGTTTCAACTTTTTAGTTGGCATGACAAGCAAGATCTGGGTTCAACACAAACAAATGATTTATCTATAGTGTTCAGAGCATGTGTTACAAAAACCATGCAGGATAGAAATTTTTTCCTGATTTTGTTTTGTGCATTTTGGTCAGTCTTTTGTTTTGTTTTGTTTTTCTCAGTTGGGTTGTCTTTTTTTCGGTCCTCTTAATTAGTCTTTTGTTTTGTTCTTCTTAGTTGAGTTGTTTTTTTTTTTCCAATCCCTGATTTTTTGGGTAGTTGTTGATGTAACGGCCACATTATATACATATAGAAACTTTATAACTATGATTTAAGAAATAGAAGGGTTATACTTTCTGTAGCCAATAAAGATCATGACTTGCAAAGCCAAAAGATTATGTATGCTACAACTATCACAGTGGACTCTATATCAGGTTTGTCCATCGACGATGGTTAATGCAAGTTCCATGCATTGTTTGATGCTATTCCTTGGTATATTCTCTGCTCTCTTGCTTTTCATTTCATTCCAAATATTATATTAGCAGGAAAAAAAAAACCATCATTGCTTTCAGGCAGTCAAAATCACAACTTAGTTGACAGAAAATTTCCCTTCAAAGGCAAGTTCTGAATTGGCGCAGATGAAAAATGACGGCAACTGGAAGGAGGGAAAAAAGAAGTATCCAGTTACCAGGAAGGTTTTCTGATACGGTGGCATCAAGAATACTATCACCAACAGCCTTGACAAATGCGGGTCCACCTGTGACTGCCCCTTCTTTTTGACTGGTAACAAGCACAACTATGCCCTTATTGCTGCCTTCTTCAACTGTGGGATACCATCGCTCCAAAACTTGATCGGCATACTCAAAAGCATCTGCTTTGCTCTACAATAAAGAACATAAAAAACTTTCACATTCCCTGTGAACACCATAAATTTGCATAATTGCATTTCTCAACTCCAGTAGTTATAGAGAAGTTCCCAAGCTTCTCCTTACCTTTTAGATAAAATTTCTGAACGTCCAACATTGTCATTGAGTTGTTATGGTTTAGGCACCGTTTGTCAACAATATTTTTGCAATTTTCCATTTTTAAGCAAAAGAGCAAAAAAACTAGCACTTTCTTTGTGCACAGACAAGTACTTTTTTTCTTAAAGCGGGTAATTTTTGCCTCTATTTTTGTCCGGATTTGCTCTATTTTCCAAAATATAACTGCACCTTTAACATAAACAAATATAACTGTATTCATTATGTATTGAAATGAATGTTTTCAGGTCTTTTATTTTCATTTTAAACGACATGCTTCCTTTGTAACTGTTATTTTTAACTGATTAGAATTAGTAAAAGAATTTGTTTGAAAAAAAAAAACTTGTACTGATTAGAATCCATTCAAAAAAGTAAAAGATTAGAAAGATTGTTAAAAAACATTATCAATCTGTGCCTTAAAAACAAACCAACTGCATTTTCTATTACATCACAAGGGCATCGTCCAAAGAACTAATAAAGTATTTGATTGTACAATGCATTTAAATTACTATAACATGTAACTTCCAATCACAGATTAAAATTACTAACACAAAAATGTTCAGTTTTGTATTGAGCAAATACTTTAACTTTATGACAAACACTTGGAATAGAATGAGCATACAGTAAGCTTGCGAACAGTGATGAAATCTATGTGGAAGTTCTTTCTTGACTCCAAATCTCTTAACAACCGCTTCAAATCAGACTTTGTCACTCTACTGAGCACACCCGCATCATCAACCACATACGATTCTTGAGGTGGACCACCGTTTAGTACATCGAATTCAGATGCTAGTGCAGAACCACTAGGCAATAATGGGCAAAAGTTAAGTGCCAGAGAGATGGCTAGAGCTGCTAATCCATGGTGGACATGAGAAACCCAACTAGTGGGTGTTGAAAAAAATTGTTTCTGATTTTGGGTAGAACAAATGGGTTTGGTCAGAGGAAGTGAATTTGATCTGGGTTGGAGGGAAGGAGAGAGAAGGGCCCTTGAAGATGAAGTTTTGGGATTGAAGAGAGGACAGAAAGAGTGAGGAGAGAGAATGGTTTCCATGACAGAGAGAGAACAACAGATCAGATGTGGTAGGATATGAGAGAGATGAATTCAGGCATCAAACATGTTTTTTTTTTTTCTAAATCTTTCTGTGTTTCTCGATTGGTTCATATTTTTTGAGGGGTTTGGATTTCTTTGGTCTACATTGGTTGGATATATTTGGATGAGGATAATGTGAGCCATGAAAATACACAAGTGCCTTTTGGTGCGCCACAAAATAAATAATATATCAATTTTGGCGGGGAAAGCTTAATGTACTTACCGATAATAACTAACGGGAAAGAGGTAGGGATTAAAAATTATAATTTTTTAAAGTAGAGTTATAACGGTCGGAGATAAGGTCATTATTAATTATGAGATCTTGTGATCGATCAAAGATTATTTTACTTAATTGTAACTTTTTTTTGTATTATAACTTAATCACATAGTTACTTTACTTTTAAAAATTATAATTTTTATAATCAATTATAAATAATTAGAGTTAAAAGTTAGAATAATATTATTTAGATTTAAAAATCTGACATAATTTTTTGATATAATAATGTAATTTCATAGAAATTATTGGATTAACACCAAATTCTAATATTTGATTGGGTCTACAATAAATTTAAAGATTACAGTAAATTAGATCAATAAATTATGTAGTAAATTAGGTCCCAATAATATTATTCTAAAACTTATATCTAAAAAAAGTATAATTTAACCTTAAAAATGTTGTAACTTTCAACGCGTTATTTCTATCGGTGCTGTAATCTTTCTTTTAACTAAACCATTATTCATACAACTAAACAATAGTAAATAAATATGGCAAATGGTAAGCCACATGCAATATTGATGAAGAACAATATTTAAGAAAATTATGCTCACCCACATTATGTTTAGGCAAATTGTAGGGGGTACACTTATAATTTTTGAAATGTTGGTGATAATCCTTATCAAACAATGTTGGGAAGACCACCAATGGAGTTCATTTTTTTGTCCTCCTTGATCAATTAGATAACCTTATCTCCCGAGTAGCCTAATCTTGTCATCAAACACTGTTTTTCTTGTTGTGGGATTTTTATAGAACTCCTTGAAATTAGGGTTAATTTCACATGACTCCCTTAACTATTAAGTTTTACATTTGACTCCTTATACTTATGAATTAGTGCAAATCTAAAAAAATGTGCCTATAATCAAGGCCAGTAAAATGGGAGAAAATTAATAAATTTATTCCTCCCCACCCCCTCCCAAATTTGTTTTTTAACTTTCATCAAATTTTGTCATAAAGACATAAAAAAGCAAAAAATAATATCAATAATAAAGGCTTCTGTTTGGCTGCAACACACATCCACTCTCTCTCTCCTCGATGTTGTGGGTTTTTTGGGTTTGATTTCTTTGATTTTAATTGGGTGAATCGATGAGAAGGAGATAGTGAGTGGAGGACCATTCTCTATATCATTGTTCCTCTTCTCCCCCCAAGTTTAAATATTCTAGCCGACAATACCATGATCAATTGATAATTCTTTGATCATCATAGCCCAAACTCAAACAACTTGACCACAGGGTCTAGATTCAAAATGGTCAACAAACAGCACCATTTCTCTCTTGGCGTAATCAAAGCTTGGCGTCTTCCAATGCAGCTCAGCTATAAACTCCACTTGAGCTGACCTCCACACTTTCAATAGCTTTTCTAGAGGGAAAGGTCTCCCGGACTGCCAAACATTGACCAGTTACTTCAATGGATGACCTTTGAAGCTTGGTATCCCAAGATGAAACCTCATCACTTCTAGAAGGACACGTGGAAGAGTGTCTGAAATTTTCTACAGACAAAATATTTCCCATGATCCTAACAAACTGAGGGGACCACACAATCTTGGATAAGGACAAAAGATAGTTGTGTATATATTGAAAGGGATATCCTATATGATTTGAAGCAATTTGAGTGTAACAATCTTCTTCCTTAAGAAATATAAACAAAAAGAGCAAGACACTCTATTAATAGTGGACTAGCCAAGTTCTTCAGCCTAGTGAACCACTATAATCTACATTATGATTATTATTCTTCCATTTTCAATTATCAACAATTGAGAGGAGCTTTTCAGCCTTTCACACTTGTTTGATCATCACACGCATATTCACCATCACATCCAGCTATCTTCATTTTCCCCTGTAATAAAGTTATCCTCATACCTCTATTTTACGTTATTAGTTTGGCTTCATTTGTGGGAAACTATTTTCGTCGTTTTCCTTTAAAGTTTCTTTCACTTCTTTTGATTGATAGCCATAACTAGAGGCATGAATCAAAACCTAGACAACCAGTAACGAAATCCCCTACCACCAGCTCCTTCGGCAGACTCCTCTCCCCATGCAGGGAGGGATCGAAGAATTACCAGCAAAATATGCTCCGTTTCCTTGAAGAAAATCAAACCATCATATCCCTTCTTACCCTCAATAACCAAGAGTCCATCAGGATCTGCCATTTACTCCACATCTGCTAAACGGTGTAACAGAGGCAAACCACCATAGCCATTCTAGTGAAAACATCAAATGTCAATTGCTGAGAGAAGAATCTAGAAACGAGACGAGCAGTAGAGTTGAGGGACAAAGGGCAGGCAATCGACAACTTCCTCCATAGCGTAATGCCATGGATCAATTATGGGAGAAACGCTTCTTAGAAATCCAAAACGAATTGAAAAACATGAAGGAGGTTGTAAAGAACTGAGTTCTAGTTACCATGGAAGCCTTGGTCCAGCAAACCAAATCTCCGTTCACATAAGAGGTTTTGCATTTTCCTCTTCCACTAAAATTCAAAATGCCTTAGATTGACTCATTTGATGGTACCACAGATCCTTCAACCTTCTCAATACTTATAAAAATGAAATGGAGTTACATGAATATCAAGACCCTATTTGATGCTGAGCCTTTGCCATCACCCTCCAAGGTTTGACATTAGCCTAGTTCAACAAACTGATCCCATCCTTCAAATAATTGTAAATGCAGTTCATTTCACACTTTATCAGCACAATGACCCACCTCAAATTGACCTCCTACCTCTTAGTATCAAACAAAAGTTCGAGGAGTTATGTACAATGGTTTAACTTAGCATCTCTGTAGGTAGACGACCTCGTTGACAAGGTTACATTGACTATCTTTGTTGCTAACCTGGAGCTTCAGCCATCAAATTTCCTTTTCTTTATCTCTAAAAATCCTCATGCCAACATGGCCGAGATGTTGGCAAAGGCAAAAAAAAAAATATCAATGGGGAGGAGGTCTTCCAAGCAAGACATGGGTCTTCATCCATAGTAAGCCAGCAAAAAGACAAGAAAAGAAAGGACTTCAATCCCATGAAGGACTGTGATCGATCTCCCAAAAGAAAAACAAATGTCAAAGATCGTTTGGGACCCCAAACCCGACTTCCAAATGAAGTTGGCCCCACAAAAATAAACACCCTTGAATGCACCTGTTGTTCAAATTCTGCATCAGGTTTAGAACGAGAAGTATGTGAAATGGCCCTCGAAAATGAGATCTGACCAGAGCAAGAGAGACTTGAACAAATACTGCCCTTTCCATAAGGATCACGACCATTACATTAACTACTTTTTTTTAGTTAAAGAGAGAGATCAAGTTCTTCATCTAGAAGGGCTATCTTGGGAGATTTTTGGCTCAAGATGACCATCGGGCTGCAAATCCCTAGAACCCACCTCAGGAAAAACAGTAGTTGTAGCACCAATAGCCAATCAAAGAGATACATATCATATTAGGGGGTTTTGTTGGCGGAGGTGAATCTAGCTCTGCCAGGAAAGCCCACGTGCGAAAAACCTGATCAGAAGACTTTTTCAAGGTCCAAGTAGTATAGAAGGAACTGTGATCTAAAGTGGAGATAACTTTCTTAGATGCCGACCTAGAAGGCTGCCAGCTCCCTCACAATGATCCCTTGGTCGTCAAATCCATCATTGCCAATAAGAATGTTTCATCATATGCTGGTACACAATGATAGCTCGGCCGATATCATTTTCTTAAATGCCTTCGATTAGTTCGAAATCAGTCGAGGACAACTGTTGCCAGCCAAAATCCATCTTGTGGGGGTGCAGCTCATTCTGATCCTTGGAGAACCACCTTGTTAGACGGCTACTATGGCTAAGTTCCTGGTCGTGGATACCCCTTCAGCTTATAGTGTAATTCTGGGAAGGCCTTCCCCCGATGCCATCAAGGCCATCCCTTTTGCCTATCATCTGGTTATGAAGTTCCCCCACCGAGAATGGGATTGATGTAGTGCGGGGAGAACAAAGAACAAAAAAAGAATACTATATGTCCTCGATGATTTAAAAAAAAGTAGACACAGTGCAGATGGATGATCTGGACATGAGGGATGAGTTGGATACCAGGCCAACACCATCGAAAAAGTTGGAGGCCGTGCAGGTGGGTAAAGACCCTAGTCATGTGGTCTTCATTGGCTCCAAGATTATGGAGGAGATAAAGGAAAAACTCATCATTTTCTTGAAAAAAAATGTAGACGTCTTCACTTGGAGGTAAGAAGACATGGAAGGAATAGAATCGAAGGAGATTCTTTATAGACTTAGCATGGACCCCAACTTCAAACCCATCAAACAGAAGAGGCAGAGTTTGGCATCGAAAAGGCACAAGCCATCAACGTAGAAGTAGTAGCCAAGCTTTTGAAAGCTAAGGCCATTAGGGAAGTTGACTATCTGGTCTAGTTAGCCAATATGGTCCTGGTCAAGAATACAAATGAAAAATGGCGAATGTGCATAGACTTTGCAAATCTCAATCGAGCTTGTCCTAAGGATAGTTTCCCCTTTCATGGATCGACCTTATCATTTATTCTATCTTAGGACATGAGCTTCTTGCTGATCAGGAGAAGGCCCTTTAGGTTAAAAACGCTAGGGCCACTTACAAATGACTCGTAAATAAGGTGTTTGTCAATCATCTCGGCACCACCATGGAGGTATATATTGACAATATAATGGTCAAATATGTGAAAGCCAAACTTCACATCGGTCACCTTAGGGAGTCTTTTCAAGTCTCGAGGCAGTATAGGATAAAGCTAAATCCAAAAAAATGAGCCTTCAGGGTCTCAGCCAGGAAGTTCTTGGGCTACATAGTTAACTAAAGGGGAATTGAAGTGAATCTTGAGAAAATCAAATATTTTTTTTAAAATTGAAGTCACCATCAACCACAAAGGAGGTTTAGCGACTAATGAGGAAAATAGCTGCCCTTAACAAATTTGTCTCCTAAGTAAGCAAAAAATGCAAACCTTTCTTCAAAACTCTTTAGACTGCCTTCCAATGGAATGACCTGTGTGAGGAGGCATTCCAGCGCCTGAAAACCTACTTAGGCACACCTCCGATCTTGGTTAACCTAAAAAAAGGGGAGATCCTCACCTTGTATCTGGCTATGCTAGACTCTCAGTCATGGTAGCCCGAAGGCTCAGACCATATTTCAAGGTTCATATGATCGAGGTGCCAATAGACCAGCCAATGAGGTCAGCCCTTCATAAGCCCAAATCCTCGAGAAGGTTGGTGAAATAGGTGATAGAGCTGGGAGAATTCAACATCAAGTTCAAGCCTATGACAACTATTAAAGGACATCAAGGCTCATCCTAACTTCCCTAGAGGATATTGACCATGAATAGGCATTAAGATTTGATTTCAAGGTCTCCAATAATGAGGAAAAGTATGAAGCACTAATTTATAGGCTCAAGTTAGCTCATTCCATGGAAGCCTGTTAGTTACTGAACCACATTGACTCCCAACTCGTTGTGAGGCAGGTCAAATCTATGTATAGATAAATGGAGGAGGGATGGAAGCGCATTTGAGGGTTGTCAACTAGTTATTGGGAAAATTTCTTAACAAATAAATTGTCCAAGTGTCGAGATCAAAAAATGGTAGGGCTAGCTCATTAAACAAATTAGCCACAGTGAAATAGGGAAATCTCGATAGAATTATCCTAGTATAGCACCTCAAGGAACCTAGTATTGATCTAAGCCAGATGGATGAAGAGGTCATGTCAATAGGCATAAACTCGAGCTGTGTGAACCTTACATTTAACTATCTCCGGGATGGAACGCTTCCAAGGGACCCAAAAGAAGCATCTAAGCTGAGAAATAGGTCATCCTACTTCACGATAATCTAGGAAAAGCTCTACAAAAAAGGTTACTTATGGCCTCTATTGAAATGCGTATCATCAGAAGAGTTTGACTATGTGCTAAGAGAAATCCACAAAGGAATCTATTGGAATCACATATGAGCACAAGCTTTGGCATACAAGGTGCGAAGGCAAGGGTATTTTTGGCCCACTATGATGAAAGACTCAATCGATATGGTTAGAAAATGCAAAACCTACAAAATATATTCCAATATACCTCGATATCCTCCAGAATAGCTTACGCCAATTCTAAGCCCTAACCTATTTAGTAGTAGGGTATTGACATCGTGGGACCTAATCCAAGTTCGCCATGGTGGGCATTGATTACTTCATCAAATGAGCAAAAAAAGAACCTCTCGCAACCATTACTAAACAAATGATGAAGAAATTCATTTGAATATCCATCATATGTCATTTTGGGATCCTAAGAGCCATATTGTTGGATAATGGAAAGCAATTTGATAATCTGGGCTTCAAAGGGTTTTACACTAAGCTTAAGATAAAAAACTACTTCTCAGCTCCAGCTCATCCATAGTCAAATGGTCAAGCTGAGGTAACCATTCTAACTGCTATTAAAGCACTAAAAAAAAGGTTAGAAGCGTAAAAAAATAAATGGGCAGACTACCTCCCAAATGTGTTATGGGCTTACAGAACAATAGCTCTGACTGCCACTAAAGAGATCCCTTTTTTGCTTGGCCTTTGGAACTGAAGTTGTAGCACCGATGGAGATCAGGCTTCCAACCCCAAGGGAAAAATTGTTTAACCCTGAGTAGAATGACAAATCTCTACTACTGAATTTGGATCTCCTCGATGAAAAGAGGAATGAAATGTTACTGATGATCTCATCCTATCAATGGCGAACAACTCGATACTACAATCAAAGAGTGCGAAATAGAAGCTTTAAGGTGGGAAACTTACTTATGAGGAAATTGTCGCTAGTAAGGAAAGCTCCAGGGCATGGAAAGATAATGCCCAATTGGGAGGGCCCATTCGTGGTAAAGAGGGTAATCAAACTTGGAAATTATGAGCTACAAATGGAGGAAGGGTACACTCTAGCCAATTCTTGGAACATTGAGCACCTTATAAAGTTTTACCAGCAACCTGACTAGGTCAGATTCTAATCTTTTAGGAAATTCTATTTTGCTTTTGTGGTTTTCTCTATTCTATAGAAGGCTATACAATTAACTCTAGCCTAAAGAGCTTATCAGCTCATCTTTTAGCAAAAGATTCATCAGCCTTGAAGAGCTCTCCAGCTCTTCCATACAAGAAGGCTGAGAGCCCTTCAACTCTTCCAAATTAGAGGGCTCATTAGCCTTAAAGAGCTCTTTAGCTCTTCCACATTAGAAGGATCATCAACCTTGAAGAGTTTTGCAGCTCTTCCACATAAGAAGGATCATCAGCCTTAAAGAGCTCTGTAGCTCTTCCACATAAGAGGCTTATTAGCCTTACGAGCTTATCATCTCTTCAACCTTAGGATCTCAATCTAGCAAAGACTGAACAACCAAATACTATAGAAGAACTTGCATATTTAAGAAAAAGGAAAAAAGGGGGCAAAGGGGAGGTTAAGATCCTCATTTCTCCAAGACCAAGACCTTGCAAAATTGAAGGGGGAGCAATATAGGAGCCTAAAATATAGTTCCAAGCAGAAAGCTACAAGATTCTAAGAATAGAAGGTTGAAGTTCATTAAAGTTTAGAACTTCAAAAAATTGAAAGTTGTACATTGCTCAAAAAAGGAAAATAGTACAACAAAGATTCATGCAGCCTTTTTAGATAACTGGGCATCTCCACCCAGTAGCTATATTCCTCAATCCTCATAAATATATGGTATGCCTGCAGTATAGTTGACACTCTTCTTTGCCTCATTCGTAGTCTCGGCCTTTTTCGCTACTAAATCACATGTTCCAACAACTATGGAAAGATCATTCTTTTCCTTCTTGCTCCCATCCCCGTCATCAGAAGGAGGTTCAAAGGCATCGAAATCTGGGTCAGGATAATATTTTTTAGGATATTGTTTCTTAGCTTGGGCTTTAAAGTCAAGATATCCATCCAAGTAGCTCTCTTCGATTTCTTCCTTGTACTTTGAAGAATTTTTTAACTTTTTAACCACTTGGTCTGCATTCATAAGGAGTTGTGAAGATAAATTAGATCATTTCTTGGTGGCCTCTTCGAGTTGTTCTTTGACTTGCTTATCTCTAACCTTATTAACTGACTTTAAGGCAATAGCCAGATCAGACTTGATCTCCTTGATTTGATTTTTCAGGGTCAACTCAGAGGCCTCGACAATGTTCAATTGAATTTTCAACCTATTCACAATCTCATTTGCCGACCTCGCCTTAGCATCCATGTCATCCTGTTGCTTCTTAAGTACATGAAGTGTCAGGGCTAGGGAGCTCAAGCATGTGGCCACCTAAGAAAGGAAGAACAAAGTCATGAGAGTCAAAAAAGAACCAAATATAAAGAGGGAAAAGAACAAAGAAATAGACATTTACCTCAACAACTCCTTGGTACTCTCCTTTTACAGTGTTGCCAACCTTGCCTTGAGAAACATCATTGAAGTCAGATTGAGAAATAGTCAAAGATGACCTTAGCTTTTGTTGAGCAAGGGGATTTTGGGGTTTCCTCGAAATGCACCTCAAGAACATTAAGGTCCTTAGCCAGGTCAACAGGTAGGGAATCATCAGTTTTTTGGGGGTTAAAGGCTTTTTCCTTCTCAAGGAGTTCGGATCCTTTAGTATCCTACTCATCCACTTGTGACCTTTTCCTCGTCTTATGCATTTGAGTTTGCAAGGAGGGACCTCCTTATCACCCTCCTTCCAGGCTTCTAGCAGTTTCTTCAGGGTGTCTTTTTTGGGAGACATCTCTTCAAGATTTGCATGATGAACTAGAGGGTCATATAAAAAAGGGGGGAAGAGACAACAAACAAGAGGAATGAAAAAATAAAGCAAAAGATCACTCACCAAGAGAGATGAGTTCAACTTCAAGAAGGGAGCTGGTCTAATACTTGGTGACAGCTTGGACAAGCCTAGAACCAAATTGCTTGGCCTTCAAGATGTTTTCTCTGTCAATGTTCAATAGTAGAGGCATGTACTTTACAAAGAAAGATCAACAAATAGTAAGAAAAGGTCGACAAGTCATTCACATCGAAAAAACCCACCATTAAACACTTACTAGAATTAATAGGGGGAGCCCATTGCCTAAGAACCTAAAATGCTTGGTCAATATATCCATCAAATTCCCACACAGATTCAGAAACAAAGAAAAATTTGTTTTTCTAGTTCTTATGAGAAGATAGGAGTTCTATGACTAGAAGGGGACTACTAAACCTTTGGTAGGATAGGGTTTCACCTAGAAGAGCTTGACGAATTCAAAAACATAAGGCTCAGACTTGATCCCACTCTTTTCTTAAAATATATGAACATGCTAATTAATATACTCCATCCATTAGGGGACAGTCGAATAGGGGCCAAGCTAAAAATTTGGAGCACATACCTTATAAAGTCTTTCAAAGGGAATCTATGGCCGGCCTCAAAGGCTATTTTGAAAAAACACACCTTATTAGGCAAGGAATCCACACATCGTTCATCGCTAGTCAGCGCATGCATCTGCACTCCTTCAGGAAAACCACATTTATTCTTTAAAGACCTGATTTAAGGCTCAGTAATGTTACTAGGGAGGTTGGCTGAATAGTAGGTCAGATCGTCCAGATCATGGGGAACATTTTTACCCTTTTTTCTAGGAGCCCCTATGATTTGAGGTACAATGACTACAAGGGCAAGGGGTTGCTGGGCCTCTTGGTTTAAAGTTTCTTTATACCTTTGTTGGGAGTAGCTTTGAGAGCCCTCTTCTGGTCTTTGAGGGCATCTGATAATTGGGTAGTCAATATTCCGGGGGAGGCGTATATGATCATGAAACCAAAAGGCCTACCTTCCATAGATAGAGCTATCCCCAAAAAGGGAGGCCATTGAAGAAGAACTAGTAGAGGGCTTAGATGTGGTCAACTCAGCTATCCGAGACATTGGAGCAAAACACTTTAACCTAACATACAGATGTGGAAGATGGGAAGAGTAGTCTCCAGCCCTAAGGTTAAGCCTCAAATCAAGAAGGGACCTTAGCCTCTGAGTAGCTAACTGGTCAACGAAAAAGGAAAGCGATTTTGGAGACCTATTTTGTAGCCTAAAATAGAAAGCCCTCATAAGGGAAAAATGAAAGCTCATCGACCACCACTTGGGGTTAAGGGATCCAGGATGAGGAAGAGAAGAAATATGTGCCTAAAAGATGGTCCAATGAAATGAACATGAGACTGAGGGAGAAAAATGCCAAATAAGGACTACTAGAGAAATAAGTGGCAAAAAGTAACCAATAGGAACACAGGGCCTCAGTCATCAATGCCTCTTTAAAGAAGAAAAGAGACATTATAGGAAGCCAAAAAGGCGGGATATGAATGGGCAGAAGCAATAATTACATACCATGACGAGGACTCCATTAATGCTACTTGTACAGAGATAACCTGAGACATTAGATTAAACAATTCCAATTTTTGAGGCATCATATAGGCAAAAAGGCAGCTCCCCACTCTGAAATGACGTGATAGGGGTCAGGAACATAACCAACACCCTCGAGAAACTTCCTCCCAAGTAGGTGCTAGTTTAGACAATCAATAATTTGGGCCTAGGGACAATTGATATATCTTTTGGTTTGAGGTAATCCAACCCAAATGAAGCTGGGCTTGCCAGGTTAGCCAGATAAAAATGACCCATGGTTGAGCCCAATCCCAACCATCAGAAAAGGGTAACTCCAAGCCAAGGCCGGGTTTGCCCAATGAAGAAAATGACCCAAAATGCACTCTAGAGAGCCTAGCGATCTTGAAGGTGGATTATTTAGGTTCATTTATCAAAAAAGAATCACCAATGCCAAGTCATTAGTTTCTAGAAGGCTACATCATACATAGGGAAAATAAACTTTAACTGCCAAATATTCCCTCATTCAATCCTAACAAACAGGGGACCACTGCATGATGATGCGGAACCACTATAGCCTAAGGGTATATAAACCAAACCTGGCCCCTAGTGAGAAGGACAATTGGATATTTTTCATAAAGAATTGTAACCACCTTCTTCTTCTCCAAGTAATAGAAACGAGAGAACAACAGTCTCCATTAGAATGGATTAGCCTAGTTCTTCAGGTTGGTGAATCACTTACTTTCGTCATGTTCTTGATAATTTTTGAATCTCCGTACCTATATCTAGTGGGCCTTCACTTCTAGATAGCTCTTCAGCCTTCACATCTCATACTTCTCGGTTTTCTACATCATCATAATAGAGCCATTATATATTTAATTTATATGTTTTGCTATGATTTGGAGTTTTTGGTCAAATGATTTGTGTTTATATTCCAATTTCCAGTGTTTTATAAGTTTTGATGCTATGATTTATGTTTTATTTATATTTGTGAGTGTTCTATATAAAATTTTTGAATTGGGCATTTGGAGATTGTAGATTTAAAAATTTTGTTTCCAAGCTTGAGCAATAGTCTGAGCTCGATCTGAGCTTAAACATCATTTGAAAAGTTTGATTAAATTAAGCCTAAGAATAGCCAATATTGGTTCTATTATCACCTATAACTATAATTAATGAATTGGATCTAGAAATGGAAACTTTGTTAGACTAACCAATAATATATTCTAGCTCATTTCTAAAATTGGATCAAACATGCAATGGGTGTGAAATTTTTTTTTTAGCCAAGGATATAAAGAAGAATGTCAAAAGATAATTCATCATAGGACACCATCTAACAAACCACAAGAGTTGTTGGATGACTTAACTCACTTGTCGATCCACTTGTCAAAACGTCTTTCTTTCATTTCACTCTTCATTTATATGCCTCCTTATCTTTCTATCACTCCCTCTTCCTAACTTTTTTTTATCTCTTCTTACTTTTCTCCATATTTTTTATTTTTTTGAAAGCACACATAATAACGATAAAAGATTCATCTAGAATCAAAATGGCTCACACTATAGGAGCTCAAAAATCAATCCTATTGCTTCAACTAGCCAAAAATAATAGAAAGAAACTCCAAGTCATCATATTTTGATAGCGAAAAAGAGTGAACAAATCATGACAAGGATAACTAAACAATGTGTTTTTCGACGTCATTAGAAGACAAAATCTTTGGACGTCAGTGAATAGGGCAAAGAAAAATTTTAAACCATCCAAGTACATGCCTTGGACGCTGTTAAGGGGATATGGAGCGAGCAAGTGATAGAAGGGTCACTATCTGTACATTCGAATAACCACAACTTTACGCCAATCTGAGGAATTTTTTTGTGTATTAGATTAGCGATGGAGAAAACCCTATGAAGTATGTGATGGAGAAAGCCCTATGAAGTATGCAATGGAGAAAACCCTATGAAGTATTTTCATAGTGTACTCCACTTCACAAACATGTATTAAACCAAGTGTAAGAGACAAGGGCAATAAGCACAAGAGGGTGACTAATGCAGTAGTGATGGGGATATAAAGAAATCACCAATTCTAAGTTTATAGAACAATAACAACTATGAATCCACAGAGAAAATAAGAAAAAACTATGAGATTTTGTTGATTGAATGAATAAAATCTTAGTACATCAGGCCTATTTATATGCATGCCCAAATTCATAAATGGAAATAAAGTCCTAATTATAGGAATTTACTAAAAATAAATAAAACATATGCCTCATAGATATAGGAAAGTTAACAACTCTAACAAAAACACATGGTGGATATTACTTATGAAAGTTGACATGAATTAGTCAACTAATAATTTAGAATATTCTTCTAATTCTTGTGCCCACTTTATTTTGCCACCTTCTGTTGCGCTTTGAATGCGTGATGGTCTTCCCGTTCCAAATAATCTGTTGTGACACGTTTTATACCAATTCCTCCATCTTGAAAAGAACTTGTTCTCGAGTTAGCACGTGGAAGATTGATAGAATCTAAATAAAATTGGAACAAGTCCTGCACGTTGAAAATGATAGAGATACTTATATCTGCGGGGAGATCAACAACATATACATTGTCATCAATCTTCTTTAGAATCTTGAATGGACTTATCTTCTTTTAGTTGAGCTTGCTATAAGTCTCAACTGATAATCTCTCTTGCACAGATGAACTATAACCATGTCCCCAATATTGAAATGCTTCTTCAATCGGTGTTTGTCTGTTGCTTCCATGTACTTGGCTACCAACGGTTCCAACTATTGCTTCACCTCTACATGTACATCTGTCAGCTTCTTCAGGATGTGGTCAGCCAAAGTGTTCACCCTTGAAAGCTTGGTAATGGAACTAGATAAAATGTGGGTAGAGTGCTCGAATGTAGACAATCTGGAATGGGGACCTTCTAGTGGATCTATTGGAAACATTGTCAATAGAAAACTCTGCTTCTGCTTTTGCTTTTCCTTATTGCTTGATGAATCCATTGCAACTGTTTCTACTTCAAGCAATAAGGAAGGGATGTTGTAATGGTGCTGAAATTCCTCACAAATCTTCAATAGAAGGTCTCAAGCCATGAAAGATGTGAACCTCATTGACTGTCTATAGTGTGGGCCACACGTGATTAGCCCCCGAATTTTCTCAACATCTACTGAGATCCTTGTAGCACTAAACACATATCCTAAGAACACCAGGCTAACAATCATAACACTGCACTTCTTTAAGTTCAGAAATAGATTGTTCTCCTACAAAGTTACAAAAATTGTTCTCAAGTGCTATAAGTGGTCAGCCTCATCATAGCTATAAATTAATATATCATCAAAATAAATGAAAACAAACTTTCCAATGAAAGCTTTGAACACTTGGATGTTCATATCGAATGAAAGTGCTAGGAGCATTAGACAAACTAAATGACTTAACCTACCACTCATACAATTTTTCCTTCATTTTGAAGATAGTCTTCCACTCATCACCAGGTCTAATATGGATATGATGATACTCACTATTTAAGTCAACCTTGGAGTATACATTAGCACCCTCAAATATATCTAGCATATCATCAAGATAGGGTATAGGATATCTATATTTCTCAGTGATTTTATTGATGGCCCGAATATCAACACATATCCTCCAACTCCAATCCTTCTTAGCAGTGAGTGGAGTAGGAACAACACAATGACCCATATTCATCCTAATTTGACCCTTTTGTAGTAGCTCATCAACTTGATAGTGTAATATTTTGAACTCTTTGGGACTCATCCAATAATGCCCAGTAGTCTCAGTAATTTCATCGCTACGTTCTATGCCCGGTAGTCTCAGCTATTACAATGGGGCAGGTTTGGAAGAGTACCCCAAACACCAAGTCAATATGATTTGACGTCCCTCAAAGGAGGCAAACAAATTGCACACTCCCCTGGCCAAATTCTCCAAAACTCATAAAGCAGTGGTCTCAGCAACTCAGGAATTGGTTTAGGTTCAACCTACTGCTTCTCTTCACCCTTTACGACAATGACATATACCTCTCCACTATCCTTTACATCCTCATCAATGGAAGAAACAATAAAAAAAGGTTTGCCCTTTGCCTGAGATGCTACAAAATGAATCTCTCTTACTATAGGGACAAACATAATTGTAACACCATATTTGTAAAAGGTATACGTGTTGTCTTTGCCTCTATGGACAAAATTCAAAACATAATACCACAGTCCCCTAATAGAATATGACACTCATCCATATCTAAAACATCACACACAGTATCATTGTTATGTACACTATTTTGTTACCTTAGTTTTGCCGATGCTCTTAATCTAGCAAATCGTTTAGGGAAAAGGGTGTCTCTCAATCTGTAACTGTAACTTGTCGATCACCTCCCAGGATATAATATTCTCAATACTACCACCGTCAATAATCAACTAATAAACCTTCTGGTTCATGGTGCACTTGGTTTAGAAGATATTGTGTCTCTAAATGTCATCTTAATCTTAAGAGTATACATCAGTCAACGAACAACAAGGGAGATCCCCTCATCACCATATGTCCACACACTATCATCTTCCTCCTCGAAAGCCTCATCCTCCACGTGGTAGCTCTTTTCCCAATTAGTTACTTCAACATCGACCAGATTCACTGTACGTCTTTTAGGGCACTTATTAGAATGATGCCTTTATTAATCATATCAGTAACACTTATCTCCTTTAGGTTTGACATAGGGACTCTTTAGTTCCTCTGTAACTACTGGAGTTGAACCTAAACCTGAGGCTATTGCCTTTGTAGGTACCTTGTTGTTGCTAGATTCTCGGCTTAGGACTAGAGGAGAGTTTAGAGCACCTATAATATGCTTTCCTTGATTCCTATTTCGAATAAGCTTCGATTCTATAATTGGGTCTTATACCTATCCAATTGGGTCTCTTAACCTTGAGTCTAAGTGAATGACTTTCATCAAAGAAAACAAAGTTTGGAAAGAAACTCTATCCTAGATGGTGAAACCGGATCCCCCAATAAATTGAGCAATCGTTTGGGACTTGGTCTCATTCATTTATTGTGAAAAGAAAGCATTTGGAACTCCTCCTTATACCCTTGAATAGATTTTTTACTTTGCTTGCAATCTTGATATTACAGAGATAGGATTTGGTCATAATTTGGAGGTAAAAACCTTAATCTTAGAAACCTCTTCATTTTCGATTAGGCATGAATTGGATATAGACCGTATCTGGTAAAAGAAAGTTGGATCCATTCCCACCAAGAAGAAGCCCCTCTTTTCAATTTGCAAGCCACCAATTTCACTTTCTTGGCTTCTGACATATAATTGAAGAATCGTTCCACCTCAACAAACTAGTCAAGGAAATTCTCAATATGAAGATGACCCTTAAAATTGTTAGGGCAAACTTCATTTGAAAATACCTAGACTCACGGGGGCAGGATCTCTATCATTTGTAGAGTTATCCAAGAAATAATCATCATTGTCATGACTGGAATTTGCAATAGGTGTTATTCTAGGGGCACCACCATGTACATTTTGTCTCGTAGGGTTGACAGTAATACAATCTAAACTAGGTTGAACACAAGATCTATCGTAATTCACCTTTTTCTTGATCATCTTAGTTTGGACCCACCATCAACTGATCAACAATATTCTGCAGTGCTTGCAAGGATTCTTGGAATTGCTAAAATTACTATTATTTTTATCGTTAGAAATCCAAGAATTTAGCTCTTAAGAGAGCCCTGTCCACATGATCACCGTCATTAAGAAGCTTATTAACCCTTTGTTGAATAGCTATTATACCAAATAAGCCAAGACTCTAATATTGATTAACGTAATAACAACGAGAACATAAAAAAAGCACCATTTCTGAGTGTAAAGTGATTAGTAGTTAAAATTAGCATCTTACTATGCCTTTTTAACACTAATTATGCTTTGATAGAGTTTCAATGATGGCATTTCTAGAGAAATATTGAACAAGGGCCTAAAATCAATGCATATCAAACTTTCATGCAACAACCGCATGTTCTGGAAGAAAAGTGGAGAAGTTTGAAACAAGACAAGAACGTTCGAATGCCAATACATGTTCGAACGTCCTCTTGAAATATTGGAGGACCAGACTGCTAAGATGATGATACATGGCGTGTTGCAACTTAAAAGAAAAATAAAGAGGTACTTGAATACCACGTTTGAACGCCAACTAATATTTGAATGTTGGCTTGAATCAACTGAGGACTCCCTGGAAGAGTGTGCTATGGTATATGGCATGTGGAAGTTGCTCTCACAGAAGAACAAAGGCCACTTGAGTGGGAAGTTTAAACCACATCCAACATTCGAACGCCCATCAAAGAAGACAGGAGACAACGTTCGAATGCCAAATAATGTTTGAATGAGCATCAAAGAAGACATGAGACCATGTTTGAACTCCAACTAACGTTCAAACGTTGTCCCCAGACAGGTTGCAGAGTGGTTGATTTTCTAGTCAGACCTTGGGGCTTTCACTTGGACTTTGGAGACCTTGTACTGTTCTCCCACACTCCCTTGCCCCCTCCTCCTTGCCTATAAATTCTCCCATTGTGGGAGTTTCAAAAAAAACCCACTTAGAGCTACACTAGTAAGTCTTACATTTAGATTACGTTTACTTGCATAGAAGGAGATAGATCATCTTTTGATTGAGGTGGAAACCCTCCAAAAGTGACTACCTTTCCTCTACTTTCATTATTAGTTTTATTTTTTTCCATTGTTTGAGTTTTCTTCTTCCCCTAGAAGAGTGAAACTCTTCCACTTTTCTAGAGCTTTATCAAAGTCGTGAAGGGTGGAACTTGATTCACTGATTCTTCGTCAAAGATTGGCGCCTTGTGTAGTGTGTTTTACCTTGTAACTCCTCTACTTGGAGGGATGAGCATCACTCACTTTTCTAGCTTTGCCAAAGCCATGAAGAGTGAGTAGTTTCTCATTCACACTTTAGTAAGAGGTGATGACATGTATAAATCATCCGAAAGTTATATTTGTGCATTTTGTTTATGCTTAATGCTTTACATTTCACTTGCTTATTGAATGATTGAATGCATCTAGCAAAGTTAAGGTACTTTATACAACCGTGAGTACTTTTTGTGACATAGATGACTATTGACATAGAAAGACCCATTGGTTCTAAGGAAAGTACTTCAGCTAGATCTTCATGACTACATTTCAATCTTCATCATTATTATACTTCTTTAAAGAAGACAATACTAACGCAATGGTTGGATGTCTTGTAGAGACACTTGCTTATTTGTAGATGGGTTGAGTCTCGGCACAGACAATTCTTGTAAACCTCTACGAAGACATCAGATCCTCGAGCTAAAGGGTGACTGTTATATTTGATAATTTATTATATTTTGTCTAGAAAAACCCTTGGAAAGAATCTCATATTCTATTTAGGAAATTCCATAACTTCAAATCTCAAGTGTTCCAGTCACTTGGTCTCTGTCATCGCTTACTTCGAAACACCAACAATAGTTTCCTGTGGATTCGACTCCGAACTTAGCCAGATTATTACTACAGCTTGACCATCTGCACTTATGTGTACATATTTCGGATCAAGTCAAATTTCTGGCGCCGTTGCCAGAGAACTATAAAAAGTGTTTTTAAGAAAAAGGGTGAAAATACCTTTTTTTTGTATACATATATTTTTTATTTTTTATTTATTGTGTAGAATTCTTATTTTATGTTTGAGGATGATCCTCACTTTCAAAATTTGCTAGAGGAATCGGTAGGATTTGTAAATAAGCTGGACCATCTTCACCCAAATCAGTCGTAGACTCTTTTGAGAATAACATGACAAATAATAGGAGAGGGAAAACTTCCTGTAAGACAAGGGGAAGATCCTTTGAAAGATGGGGAAGTTCCTAACATTCGAACTCTGTGAGATTATTTGCATCCCACACGAAACAGTGTCCCCTCTTATTTTATCTTTCCTGCCAATGCGTCCCTCTTTATGTAAAGGCAGGGATAGTTCAACTACTACTTCAATTTCATGGGCTCGAATCAGAAAAATCATATCTACACATAAAATATTTTGAGGAAATATGTGGAACATTTCAAGAAAATTTTGAGTTGGCCAAGTTGAAACTTTTTCCTTTCTCTTTAAAGGACAAAGTTAAACAATGACTAAATTCTTAAAAACCCTTTCAATACCTAACTGGCAGGTATTACAGAATGAATTTTTTAGAAATTTTTTCCTCTACACAACACCAATGTACTCAAAAGGAAAATCATGAATTTTTTGATTAATGAAGGAGAAATCTTTTACCAAAGTTGGGAGAGATTCAAGGATCTTCTCCACTTCTGCCCACACCATGCTTTTGATAATTGGATTTTGATAGAATTTTTCTATGACTCTTTACCCATTAGATTACGTTAGTTTGTCAAAATGATGGCTCAAAGAGAGTTCATGGAAAAGAGTCCGGAGGAAGCACTCAATTTTTTTGACACCATATCTGATAGTTCTCAGATGTGGGACTCGGCCTCTCCTACCATTGTTAAAGCCAAACCATCTATTTCTCAAGGGGGTAAGTATGTCTTGAAAGATAATGATGACTTGAGAGTGAAAATGACTACCTTGCCTCGAAAGCTTAAAGCTCTAGAGATAAAAAATGTACATCAAGTTGAGGTTAGCATTCCCACAGAACCAGTATGTGGGATTTGTGCTCTGACAGGATACCTTACTAGGGAGTGTCCTACCATTCCGGTATTCAAAGAGGTCTTGTTGGAACAAACAAATGTAATTTTTAACTTCAACAAGTCTTACTCCAACCCATATTCTGAAACATACAATCCAGGGTAGTGGAATCACCCAAAATTCAGTTGGAGGAACATATAGCCAATTCCCATAAACCCACAACAAGGTTCACAACCACTACCTCAAGGACCTCCTGCATATCAACCATACCAACCACCACAAAAGAGGAGCCTTGAGGACACATTGAATTAGTTCTTGCAAAGTCAACATCCAAAAGTTCTTTTCAAATATCTTAAAAGCCACATCCAAAAGTTGACCCAATTTATGATCACACATGAGAAAGACAAGTATTTTTCTCAACCAAAACAACTGCAAGGGAAATTTCATGTGAAAAATCCTTCAATCATGAAAACCCATAAAACTAAGCCCAAGTTGTCACTACACTAAGAAGTGGCAAGGTGATTGGCAAAACCATCAGAGACATGTTAATTACAAAGTCAAGGCCTAAGTCAATCTCAGTCAATGCACCAGCAGAGCCTAAACTTGTGATTGAAGAAGAGCCTGAACCTATGATTGAACAGGAACCAGAACCGTCAAAGGGAAAAGAACCTTCGTGTCTGTTCCTGCTCCTTTCCTTCATAGACTCAAAATAGTACATAATTTGAATAACCAGTTAGAAATTTATGAGCTTTTTAAGCAAGTAAAGATCAATATCCCACTTCTGGATGTAATCAAGTAGGTTTCGTCTGATGCCAAGTTTATGAAAAATTTGTGCACAGTCAAAAGAAGCCAGAATGTCCAAAAAATAGCCTTCTTGACAACACAAGCCTGTGCCCTACTTCAACACAAAATTTCTCCAAAATACAAGGATCTAGGGTGTCCAATTATGGCATGTGTCATTGAAAACTTTAGAATAGAAAAAACACTGTTAAATCTTAGAGCTAGTGTCAATTTGCTCCTTTCTCTGTCTACCAGCAATTGGGTCTGAGTGAACTCAAACCTACTTGTGTCACACTCCAATTGGCAGATAGATCTGTTAAAGTTCCTATGGGCATTATTGAAGATGTACTTGTCCAAGTGGACAACTTTGTCTTCCCTGTTGACTTCATTATTCTAGATACTCAACCAACAATGCATTCAGAGAATCAAATTTCCGTTATTCTTGGTCGACCCTTTGTAGCAACTTCAAATGCATTAATCAATTGTAGAAATGGAATCATGAAATTAACTTTCAGGAACATGACTCTTGAGCTGAATATTTTCAGAGAAATAAATTTCATTGAGTCTCTGATACAGAAACATCTAAATAACACATTTTTGTGAAAATCCTATTGAATTTTATCTGTTGGATTCTATCACATCTGAGACAACAAATGACGATCAAAATCCAAAGAATTGTCCTGCTCACACTGTTGGGACATGGGCACCTAAATTCGAATAAATCTCAACAAGTGGCACCAATCCACTCTCATCAAGTATTAAGCCACCAAAGCCTGAACTAAAATCTCTCCCATCTAACCTCAAATATGCATTTTTAGGAGATGATGAGTCATACGCAGTGGTATTGTCTAAACTTATAGATTTGCAAGAGTCTAAGCTGATTAAAGTTCTTAGACGCCATAAAAGCACTATTGGGTGGACCATCGTTGACTTAAAAGGTATAAGCTCGTTAATTTGCAATCATTCTATATACCTTGAAGAGGATTCAAAACCCTCTCGTTAAATGCAGCGAGGACTAAACTCCCACATAAAGGAAGTTGTGAGAACTGAGGTGCTCAAGCTATAAATGCAGGATAATCTTTCTCATCACTAATGGGAAAATGAGTTAGGCCAACCCAAGTTGTGCCCAAGAAGTCTGGGGTCACAATGGTAAAAAATGATGCAAATGAACTA
>CAUOFW020007391.1:1541795-1552071 GCA_963454935.2 Ilex paraguariensis | reverse complement strand
TAATTTTTTAAGAGACTTTACAAGAGAAAATTAAGAATCATCTCCTACATCCAAAAAATGGATGGATATAGACAAAGAAATTGAAGAAAAAAAAGTCTATACTTGAGCTAGACTGCTTGTATTCTAGTGATTATGGTGGTCATGGATGATCGAAATCCTCAAGATCTTGTAATTCTTAGTAATGGAATCACAACCAAATCCGGCTGCTTTGCGTTTCAAATTCTTGATGGGGCATCAAATAAGGGGATGCGGGTATTGGAAAAGCCCCGAATTCTCAGATACCAGGAATTAAAAAGAGCAAACAAGTTGTTATTACCACATAAATAGAGTAATCCATTGCATCATCTCACAACCTATGCCTGAAGGTACAATGAAACATAAAATTCGAGTGCCTAAAAAATCGATCTCACTATACTAAATTTTTTTAATATATGTATACTATCATATATGAGTAATGTTTGGAATAAAAATTATCTTAAACTATAAATTAATCAAATATTAAATAATTGAACATGTGATAGAAATAAGTAATATGATATTTTTAGGGGCAAAAATATGTAGGGGATAAAAATTCAAGTTTCTTTGTGTTTTATTTTATATATATATATGTTGTCATCTTTAAATATGGGAATTCTAGATTTACTAAGAAATGTAATGGCTTTAAAGAAAATAATGAGGTGAAGAACTCTTTAGTTATGTTGCGACAACGATGCAAAACAAGACAACTATCTTCATCTGTAGTGGCTTTAGTGAGGTGAAGGACTATCAAAGTTTGAGTTGGAATCAAAGCATACTATGATTTGCAGAAAAACTTGAATCATAACTAAGACTTCATTGATAGCCTTGAAAGAATCTCAAGGAAAGTACTACTATGTTTGTCATTGTCATTGATAAGGCTTGGCTTGGTACCAAAACCTAATGAAAACATTTAAATATGGCTTGATTCACTCTCAACTTTCTCAATGACAGAGACAAACATAGTATTACTTTCTTTTTATAATTTCTGAAGGTTATAATTTACTATATCTATTCTTGATATAACCCGAAGCATGTTGAAAAACAACATAATGCGCAAGAAATTTTGGGCTGAAACCGTTAATTGTGCAGTTTATTTAGCAAACTGTTTTCCTACCAGAAGCATTTGGGGTAAAACTCTCAAGAGCTTGACGTAGTAAAAATCTTTTTTTTTTTTNATATGTATACTATCATATATGAGTAATGTTTGGAATAAAAATTATCTTAAACTATAAATTAATCAAATATTAAATAATTGAACATGTGATAGAAATAAGTAATATGATATTTTTAGGGGCAAAAATATGTAGGGGATAAAAATTCAAGTTTCTTTGTGTTTTATTTTATATATATATATGTTGTCATCTTTAAATATGGGAATTCTAGATTTACTAAGAAATGTAATGGCTTTAAAGAAAATAATGAGGTGAAGAACTCTTTAGTTATGTTGCGACAACGATGCAAAACAAGACAACTATCTTCATCTGTAGTGGCTTTAGTGAGGTGAAGGACTATCAAAGTTTGAGTTGGAATCAAAGCATACTATGATTTGCAGAAAAACTTGAATCATAACTAAGACTTCATTGATAGCCTTGAAAGAATCTCAAGGAAAGTACTACTATGTTTGTCATTGTCCTTGATAAGGCTTGGCTTGGTACCAAAACCTAATGAAAACATTTAAATATGGCTTGATTCACTCTCAACTTTCTCAATGACAGAGACAAACATAGTATTACTTTCTTTTTATAATTTCTGAAGGTTATAATTTACTATATCTATTCTTGATATAACCCGAAGCATGTTGAAAAACAACATAATGCGCAAGAAATTTTGGGCTGAAACCGTTAATTGTGCAGTTTATTTAGCAAACTGTTTTCCTACCAGAAGCATTTGGGGTAAAACTCTCAAGAGCTTGACGTAGTAAAAATCTTTTTTTTTTTTGATAAAACGTAGTAAAAATCTTACTATCTCACATTTACAAGTTTTGGAAGCATTGCATATGCACTGTGCCAAAGAGGTATAGCTTGATGACAAAAGTGAGAAGTATGTCCTCATCTGCTATGATTTGATTTCAAAGGGTTACAAGTTGTATAACCCAATTGCTAAGAAAATTATTGCAAATAGGAACGTTATCTTTGATGAAGAAAGCTTGGGGGACTGGAACACTCAAATGGAAGAACAATATGATTTATTCCCTTTATTTGAAGAAGAAAGATGATACACACAAGAGCGGGAAAAACCCAAAACTCCACAACCATCACCAACACTTGAAGAGTAATCATCATGTTTGGAGGAAAGTTCAACTAAAAGACCACGCCACATGAAGATCTTATAAGAACTTTATGAGCCAACTGAAAATCAAAATGATTTGACTTTATTCTGTCTCGTTGCTGACTATGAACCAATATGCTTTGAAGAAGCAATGCAAAACAAGAAATGGAGTGAAAAACAACTGGAGTAAAAAAAATTCAAATAATTAAGAAGAATTATAGATGGGAGCTAGTTACTCTTCCTAAGTAAGAGGCACAAAGCAATTGGACTGAAATTGGTATATAAGGCCAAGAAAAATGTTGAAGGAAAGATACAAAGCAAGACATGTTTCCAAATGGTACAAACAACGTCCCGACGTTGACTATGATGAGGTATGTGTTTCCGTTGCTCGTTGAGAAAATATTAGATTGATAATTTTCATAACACCTTAGAAGAAGTGAAAAAAATTACCAAATAGATGTTAAATCTGCATTTTTAAATGGTTTCATCGAAGAAGAAGTTTGTATATAAGAACTCATGGACTATAAGGAAAAATGATATGAAAATAAAGTTTTAAGATTAAAGAAGGTTTTATATGATTTAAAACAAACACCAAGGGCATGGAATAGTTGGATTGATCAATATTTTCAGAAAAATAATTTTATGAAGTGTCCTTGTGGACATGCCCTTTACACTAAAGAGGAGAATGGAGATATTTTGCTTGTATGTGTGTATGATTTGATTTTGACAGACAATAATCCAAGAATACTTCAAGATTTGAACAAAGCAATGACTCAAGAATTCAAAATTATGAATATTGGGCTCATGTCATTTTATCTTGGGATTGAAGTAAAGCAAGTGGAAGATATTATTTTTTTTATATCTCAACAAGGATATGCAAAAGAAGTTCTCAAGAAATTTAACATTAGTGATTCAAGCCAATAAGCACACCCGTAGAATTTGGAGTCAAGTTATCATGACACATGAAGGAGAGAAGATGGATCAATATTTTTCACAAGTTTGGTTGGTAGCTTGTGATACTTGACATGTACAACGCTGGACATACTCTTTGGAGTTGGACTTGTGAATCGATTATGAAGGCACCAACCATAACCCATTTGAAGACCGCTAAGAGGACTCTTTGCTACATAAAATTTATACGTGATTTTAGTTAGGGTAAACTTTATTTTGCCTCTTTGTAGCTGAGCCCATTTGCAGATTACCTCCTTCATATTTAAAAATAGTAACATAACCCTCATGTGGTTTGTAGACTAAGCAATGCTAACACCGTTAAAGGAAATATTAACATGACCTAAATACCCATCCTTCGGTTTCTTTAATAGACCCTATCCCTTTCTTCTCCGCCAACCGAAAACATCGACATTTCTCTTAGAATTCAAAATGTCAGTTCCAAATTTTAGATTTTTAGAAATCAAACCTATGCACCACCACAATGTCGCTACAACAAAGACAAAAGAGACTCGCTTGTAGGTGGACCTACTGTGGATATGAATTTACACGTTAAAACAAAATCAATTGGTTTAGCAACTTACTATGAGCATGATCAATATTTTCCCATGGCTGTCTACATGTTATGGCCCATATCAAACCTATCTGCTAATTATTTTCTTGTAAAAATTGTAACTCTTTTAGGAGATAATCACCTTGATTCCTTAAAAAGGAATCTAATTTTAACAAACTCAATGTTTGGAATCATTATCTACACTTTCCACCAGGCCAAGCCACAGTCATTCCTCTTTCTTCCCAATGACAATCCACTTGCAAAGGTCGTCACAAANATTCCTTAAAAAGGAATCTAATTTTAACAAACTCAATGTTTGGAATCATTATCTACACTTTCCACCAGGCCAAACCACAGTCATTCCTCTTTCTTCCCAATGACAATCCACTTGCAAAGGTCGTCACAAAGATGAACGCAAGAGCAAATCATATTTTTTATCTACCTCAAATCTGAAATACAATCAATTTTCTCTTGGAGANAAGATGAACGCAAGAGCAAATCATATTTTTTATCTACCTCAAATCTGAAATACAATCAATTTTCTCTTGGAGAATAGAGTCATCACAATTTAATGAGATATCACCAAGTGATGGTGGTTGGTGTGGTTTTCTGATAAGGCATACAAATAGCAAAATATAGGGATAGAGATTGGGAAGAGACAAAGAATACATAAGAGAAAGTGAACTATGGAGGGTATTTAGATCTTTTTTAATAATCTTTTCATAGCCAACTCCCACTAAAGGTGCGTGAGTGACACAGACAGTTAATTTGGGTGGAAAAACTAACATTGTGTTTTAGTCCATAAACTAGATAAGGGTAATGTGGCTATTTTTGAACATGAGGGAGGTGATCTACAAATGGGCTAAACCACAAAGTGGTAAAATGAAGTTTATATTTTTAGTTATTCTACTCATCATCTATCAATGTTAAGCTTGTATACAGTGACAATGATTTGAACCGAAGGGCGTGGATGGTCGAAAAAAGCACCACCGAATTCCTAATCTACATAGGAGATATGAGTTTTACTTGGACTTCGAAACGACGATTAATTGTCTTGTTTTCCACTTGTGAAACTAAATATGTAACTACCACATCATGTGTTTGTAATGCAGTTTGGCTTCAAAATTTACGACGGTGCTCAATTTCACTCAAGAAGAAGCGTTCTAGATATTTGTTGACAACAAATTGACATTCACTTTGAGAAAAAATCCAGTGTTTCATGATCGAAGTAAGTATATTGACACAAGATAACACTTACTTGAGAATGTGTACCTAAGAACGAAGTTCATTTGAAATGTGAAAGGTCATATGATCACGTTGTCGACATTCTCACAAAACCTCTGAAGCATGAAGTCTTCCACAAGTTAAGATCCCTCCTTGTAGTTACAAGANCAAGGTTTAAACATCATTAAAACAAGTAAGTCAAAGTTTGTAAAAAATATATATAATTTTGAATTAAAACAGTGTCAAATAACGATCTCAAGTTTATGATATTGGAACATTAACATTTGGATCAAAATAGAATCATTAATAAAACACATTCCATAATGCAATATATCATGAACACGGGCTAAATAAACAAGAATTCACATAAAAACATACCTAGCTCGCAAAACTTCACCTTCTCAAAAATAACACCCTATAGGGTCACAAAGTTCAGGAAGGCAACTGACACATCAGCAGTGACAAATTCCTCATAGGATTATGATATACCAACCTTCAACCTCAATCCCCTATGGAACAAATAGTGGCCCTATGGAACAAATAGTGGTGTGGAAGCCTGCAAGTAACCAACCTCAATATGAGTAATAAAAAACTTTTGAATCCCTCAGGGTAAGAAATACATCTAAACACTATGTGATATAGGTTCACATGTAATCCTAGTTTATTAATCTCATCATAAAAGAGATATGCTTTCATAAAAATTCATGTTTTCTAACATTCAAAATCTCACAATTCTCAAAACACAAGAGTAATTCAATCGAAACATGTAATTTTGTACAGATGGAATAAACCAATGCCATTTTAAATTTTAACAAGCCTTACTCCAACTCCTATTCTGACACCTATAACCTAGGGTGGCAAAATCACCCGAATTTCAGTTGAAAAAACACAACTTATGAGTGAGCCACTAGGTCCACCTTCACCACAACCACAAACTCATCATCACTTTTAGCCTTATCAACCCTCACATAGGAAGAGTTTAGAGGACATCATGAACCAGTTCATTCAGAGTCAAATGAGTTTCAACACTCAGACTACCCATACATTTAATGATTTTAAAGCTCAAACTTCATAGAATATTAAAGATATGAAGAATCATCTAACCACATAGACCCAGTCTTTAAGTATATTAGAGAAGGGAAAATTCTCATCTCAACCCAGTCATTAGATGTCTAAAATAAATGGAGGGAGCTTGAAATGCCTGGATGCATANGAGAAGGGAAAATTCTCATCTCAACCCAGTCATTAGATGTCTAAAATAAATGGAGGGAGCTTGAAATGCCTGGATGCATACGTATGACATGACATGTGTTGCGAGAGCTGGTGAAGGGTTCGGGTTCGCATTGTATGCATGAGATTCATTTCAAGGCATGGCATGAATTAGTAGCATTTATTTGAGAAATGAATTTATTTGAATGGATACTTGATTTGTTGAATTGCATGTAACATTTTATATGCATTTTTGTTGGGGAGTAGCCTCTTTATGAGATAATTTATTGAGCGTGACTCACCCTTTATGAGAACATATTTCAGGAGTTGGACAAGCACCGACCGGATTGTGGTTTTTAAATTTCATCTTCGTAACATATTATGTAATTTGTTACTAACCTTTAATTTTGGTAAAAAGACATGTAATGAACTTCTTTTGAATAATGATTTTGATGTAAATGAATGTTGTATGAGTTTGGATGAATATGAAATGAGGTTAGATGGCTAAAGGTTGAGAATTGGAGGAATTTTGGGAATATCTGGGCTTAGGTACCGATACCTAAACTCATAGGTATTGGTACCACGCTGTCGAACGACTCAGGTACCGGTACCTAAGCTTACAAGTACCAGTACCTGCATTCCAGTGGGCTCAAGTACCGGATCCTAGACCTTGATACCCGTACCCCGATGGATAGTACCAAGACATATAGGTACCAGTACATAGCAAACAATGGGCTCAGGTACCAGGATGAAGTTACATAGGTACTTGTGCTTGGCAAACAGAAGGCCCAAGTACCAGAACCACTTATGCCAGATACCAGTATGGATGATGTAAATGGATAATAATAAATCCTAATTATTGGGGTTTGGATCTTGGAATGTTCATGTGGCTAATATGTGTATTGGTTGTGTTGGGTAGTGCTCCGGTACAAGAAAGTCTTTGACACCGCATGGTTTTGGTTATGATTCCGTGAAGGGGATGTAATGACATGGTGTCGAGTTATATGACATTCACGAGTAATTCAGCGGATTGATGGTGTGAGACCCGAGAGTGCACGACAGACATTTTAATATTATGAATTTGAATGTTAAATAATCTAGTGACAGTCAAACTTTAGTCCGTGAATTAAAAAGTGAGGTATCGGGAATATGAGGGATAACATGTTGATCTCGGTAAAAATATTTATTATAAGCATATTCACATATGATATGCATGCGCATGGTTGGTAATTATTATTTAATTAGGAATATTGATATGAGACCTAAACATGTATGATTGAAATTTTAATAGTTATAGGGTGCTAATGAATAATGTATGGGAATTAGTGGGATTGAATGACCATAGGGGAATTGTTTTGTTTAATTGTGAAAAAAAAAATTAAATGAGTATGTTTACATGTGATATGATTTTACTATTTTATGTACGTTAGTGTATGTGAAATTAAATAGGTGGCAAATATGTGACGTCAACTTATTGTTATTTTAAAAATAAATGTGTTAGTATATCCAGGAGGTGGATTAAAGTTAGCAATATAAATTAATGGGTTATTATCAATTTAGGTATATACATATAGGTGGATATATATGTGTATGTATGTATATGTGTGTGTGTGTGTGCGTATAGGATATATATATATATATATAATATTGGGTCATGATGAGGCTTTCCACTTAGCATGACATACAAGGCATGTCTTGCATGCAAAAAGAAAGAACAAAAAAAAAGAGGGAGAGATGAGACTCCACTCATGCATGTGGGTAAAGGATAACACTTGGGAGAAAAGAGAGAGAGAGAGAGAGAGAGAGCTCTCTTTAAGTTCGGCTAAGGAAGACAAAAAAAAAAAAAAAACTCTCCACTTGAGAATCTCGGCCAAGACTAGGAGGGGAAAATGGTTGAGCTTGGTGGTGGGCTTAATGGTGGAAGATTAGTGGTGGTGCTTGGTGGTGAAGGAAGTGGATACAAGATGTAAGCTTAGTTATGTAATCTACCTTCTCTCCTCTTGAATGTATAGATACTATTCTAGTGTATGTATTTGGGTATTGCATGTGGGTTAAATGTTATGCTTATGGTGATTGCGTAGTACCATGGGTGTTGCATGAAAAATTAACATAATGCTTGTGTGGGTGTGTGAGTATAATTAGTGTTGTTGCATGAAAAATAAAAAGAATGGGATTGTTATGTGTGGGTTGAATTTTGGTCGAGAGAGATAGTAGTTTGGTGGCTAGCTTAGAAATCTTATAAATTGTTCTTGAAATTTCGTAACTTCAAGGATATGAATTAATTGCAAGAAAGCAAGTAATTTTAAGATTTTATAGAAAATGGAGTAAATTCAAGTATACTTTTGTTGGATTTGCAATTATATGGAAAAGTTTATCTTAGTGTAATTAGTTCAAATAAATATTATTTTAACGGATATGAGAAGACTAGCTCTATTGATTTGAGTAGATAACTTTACTCGATGTGAATAAATTATTTAATTTGACTCGAATCAATTATTAAACTTGATGCGAATGGATTATTTAATTTGACTTGAATTGATAATTGAACTTGGTTCGAATAAACTATTTCAAACTTTGAGCATTATTATATATTAATGCCGAGTGGGATTGCAAATATTGGGTGTGCCGGGTCTGAAGGTGAACACCTCAAAGAACGCCGCACTCAAAACTTTGGCAAAAGGGTCATCTTCGAGGTAGCATTCCATGCAAGGTAGGTGCACTACCTACATCTTTTATTTGATAAATATTTAAGTTTGGTTTATATGTTTAAGAAATGGTTTATGTTGAGATTCAACAACTGAGTGATGTGATAATATTGTGTAATTGAAATTGACTAAACGATGAAGTAATTCTTTGTAGCTTGGGTTGATTGTGTAATTGAATATGTGCATACGACATGAGTTGATTTGTTTGNTTTGATAAATATTTAAGTTTGGTTTATATGTTTAAGAGATGGTTTATGTTGAGATTCAATAACTAAGTGATGTGATAATATTGTGTAATTGAAATTGACAAAATGATGAAGTAATTCTTTGTGGCTTGGGTTGATTGTGTAATGGAACATGTGCATACGACATGAGTTGATTTGTTTGGGTGGTAAACTTACTTGTGAACGTGATTCATCCATACTGTGAGATATATATTATGACAAATTATTATTGGATACAAGTAGTCTTCGTGACAGGAACAAAGTGTTCAATTTCAAGTTGTCTACGTGACAGGAATTAAGTGTTCGATTTTGAGTGGTATTTGTGACAGGAACTAAGTGTTCAATTTTGAGTTGTCTATGTGATAGGAATTAAGTGTTCGATTTTGAGTGATCTTCGTGATNTCTTTGTGACAGAAACTAAGTGTTCAAGTTTGAGTTGTCTATGTGATAGGAATTAAGTGTTCGATTTTGAGTGATCTTCGTGATAGGAACTAAGTGTTCGATTTTGAGTTGTCTACGTGACAGGATCTAAGTGTTCGATTTTGAGTTGTCTTTGTGATAGGAACTAAGTGTTCGATTTTGTATTTTATACGTGGCAAGAGGAAATAAAGTGATTGTGAGTCATCTAAATGATGTGAATTAAATTTTTGGTATAGGTCATCTACGTGATGGAAATTAGAGATGTGCTTCGAGTTGTATACATGACGAAAGATTAGCTATGTGCTACGATTCATCTAAGTGTTGAGAATTGTTTTTGTGTGGCTTGAATTCCTTGTGTGGCCAGGATGTGTGCGTGAGGGGTATTCGTTGTGTGGCTTAATTTAATTATGTGAAACTAATGATTTGTGTAGTATATTTTGACTATGTGGTATATACAAGTTATGTCTACGTGATGTACACCAATAATGTCTATGTGGTGAAGTGTAATTTGAATGTTGGTAACTGCTGGTTTTGTTAAGGTTGTTCATAAATTGATAAATTGTTTCTTTTACTCCTATTGTGCTCATGATTAATGATCACATCATTGNGGTTTTGTTAAGGTTGTTCATAAATTGATAAATTGTTTCTTTTACTCCTATTGTGCTCATGATTAATGATCACATCATTGCTCTCACTAATGATCTTAA
>CAUOFW020007391.1:1501887-1529452 GCA_963454935.2 Ilex paraguariensis | reverse complement strand
GCCAAGATCCAAGATAGGGGATTTTTCTGGCTATAAGTGCACGAAAAAGCACTAGTACAGCCAATCTCTCAGTGCAAATCATTTAAAGATTATTCAAAATTGCAGACGCTTTAGACTTTTCCCACCCTCAAATTTTATAAAAAAATATGATATATATATATATTCTTAAAAATTATACACATATTTTTTATTTGTACTCACCATATAATTTTTTTTATTTCAATTATTTAGTCTTTTTATTATATTAAGGCTTTATCTAAATGAACTTCATTTTATTATTTATACATTTTTGCAAGTAAAAATTCTTTCAATTGATCTTCATTTGACTTTATTTTTTCAACAAAAATTTATCTTTTATTTTTATTCGAATATTGATTATAGTTTTTATTACGTGTCAATCGATTTTTAATTTTTGTACTACGTTTACCTCTTCAATTTTAGTTTAATAGTTTTACTATGCTAATATTTTAGTAATAATGTTTGGAACATCGCTAATTGAATAAATTTAATAGATTATTAGTGAATAACTGATATTTTTTATTATAAAAATGATAATTAGCTTCACTTTTTTATAATGGTGATAATTAATCAATTTTTTATAGGTATACAATATACATTATTTTTTGACCTTTTTTTTTAAAGTTAAATGGACTTCATATATCATATTTGGCATAATAAATATAAGTATATTATATAGCGTGATTGTTTAGGAAAAAAAAATTAGAATGTATAATTAAAGTATTCACTCTAAACAAAATTTATGGCTCCGCTCGTAACTGTGACTCTATGGTGAAAAGAATTAGATATTAGTTTCTCTAAAAAATAATAATAATAGTTGTATCTACTAAATTTTTTTATACATCATTATAGATGAGAAATTTATCTACCGGATGATCCTTGTTATACTTCAGAAACAACTAAATTGAAATTTGGACGTCGGTACAGGCATGTGCTTGCACGTAGGTAATGGATCCCACAAAACATTTGTTTGAAAAGTCAAAATTGAACTAGGATATAAATTCCGGATCTATTATTGACCCGGATGCTACAATGATTTTTAACCCGGCTACATGAGTTAAAATTAACCCATCTCCACCCTGGGTTTCAATCCCAGCCGACGGGTTACAAGGGGTAATGATATATTTATCCACCTTCCTCTCTTTCCAGACCTCTGGCTCTTACTCTCTGTCTGTCTCCTCTCTCTCTCTCTGTTGTGGTGGGTGTTCTATTGTGGCAGTGGTGGTTCTGTTGTGGCGACGGTGGTGGTGACTACTGTACTTTGATATCGGTAGTGATGTTCTTGTTCTTCAACTGGGTATTGAGATCAGCCAAAAATAACTCACTTTTCTTCGTTCCTGATGCAGTAATAGCCACTCCACTAGAAGAGTAGGTAGTAATTGTGAACTTGTGGTTGGTCTGGTAGTCCTTGTAGAGAAGATCTCGGGCTTTCTTGCTGATGTCACGACCAGGACCCTTGCCCATCTTTCCTTCTAGAAATGGAGAGCAAAATAGAGGAGAGAGATAGTGACAAAATACAGAAAGCTCTGTTGCTTGAACAGAGAGATTGAAGGTTATATATCACCACAAAGCCCTAATTCGTCATCCCTATCTATGTTGTGGTGGTGGGTGTTCTGTTCTGTTGTGGTGGTGGCGGCATTTTTGTTCTGTTGTGGTGGTGACTATTGTACAGGTCTGATTCATCGATGGGTATCTGATTCCATACCATTCCATAGTTCCTTGCCAAATAATGATTTGGGTTGGATGGTATACATAACCCATCTAATTAAGTGCTTGAATGGGTTTGGGTGGGATGGGTTAGGATGCAAAAAATTCAATCTATTCCTATTCTTGCCGATTATCCAAACACACCCCTAAAATGAATGTTGCTTCTTATGGCATGGATGGGAAGCAGGTACCACCAAAGTCACCGTAGATTTGACAGGAAGTTGTTTCCTTCTTTCGTCTCTATTCGTTCCCTTGGGATCAACCTTGAGCATATATAATTAATTTACATAGTAACCATCAAGAAATTGATCATATTATCGTTAGTTTACATCCAAAAATAATAAAAAAATATTACTAAGTTCCTACTACCACCAAAGAAGAGCTTGAAAATGATGTACAAATGGTGAAATTGATCATGGTATCATTAGTTTACATTCAAAAATTGACAAAATAAATTTCTAAGTTCTTGCTACCCACCAAAGTACTGTTTGAAAATGCTGTAGTAATGCAGAACTTGGTTCTGATACCATTAATTGGCATCCAAAAAAGGAGCAAAAAGAATTACCAAAGTCCTGCTACTAGTAAAAAGTATTACCAAGAAGGATTTGAAAATGATTTAGTAATATTACGTTCATATCTCGCATTTTGATAGAGGACAGTTAATGAGCAAATGCCATAATTTACATCTCTATGTGTCTTGAGCATGAACAAAAAAGATAGGAAAAACCAACTCCATCCCCTCCCCAAAAAATAAAAAAGATTAAAAAAAAAAGAAAAAGGAAAGGGGGGGAAAGAGTAAATAGCAACCTTGCAATGAGACGTAGAAAAATCTGAATTAACCTTGCAGTGGTGGTGGAGTGAATTTTGTTTTAGTGTTTGGCCCCGGATCAACATAATCCAACTCAATCATCTCAACCCTCACCCTTGACTCTCCTGTATTTTTCTAAGTGGAACAGAAACAAATATTTTAGTTTGCTAATTCAACGGTTGATTTGTGGGAGTTGCAGTGATTTCAAAAAATTTAGGATGTATCTTTATAATTATAAAACATCATTAACGGAAAGTCAAAAACCCCCAATAAAGCAGCAGCACTTGATACACACCTTGAAGTTTCCTTCACTTCTCTACCAAATCCTACGAATCAGCACTATATTCGTAAGAAAATCAACCACGGAAAGGAAGATTCAAAGAAAAGAATATATGGTAGTAGGCAGGACCAATACGAATACGAGAGAAAATGCTCATTCATTATGACATTACCTTCCATTAGAGAAAGAGAGGATCAACTGAGCTGAAACAAGAAAAACCGTGTGAAAATAAGACCGATCCATGATTTTTCTTGTTATACTCGGAAAAGGGTTGGTCCCAGATTTGTGAACAATACATATATTTGGTGAGAAATTTATAGTATGATAGATAGAGATAGTGAGTGGGCACTTCTTCATAAAAAAATATTTTACTTACATAATCTATTATATATGTTTTTGGCAGTTGATGCTTAATCGAGCATGAAGGTGTTTTTTTTTCTTTGATGACAGCAGGAAGTTGTCTCTAAACTAAATATTTAAGAGCAATGAATAATAAAAAAAAAAACAGAGTGAGATTTGGTGATAGGTCACACGTAGTGACTTTTTTGGTTTTAGGTTCAGCCTTAACATTTTTAAGGCTAAAAATTTATAAAATCAATCATTAACAAAAATACCCTTAATAAAGTTGGTTATTTAAAAACCTCCACTATTATCCAATTTTTATATTTATTACCAACATCATCATCATCCCAAAGCCACCACCACAATCACCACCCATTGCCACAACCATCACCTACCACCCACCGCCAACCATCACCCATTGTTGCCACCACAACCACCCACCGCTACTACCACCACCCACCATCACCCATTGTCGCCACCATCACCACTCGCGACCACTACCATCCATCGTCAACCACCATCACCCACCACCATCCGCTGTCAACCACCATCTCCCACCTACCAAAACACTAAAAAACTAATCCACCACCACCTGCCTACTGTCACCACCATTACCCAGCATCACCGCCAACCACTTCCATCCATCATCCAAAACAGTAAAAAACTAAACCACCTCCCAAAACAGTAAAAAACTAACCCACCACCCAAAACATTAAAAAACTCACCTACCACCAACTATCGTTGCCAACCGCCACCACCCACAACTCAAAATAGTAAAAAAATAGCCCACCACCCACCACCCAAAACAGTGAAAAACTAACAAGCCACACACCTCCACGCATCATCGCTACCAACCATCATCGCCACCACCACCCATTGGCCGTTGCCACCACTACCCACCATTGCCGCCAATCACCTCCATCCACCATCCAATATAGTAAAAAACTAACCCACCACTCAAAATAGTAAAAAATGAATCCACAACTCAAAACAATAAAAAACTAATCTACCACCATAATCCATTACCACCACTGTCCACTACCACTACCATTACCATCGCCACCATCCACACCCACACCCACCATACCCACACCCACCATACCCACCCCCACCAACCACTGTCGCCACCACCACTACCCACCACCCAAAACAATAAAAACTACTGAAAATAAAAAAATAATAATAATATATTTCATTGTTTTAGTTATTGAAATTAGAACTTAATTTTACCTCATTTACTTTATGTAGAAATATACAAAATTTGAACTCAAAATTAATGAAAACAGTAAACTCAAAATTAGTGAAAAACAGCAAACTCAAAAATAGTAAAAAATATATAAGTGTTTTTTGAGTTTTATAAGTTGATGATGCACAAAACCTGTTTATCCACCACCTGTCAATTATTTAATGCAGTAATTAAGGAGACTCAATACAAGCAAACACAAATTAAGTGGTTCGGTCAACATGACTTACTCCACTATGAAGGATTACAGTAGTATAAGTGTTTTATTTGCTCAAGGAATGTAGAGTATTCAGATGTGAGAAATGTCCCTCTTGTGTTGGTGAATTTTATAATTTATAAGCGCCTCCTAATAGATTGAGGCGCCTTTCTTATTGCAGGTGAGATAGTTTGATGAAGGTGGCGCCCTTCTCGTAACAGGTGAGACAATTCCGTGGAGGTGGCGATGTACGTGTCACACAGAGATCTCCTCGTGTGTTAGTCGTGAACTGAGACTCTCAAGACGACGCAGCTGACCTAAATCTCTCAAGATGGTGCGGATGACCTGGTCTAGCATCCTCCATCTGTGGTGGGCTTGGCCTGCATTCCTAAATTGGTCCTGGTCTTCGATAATGGGCTTGGTCTGTAATTTTGGGTCTGGTCTGGGCCAATCCCATCATTTGCCCCAAGCCAAATGAAATTTGGGGGAGAGGGCATTAGCAGGGATGAATTTTGTCTCATGCTCCTTCCTTTTTCTTCCATGCCCTCGCGGTTATTGTTTTGAGATTTGAATTCCTTTCGCTAAACTATGTTGGTGGGCACTCTGTTGGTGAAGACTTTCTGTTGTTTTGACTTTCTCCTGGCGAGGCTTATCTCTTACCCTAAGACTTTAGACAGGGCTCCCTTTCCCACTTTGATTAAGACTCTTCATTCCAGACTGTTTGAGATATCTATTCCACCTTGATTAGGAAACTACATCTCAATCTTATTTAGACTCCCAACTTGATTAGGATGTTGTCAAATCTAAAACCTAGGCTATAAATAGGATCCCCTCACATCAATTCTCCCAGCTCAATCTAAGAAAGAATAGAGAGAGGAGGGATGTCAAGCGGATTGGGATTCAAGGAGTGGGCATCAGGTAGGGCGGCACTTAGAAGTGCCACGGAGGATGCAAGAACAAGTGAAGGCACAATGGGTGAGGGCGCAGGCATGGGCGTCGTAGGCAGTGTATGTGTCATGGCAGGCGTTGGCAAGTCGCTATGCTGGCAGGTACGGGTGCCTAGGTAGGCGCGAGCATTGGACCCAACACAGGTGGTAGGCATCTGGGTGTAATCAAATGGGTTGGGTGCCAGGGCATAGTTGCACATAAAGCTAGGTGCTGGAAAATCGACGAGAGGTAATGGTAGTAGTGTTCCCCCATATCCACAACAACGCAAGTATCATGGTAAGGTGGCCGCTAATGACGATGGTTCTAAGGTGAGCACTATTTCTAGCTCTCTTAATACTGATGCTGAGATTGCTAGGATTATATCCAATTTTTCTATTTCTCCTGTGGTGTAATGCCGTCGGGCTGAGATGGGTGAGCCGACCTCTAATGACTCCTCTAGAGACCTTGCTATCTATGAGGAGGTGTTAGCAGCAAGTATAAGGTTCCCAATGCCTACACCCTCATGCCACATAGTGGCACACTCGTCACTCGTTCCGGGGCAGCTAACCCCCAATGGCTTGAGAGTGATGTTGGGATTCCTCGTGTTGTCAAGACGTGTACATGACGAAAGTGTCTCTCTCTCATGTGAAGAGTTTTTCACTGCTTATACATTACATGAGACCCAACTCTTTATCGAGGTCGGTATTACTTTTCTCCAAGGGCAGGGAAGCTGATCACTAGACAACACTCCAACTGCCATAGCTGGAAGAGTCGATTCTTGTTTATAGGAGGATAGTGGGCTACTATGGAGGATCAAGCTTTGGTTCCCATGGGATAGGGCGTACCTAAGAGGATAGGTATAAATTATGCCCATCTTTTTTCTGATTAATGTGTCCCTTTCACCTTCACCATATTTTCAACTCCTTTTCAGGCTTACTAGAGTTGACAATGGACTAAGAGAGAAAGCTATAGGTCATGAGAGCTCATCTTGTAAAGGACTATGGGACCCTAATGTCTAGAGAGGGTCCAACTGGGGGCTCTTCTTCTGGAGGTGATTAACCTTCTTCCTAGGCATACGGCTCTTCCTCCAAGGGGATAGGTATGTCATATTTTATGGAGTCCTTATGACAATATTTTCAACTTTTGAAGCTAACTCCATTTATTCTATTTCCACAATAAATAGGTCTAGGGTGGAGGCTTTCTACTCCACTAGGGTTGCACAAGCGACTCCTCTGTATGTTCCTGTTGTTTAGGCACCTTTACCAACCACCTCTCCAACTTGGACATCTCCGAAAGCAGGCATTCACTCTTCTGCATAGAATGGGGTGCCACGTGTTTCTTTTGTGTCCATGCTTCAAGATATGAATGTTGCCAAGGACTGGCTTTCAAGGTTGGTGTCACCCTTGGAGATCAGAGAACTTAGCCATTAATTACCGAGGGTGTTATTAATACCATAATGAAGGCTTTGGCTAGGGTAATCATCTGTGGTTTTATGAAATTTTATCCCTCATGTCCTCTGATGACTCTAACCTTTTTCCCTTTTTACATGTTTGTAGGTGTCCACAGCTACTACATGTCTCTTTGCAAAGGTTACCCCATCATGAGCACATATTGAGGGTTCTGATGAAGGAGAGACAGACACTGCGGGTTGTTAAGGAGCAATTGAGGGTGGCACACGAGAGAGTTATACCTCTTGAGGCCAAGATTTTGGCAACTTGTGAGAGAACCACTAAGTTGGAGGCAGACAGTGAGGTTGCCCGCACAAGAATATAGGTAGAGTTGCGGGTAGCTCATGAGAGGACCACTCAAGTTGAGGTAGATCTACGAGCAACTCATGAAAAGGCTTTCAAATTTGAGGAAGAGCTAAAGTCAACCCAGAGAGGGCTATCAGAGCAGAGGCTCACTCCTTAGAGATGGAAAGGAGGAAGGAAGATGATTTATCGGATAGCACTGCGGGCGCCTTTATTGATGGCTACGAGAAATTCAGTGGGAAAGTTTTGACTGCATTTCCCAACATAGACTTCTCAGGATTCGTTCCTTATGAGGATTCAGATGCTACTGATGTTGATGGTGAGGACTTTGGTGATGGAGAGTTAGCTGGCGACAAGGAGGGTGACAACAGTGAGGGTAGTCAAAATTGCGAGCATATTTGATGTTTTTTTCCTCTTTTTTGTTTTTAGGTAGATAGCATCAGACTATGCTCTACTTTTGTGGAAGTTTCTTTTATTTCCAAATTTCTTATGAAATGAAAAACAAGGCAAATTTGAAATAGATTCACAAAACTTTTATTTGATAATTGCTTATAATAAAAAATGGTGGGTGGTATTCCCAAAAAAATTATTTGGTAATCCCAAAAAAGGTACAAGTCTAGGTTTAAGACTAAACAAAGTCCTAGAGTTTAATTACTCTAGTTCTTCTCGAATTATTGATAGTACCTATTCAGATGTTTAGCATTCCATGAATAGGCTAAGACCTTTCCTTCAGAATTATGGATTTTTAAGTGTCTAGCCTCACAATTACCCTTCCCAGTTTGGTCCTAAATTCCCCTCGCATAAGTTTTTAGTGGCCAGTATCACCTTCTTAAGGACTAAGTCAACAGGTAAGAAGGAGCAAGACTTCACCCCCAATTTATAGTACTTGGTATGCGGCTCTTTTATTCCGCATTCTTGATCAATGTCATATCTCTTTCCACCTCTATCAAGTCGAAGTTGACACATAGGCCTTCATTGGTGAACGGTTCATGGTGTTGGACCCTTAGTGGATGTATCCTGATCTCGATAGGTATGACTGCTTTTGTCCGAAAGGCGAGAGAGAAAAAAGTCTCACCAATGGGGCTCCTTGGCATTGTCTGGTAGGCCCACAGCACTCCCGGGAGCTCTTCCACCCATAATTCCTTGGCACTTTTCAACCTAGTCTTTAGATTGAGTAGTATGGTCAGTACAATGACTTTGGCATGTCCGTTTGCCTAAGGGTGGCCTGGACTGGAGTGGGGCGTCCTCATTTGGAGGTCGGCACAGAAACCATTGAGGAGCTTGTTTATGAATTACTTGGCGTTGTCGCTCACTATGGCATAGGTATTCCAAAGCGGCACACCATGTTTTTCTAGATAAAGTCCTTAACCTTTTTATCTATTATTTTGGCTAAGGGCTCAGTTTCAGTCTACTTTGTGAAGTAGTTGATAGCTACCACCAAAATTTTATATTGGTCATGTCTCATGGGCAGAGGGTCTAGGATATCAATGCACCACTTGGAGAATGACCAAGGACTTATGATGGTGGTCAATTTTTTGGTGGTTGCCTTGGCACAGTGGCGAAGCGTTGGCAATTGTCACACTTCTTCACAAACTCCCAAGCGTCTCTAATCATATTAGGCCAATAATACCCTTGTCTGACTACCTTATGAGCTAGAGAACACCCTCTATAGTGATTTTCATATACTCTCTTGTGGATTTCTCTCATGGTATAGTCTGATTTTTTTAGAGAGACGATGGAGTAATGACAGTGAGTAGCTACTCTTGTAGAGGATGTCTTACAGGATGACATATTTTGACGCCCTTAGCCTTAGCTTCTTGGCTTTCACTGCCTTCTTCTAGATACGCCTGGATGTTTGTTATCTAGTCGTCGTCGATGGATGCACAGTTGACGCTTCCTATATCTATTTTAAGCCTACTTGGCTCAAATTGGTGACTCATAAATATAGGACGTGGTGGGATATTTGAGGATGATTCAAACTTGGCAAGTGCATCTGGTATGACATTATCCTACCTTGGCGCATGTTGAATTTGGAAATAGTGGAACTTGTTTAGTAAAGTTTGTACTATTGTTAGGTACTCCTGCATCTTCTCTTCTCTAGCTTTGAAATCTTGCTTTACTTGGTTAACTACCGATTAGGAGTCATTTTAGACGGTGACTTGATCGGCCTCTATTTTAATTGTCAGCCTTAGGCTTGAGATGAGCACCTCATGTTGTACCTCATTGTTGGAGGTTGCAAAATGGAGTGATACGACGTATTTGAAGGGTGCGCCATTGGGGCTAATGAGTATTAGGCCTACTTCACTCCCCTCATTGGTTGAGAACCCTTCTACATGATGTCTCCAGCAAGGCACGACATCAAGGGCTACGGAGGTGTCGGTAGTTGGAGAGGCCTACACAACAAGTAGTAGGGCACCGTGCTTGGACATGGAGGAGGAGTGTGTCAAGGTTCTTGGGGAACAAGGCACCAAGGCGGAGGTGCCTAGGGAGCAGGGTACCCAGGTAGCTAAGCGCTAAGGCCAAGGCACCTAGGAAGCTGGGCGCCAAGGCAAAGGTGTTAGGGGAGATGGGAGAGGTGCCTAGCATGCTGGACCAAAGACAGGCAAGCACTAGGGCACTGGCTCGGAGGTAGGCAAGCGCTGAGGTGCTGGCCATGGGTGCTGGTTCTTCCTTGCTACCTCCCTCCTCAAATGGTGTGTGCTTAGCCATAAAATCTACTAACTCTTGTGCCTTGATGGCCCCTCTTGGTTAGTACTACACGTTAAACTTGCCCAATACAATAGCCCATTTGAGAAACCTTTCGGTCATATCTAGCTTTCCCAGTATTCTTTTCAATGGTTGATTTGTGACGACCATGATAGTGTGTCTCTAAAAGTAGTGCCTAACTATCGCGATTAGGACAAGAGCTAGCTTCTCCAACCTTAAGTATCTTATCTCTGGTCCTCGATAAGACCTGCTCAAATAGTAGACAAGCCTTTGCATTCCTTCATCTCCCTGACAATGACGGAGCTTACGACAGATAGCGAGACAATCATGTGTAGGCATAAGGTCTCTCCGGGTATGGGGTGGGAGAGCAAAGGGGTGCAGCAAGATAGGCTTTCAGTTTCTAGAAAGCTTCTTTCGTGTCTGGTCCCCACTCAAAAGCCATCAGGGGGATTCTGAAAAAAGGTAAACATTTATTAGCAGACTTCGAGACGAGTCTATTATGAGTTGCAACTCTTCTGTTAAGGCGCTGGACCCCTTTTATAGTGGTGGAGGACCTCATGTCTAGAATGGCCTTGATTTTGTTTGAATTTTTCTCATTTCTCCTCTTAGTGACCATGAACACCAAGAATTTTCCTGATCCTACGCCAAAAGGTGCACTTCTCAAGATTCAATTTCATGCGATAAGACCTTAAGACTTCAAAGGTCTTCTGCAAGTGGGTCATATGGTTTGTTGTGACAAGGCTCTTTACTAGCACGTCTTTTACATATACCTCCATAGTTCTCCTGAGCTGTGACTGGAACATCTTATTTACCAATCTTTGGTATATTGCTCTTGCATTTTTTTAGCCCAAAGGGATGACCCTTTAACATTATGTCCCTTTGGGAGAGATGATAGATGTGTATTTTTGTTCTGGGCAATATATGCTAATTTGATTATATCCAGAGTAAACATCTAGGAAACTAAGTAGCTCATGACCAACTGTGGCATCGATAAGGATGTCGATGCATAGGGAGGGGTAACTATCTTTGGGATAGGCCTTATTAAGCTTAGTGAAGTCCACGCAAAACGCCACTTTCTACTGATCTTGGTCATCATCGCAACATTGGATAGCCAGATTAGGTAAGCCACATCTCTCACCCAACTATTCGCTAATAGCTTCCCCACTTCTTTCTCCATGGCTTGCGCCCTTTTAGTAGCGACACTTCTTAGCTTTTGGAGGACAAGGTTGTGTTGGTGATCAACGTTGAACTGGTGGGTGGTGACTTCAAGGTCAATGCTTTCAAGGTCTTTGTGAGACCAGGCAAAGACGTCAATGTTCTGTCTGAAAAAATCAACCAACTATTGGGCTCGATTTTGGGAAACCAGGAGTCAATGTAGATTCTCCTGATAGGAAAACTTTCGTCAAGGACTATTGGTGCAAGCTCTTTGCTGAGGCTTTCTAGTCCTCATAGAGGTAATATAGCACTCCCTAGCAGAAACTTGATCTCCTCAAATTTCTCCAATTCCACGTAGGGTTGGAAAGTGGAGAATGAGGTGATAGGTGGATGACACCCCCCTTAGGGTGTTTAGTGTGGGACGCCTTAATATAATGTTGTAGGTAGACGTGGAGTCCAACACTAAGAAATTCATCATTATGGTGGAGCTTCTTGGTGATGTAACCACAGTAACTGGTATAGTGATAGAGCTTAGGGGGAACGCCTTTTTTCCTGAAAAAGCGATAAAAGACGTTCGGATTGGTTGAAGTCTCTCCCTGCCAAGATGGAGGTAATCTTATGCCTCTACAAACAGGATGTTGGCATAGCTGCCACTGTCCACAAGGATCCTCTTTACTTGAAGTTGGCGACCATCATGGTGAGCAATAGCAGGTCGTCATGGGGGTGCTAGATCCCTTTCAAGTCTTTGTCTGAAAAGAAGATGACCTCTCCATTTCCCTACCTATGAGACTTCAACAGACATAGGTTATCCATGTGCCTAGTCTTTCTGGTGTATGCCTTCTTGACTGAGTTAGAGTCACCTCCTCCTTCTAGCCCTTTGGAGATCATCTGGATTTCTCCTAACGGCTATTGGTGCTCTCTCTCATCCTGGTTGTGACTTGGTGGTGAAGTCTGGCCTCTATTTGCCACATATTGCCATAACTTACCACGCTGTATAAGGTCCTCAATCTACCTCTTGAGTTCAAAGTAGTCATTAGTGTCGTGGTCATGATCGCAGTGGAAACAATAGAATTTGTTTAGGTTCTTACGATTTGGGGCAAACTTCATTTTTCCTGACCAGCGTACCATAGGGTGGTCATGAATTTGGAGAAAAATATGCTTAACTGAAGATTTATTCTCTATTTCTCTCATATCTTCATGGGACTCCTTCCTCTTCTCCCCTCCACGGAAGGACTCACCTCATATGGCCTGGTTGTTGCCCTCAGCGTTCATATATTTATGAGCTTTTGACAATAATTTTGGCATGCTCTTTAGTGGTTTCTTCAACACCGAGACCATAAAACTAGATGAACATAGGTCTACGATAAAGGTAGCCATGGTGACTTTGTCATATGGCTCTTTGATTTGGAGGGTCTCCTCGTTAAAAAGAGTGAGGTAACTCCTTAGGATTTTTTCCTAATCTTGCTTGATGCTGAGCAAATGGGTAACAGACTTCTGATGTCGGCATCCCCTTATGAAGTGAGAAACAAATGATTTTCTTAGTTCAACAAAAGAATTAATGAAAGCTGGTTTGATTTTAACGAACCACTAGCATGTAGATCCCTTGAGGGTAGTAGGAAAGGCTCTGCACATTATTTCACCTGGTATGTTATGCAATTGCACGAGAGATTTAGAAATCTCAAGGTGGTCCAGTGGATCTTTTGAGTCGTAGAAAACTTTCACAGTTGGCATCTTGAACTTTGAGGGGAAGGGATAATTGGTCACATCAACCACGAATGGAATGCCAATACGCCTAACAAGGTAGTCGACTATTTCTGGCGTTCGCGCCTTGATGGCGTCGAAGATTTTGCCTAGCTGATTTTGCACCTCCGTGATTTTTTCATCACATTGGTTAGGGACGCCCTCTAAAGGATCATTATAATGGCTTTCGTGGTCCATATACTAGGTGTTGAGGAGGGGTGTCCTAGCGCTGGGGGTGCCCTAATGCTGGGGGCCTTGGGCATATTACTTGGGGTTCTTCCCCTTCTAGGGACTAGGGCACAATTCCTTGAGGGTGTTTAACAAGCATTAACTAGAGAATCTGTTGGTTTTAGTTCACCAATAGCTACATTGTCTCCAGTAATTGTGTCCGTCCATAGGATTTACTGCAGCGACAGGCTTGCTGGCGGAGGTGAGACCTCCCACAATGTGGTGCATCATTGTCTTTTGTTTGTTGATTCATGGACCTAGTTGTAATAGCCATAAACACACAAAAACAGTTTGGTGGAAACTAAATAGGTTTTTGCAGATGGCGCCAAACTGATGATGTCCAAAACGTATTTATACACCACATGTTAATTATTTAATGCATTAATTAAGAAGGAGACTCAACACAAGTAAACACAAATTAAGTGGTTCAGTCAGGGTGACCTTCTCCATTATGAAAGGCTACGGTGGCTTGAGTGTTTTATTGCTAAAGGAATGTAAAGTGCTTAGATGTGAATGATATGTGAGAGATACCCCCTTGTATATGTGGGACTTACAATTTATAGGCTCCTCCTAACAGATTGAGGCGTCTTTCTTGTTACAAGTGAGGTAGTTCGATGGAGGTGGCGCCCTTCTCATAATAGGTGAGACAGTTCCGTGGAGGTGGCAACATGCGCGTTCCACAAAGATCTCCTCGCGTGTTAGTTGTGGACTAAATCTCTCAAGATGGCATAGCTGATTTGGCTCTCTCAAGATGGTGCAGATGAACTGATCTAGCTTCCTCCATCTGTGGTGGGCTTAGCCTGCATTCCTAAACTGGGCCTCTAAGTTGGGTCTAGTCTTCGATTCTAGGCTTGGTACGTAATTCTAGGTTTGGTCCATAATTTTGGGTCTAGTCTGGGTCGGGACCATCATAAGTCTCCCAAACACCACCTTAAATTCATTTCTTTCATTCTTAAATTCATTCTCTTTCCTTCATCTTTCATCGTTCAACACACATACCGAAAAACGGTGAAGTAAAAATAATGAATTCAAAAACAGTGAACTCAAAAAATAATAAACTCAACACTTTCAATGATACATTAGGCAATGATCCCTCTTCTTTTAATATCCACAACACCAAAAACATGTAAGTGAAGTACAAATAATTATGCAATTCATTCTATGAACCCAAATCGCCAATATAAATTGAATGTCGCTCAAGTAGCACAAATCACACAACAAAATGAAAAACTAACACAAGCACACACCAAACAATTGTCATAGTCTGTTGATTTTACTAATATCAATAACTAGCAAAATGCTTCTCTCCTGATGAAGCTTTTCCTATCCCCATCTATGGTGGTGCCCCCAATGAAGATTTTCTTCCTTTTTTCCTGACCTCTGATTTCTAACCTAGTAAATTTTTGATTTAGAAAATGTCCTGGTTAACGATCGCCTCGACTTTTCCCTCCTCTATTTTCTCTAGGCTTGCTTGGGGAAAGGGTTTTCTAACTACTGGTTTTCCCCCATTCCTCTTCCTCCAGCCAAAAACCTTTCTGATTTTCTTTCTTCTCTTCTCTTCTCCCCAACTCCCTCTTATCCATTTTCCAAAACCTCANGCCTCGACTTTTCCCTCCTCTATTTTCTCTAGGCTTGCTTGGGGAAAGGGTTTTCTAGCTACTGGTTTTCCCCCATTCCTCTTCCTCCAGTCAAAAACCTTTCTGATTTTCTTTCTTCTCTTCTCTTCTCCCCAACTCCCTCTTATCCATTTTCCAAAACCTCCTTCCATTCCCCAAAGACGTTGCCATATTCCCAGCTTTCCTCTTAGAATCTGGAAATCGCAATCAAATGTCGCACATTAAAGACAGAGACCTTTCTAGTATAAACCCATAAACCATCAATACACCAATTATACACCTGAAACTAGATGATTCCAATATAAACCTATTGAAATACTCATGCCTAGTTGGCAAGCTTCACACCCAAAAAACCATAAGCCGAAGTGTGGTCAAAACTATTCTGATAAAGGCCTGNGAATCTGGAAATCGCAATCAAATGTCGCACATTAAAGACAGAGACCTTTCTAGTATAGACCCATAAACCATCAATACACCAATTATACACCTGAAACCAGATGATTCCAATATAAACCTATTGAAATACTCATGCCTAGTTGGCAAGCTTCACACCCAAAAAACCATAAGCCAAAGTGTGGTCAAAACTATTCTGATAAAGGCCTGGAAGGCAGAGGAATAGGGATGGAGAGAATGACACCTACATCTTCATCCTTTTCGATGAGAGCTTGAGGAATAAGGTACTGGAATAGAGGCCATGGTTCGTTAAAGGTCAGCTGATGATACTTCAGATTTGGAGTCCAAATGAGGCAAGCTCAGACCTAAGCTTCAGGTATGGCTCGTTTTGGGTGCAAGCACATAGGTTACCACCGGAGATGAAAACAGCAGACACTAGGCAAACCAATAGGAGATTTGAAGAGTCTTACGCAGAGGAAAATTTGGACAAACTATCTCTAAACAAGGGTGATGATGGATCTAACATAGCCTCTAACCACGAGCTTTTGAGTACCCAGAGTAGGCTTCTCGAGTAAGAAAGTCGAGCTCAAGTATGAATGCCTGTGTGATTTTTGCAATAATTGTGGGCGTATTGACCATGACCAAGCTTTTTGTGGGTTCCCTAAGAAAATGGGTCAGGATACACCTTTTGGCCCTTATCTTCGAGCATCCATAAATTTCTCCATGGAAAGGCAGATGGCGCCAGAAAAGACAATTACGATATGTACAGAAGATGACGCAACTACAGCAAGTGAGGAGATGACAGTCTAGAACAGTGAGAACATCAAAATGGAGAATAAAATGGGTACGCAGTGTGAGCATTCACAACCGTATGATGCTGACAAAGGCACACGCGACACCAGGCAAAAGGAACAGCTGGAAAAGAACGCTGCTAAGGTATTTACGAAACAAACTCCTACAAACCAATATGATGATACCACCCCCAACCTCCCAGTTTCTAAGATACCAGAGGTGAACCTATACCTACCTCAATACCCAGCCCAAAAGAGGAACCAAAATGACCCAGAAGTGATGAAGGCTAACCTCTGCTCACCCCAAAGCCCAGCTCAACCAAAAAACCATAGCAGGCTAGATAAAGCATTCCCATTGGACCAAAGCCAACCCATAGCCGACCAAACCAGATCACTAAACTCTGTCCACCCCAAAGCCCAACCCAACTAAAAACCCATAAGAGCTCAGATGAAGCTTCTCCACTAGACCAAAGCCAACCCATAGCCAATCAAAACCAAACCACCAAACACTACTCACCCCAAAGCCCAACCAACCAAAAACCCATAAGAGCCCAGGTAAGGCCTCCCTGCTGGACCAAAGCCAACCTATAGCCAACCAAACCCAAAACCAAACCATCCAAGAAAACCCTAGAAATAACAACACAAACCAAATGTAGGAAGAAAACCTCCTCCTTATTAAAAGTCAAGGACCAAATAACTCAGCCGAGGGACCCAGTGGGAAAACTAACACCTTTAACACTGAGCCTTCCATATTACCTCCATACTCACAAGCCAAAAAGTAATGAAACCAAACCAATNCCAGTGGGAAAACTAACACCTTTAACACTGAGCCTTCCATATTACCTCCATACTCACAAGCCAAAAAGTAATGAAACCAAACCAATCTACCAATTTTGCCACACGTCCCATCTGGATCCCACAACAAAAGAAATCTTACTTTGAGAAAAGTGACCTTAGTCCCTCTCTCATACCCTGAGATATTGGCGGACTATTGCATGACATATTTTTTTCAAGGACTATCTATCAAATGGTCCATCACAGTAGAACAGTTTGAAGACAGGCCTAGAAAGGTGTATCGGAGGGATGATGAGATGTTGGCTTTTATACCAACAGGACCAAGGACTACTCAAGATGGCCAAGTAGACATAGAGATTACTCACCTAAATGAAAACGTAGTGGAATAGGCCTTCACAGAAGAAGAGAGAGGAATGGTGAAAAAGACTCAACCTCTCACAAGGAGGACAGTCAGGAAGTTCAAAAGAAGTAAAGAAATCAGGAAGATAGAGGGTGACCGTGAAATCAGGATGTAATAGAATGAGGAGATCACTTGTACGGTTGAGGAGATGGGTAGTTTCATGGAACTGTCAAGGATTAGGAGCTCCCTTGACAGTTCTAGCTATAAAGGACCTATGTGTCCAAAGAAAGCCCTAGCTAATGTGTCTTAGTGAAACCAAAATAAAGGAGAATCGAATTGAAAGATTAAGGAGAGAGTTAAATTTTGATAGAAAATTTGTTGTAGAACCAGTGGGTTTAGCTCGTGGTATGTGTATTTTTTGTAAGAAGGAAATAGAGTTCAAGGTGGAAGGATATAATCAAAACCAGATTGACATCACTATGTGAGGCCAAAATATAGCTAATCGATGGCATTTGAGCTTTATATACTATAACCCAAATTATGAGAAAATGAGGGAGCAATGCAGAAGACTAAGTGCCTATGGGAGGGCTATGGAAATGCCTTGGTTGTATCTAGGGGATTTTAATGACATAGCAGCTAATCATGAAAAGGAAGGGCGTAGGGAGAGAGAGAGGGATACAAATTGAAGAATTTCAGAACCTTTCTTGATGAATGTAACTTGATTGAGTTGGAAAGTAAAAGGAGTAAGTTTACGTGGTACAATCATAGAGCAGGGGTTGCTAATGTCATGGAGAAACTAGATAGAGCACTGATCTTGTTTACCTAGAGGATGATGTTCCCTAATGCAGATGCTATAGTCCCTCCAGCGGTGGGATCTGATCATTCAACACTTGTGATTGACACAGAACCGAGAAGGGATATGCCAAGAAGGTACTTTAAATTTGAAGCGTACTGGGCGGATGAGGAACAATGCACAGAGATTATCAAGCACAGTTGGGAAAAGCAACAAAAGGAGTCTAGGAGGTATAAGTTGCAATACAAATTGAGGGAGTGTGGGAAGGATTTAAGGGCATGGAGTTCCAGCTATTTTTCAAATAGTAAAAGACAAATCGAAAGCCTAAAAGCCAGATTGATGGACCTGCAAAACCAAAGTTATCCTAATGTCCAAGAAGAAGAGATTTTAAAGACTGAAAGAGAAATGGGAATTGCATGGCAGAGAGAGGAGAAGTATTGGGGGAAAAGGTCAAGGTTGAAGTGGATCAAGTGGGGTGACCGAAATACAAAATTTTTTCATGCAACCACTATCCAAAGGAGGCAGAGAAATCGGATTCAAATGCCAAAAGATCCCAATGGGAATTGGGTGACTAACAAGAAAAGCATTATAGCACATGTAAATAAGCATTACCAGAATATCTACAGGACTAAAGGTGAGAGAAACTATGCACAGCATTTGCAATAGATTCCTCTGAAGGCTACAACACAAATGAATAGGGAACTCCTACAACAACCGCCAATGGAAGAGGTCAGGAAAGTAGCTTTCATCATGGGATCCCAAAAGGCACTAGGACCAGATGGAATATTAGGTATCTTCTATCAAAAATACTGGAATATTATAAAGAATGAGGTATTCCATGTTGTCCATTATTTTTTCCAAAAAGGATTCCTGCTTAATGAAATGAATGAAACAAACCTAACCTTGACACCAAAAGTCACAAATCCAGAAACAGTAGGGGAGTTCAGACCTATAAGTTGCTGTAATTTTAGTTATAAGATAATTTTAAAGATACTAGCAACTAGACTCCAACCCTTCCTAGACCAACTAATTTCACCCAATCAGAGTGCCTTCATAGGAATGTGCCAAATACAAGATAATATCATCATTGCCCAAAAGATGCTGCATTCCATGAGACATAGGAGGAGAACTAGTAAATACCAAATGGCCATCAAACTGGATATGTCAAAAGCCTATGATAAGATAGAGTGGGACTTTCTTAGGGATCTCTTGGGAAGATTGTGTTTTGAACCAAAACTAGTTTCTATTCTGATGCAATGTGTAACTACAGTTAGATATAATGTCATTGTAAATGGGGAGAGAGTGGTAAAAGTCAATCTCAGCAGAGGATTAAGATAGGGGGATCCTCTCTCCCCCTATCTCTTCCTGCTAGTTACAAAATGCCTAACATCTCTGGTGTAGGAAGCCATGAAAGAAGGAACACTGAAGGGTATGAAAGTGAACAAGAGCTCCCTTGCCCTCTTGCATCTCTTTTTTGCTTATGATGTTGTTTTATTCTCCACAGCTACTAGAGAAGAATGCTTGAAACTTTTGGATGTTCTAAATAAGTACTGTTATGTCATAGGACAACTAGTTAATCTTAACAAATCAGGGGTAATTTTTAGTAAAAACACCCCTTTAAAGGTTCAGTAGGAGTTATCGGGGTACCATAGAGTGCATGTTCTATAGAAAGTGGGGAAATATTTGGGGCTTCCTACAGAATGGGGGAGATCAAAGAGGCAGGTGCTGAACTGGCTGAAGGAAAGAATACAGAACAAACTAAATGGGTGGAAGGAAAAGCTACCCAATCACTCAAGGAGGGAGGTCCTTATCAAGGCAGTGGTTCAAGCCATCCCTACTTATGCTATGTCAATTTTCAAGTTCCCAATTTCTTTTGTAAGGAGATAACATCAACCATCAAGAGATTTTGGTGGAGTAAATCATTAGGGCAGAAAGGGATTCATTGAAGGAGGTGGGACCAAATGACAAAGGGAAATATGGATGGTGGGATTCAGAGATCTTGAGAGTTTCAAGAAGGCAATGCCGGAGAAGCAGGCATGGAGGCTAATTTAGCAACCTGACTCCTTATGGGNCTCAGCAGAGGATTAAGATAGGGGGATCCTCTCTCCCCCTATCTCTTCCTGCTAGTTACAAAATGCCTAACATCTCTGGTGTAGGAAGCCATGAAAGAAGGAACACTGAAGGGTATGAAAGTGAACAAGAGCTCCCTTGCCCTCTTGCATCTCTTTTTTGCTTATGATGTTGTTTTATTCTCCACAGCTACTAGAGAAGAATGCTTGAAACTTTTGGATGTTCTAAACAAGTACTGTTATGTCATAGGACAACTAGTTAATCTTAACAAATCAGGGGTAATTTTTAGTAAAAACACCCCTTTAAAGGTTCAGTAGGAGTTATCGGGGTACCATAGAGTGCATGTTCTATAGAAAGTGGGGAAATATTTGGGGCTTCCTACAGAATGGGGGAGATCAAAGAGGCAGGTGCTGAACTGGCTGAACGAAAGAATACAGAACAAACTAAATGGGTGGAAGGAAAAGCTACCCAATCACTCAAGGAGGGAGGTCCTTATCAAGGCAGTGGTTCAAGCCATCCCTACTTATGCTATGTCAATTTTCAAGTTCCCAATTTCTTTTGTAAGGAGATAACATCAACCATCAAGAGATTTTGGTGGAGTAAATCATTAGGGCAGAAAGGGATTCATTGAAGGAGGTGGGACCAAATGACAAAGGGAAATATGGATGGTGGGATTCAGAGATCTTGAGAGTTTCAAGAAGGCAATGCCGGAGAAGCAGGCATGGAGGCTAATTTAGCAACCTGACTCCTTATGGGCGCAAATATTAAGGGCTAAGTATCACATGAGCCAAACCTTTTGGAAAGTTAAGATAAAACCTATTGATTCATGGATATGGGATGCTATTGGCAAATAGGGGATGGGAACAAGGTGGGGGTGTGGAGTGATTGTTGGGTCCTTGGGTTTAAGAGTAATACCAACGCAGTAAATAGCAGCATCCAAAGAGTCAATGAACTCCTACAAGACAACCCAAGAAGATGGAATTCAACCCTCATCTCATCTTCCTTCCCACCAGAAATTGTTATTACCATATTGGCTATTCCCTTTAGTCACACACAACTGCCTAATTTACTAAGATGGACCTTTATCAAAAATGGCCAATACTTAGTTAAAAGTGGATACCATGCCCAGATCCAAATCTCATCAAAAATCCAAGATCTGTGCAAGCCATCATCATCCTATCAAGTGCCCAAGCAGCTATGGAAATCTATATGGAACATTGGAGCGAACCCAAAGGTGAAAACTTTCCTATGGAACATAGCGAATGGTGCGGTGGCAACAAGGTGGATTTTCTGGAAAAGGAAGCCGAACAATAATCCTTTATGCCCAATATACGGTGAAGAGGACGAAACTCTTCAACACATGTTCCTACTATGTCCATGGTCAATGGTTATGCGGAGAACCTCACCCCTAGAAATTACAACTAACAGATACCAGATCACAAGGATAAAGGAGTGGATCAGTGACCATTTGGGAGATGAGAGAAAAGGGACTTGGGTCCCAAATGGAGAGTGTCAATGGTGGCTTACCTACTATGGTTTGTATGAAAGGCTAAAAATGATTGGGCCAAAAACATGTCATCAATAGAGCGTTAGAAGCGATTACTGAGTTTTTTAATCAAAAGGAAAAAAACAGAGGCTTCAAATAGAGACAACAAAGGTGATAACAATGTTTGGCATCGACCTCCATACGGGTGGCACAAAATCAATTGTGACGGAGCTTTCATGGAGAGGACCAAACAGGGATTCATTGGAGTAGTTGTACGTGATATGGACGGAATCTTAATCCATGGGGAAGTTGATTCCCTACCCGCATCCTCGCCACTTGCAGTAGAAGCGGCAGCAATCCTAAGAACATGCAGAATAGCAGTAACAAAGGGGTACAACGCAGTGGTGGTGAAGTCTGATTCAAAGATCACCATTGACTCCATCAATGAAGGCCCTGAGGCGACAATCCAATGCATTGAGCAAATTCAAAGGGATCTATGGGGATATGCGAAAAATTTTCCCCAAATAATTTTTAGGGCAGTGAAGAGGTCAACAAATGGGGTGACTCATACAATTGCTACCCTCAGGAAAAAGAAAGATCTGCCGGAATAGTGAATGGAGAATCCACCGATGAGTCTTACAAGAATCATCTCTTCAGAGAGAAAAGTAGGTATAGGCTGAAAGGACTATGGCTTGAAGTCCGTGGTTCTCGTTCTAATCCTTTTTTCTTATGTTCTTTGTTTATGTCCTATTTTGTTGTTTTCTGTGTAGTTTATCTTTTTAAATAGTAATATAATTATCCTTGCTTCCTGACCCAAAAAAAAAAAAAAGCAAAATGGGTCGTAAACATTAAACAAATGCATGTATTCCAAATTCTTGAGCTACCCAGGAAACAAAACCAAGTATTAAAAAAAAACAAAAATATCAATCGAAACAAAAGTCAAACCTATACATCCTAGCCAAAACTACCTAACCTTCATTCCAACCCCAACTTGATTAAATGAAAACTACTGAGAAGCAATACCTGACTAAATAGCAAGGTATGAAACACAAACACCAATCTTCAATTCGGAAGATCTAGCACGAGAGGCTCAGTGGTTTCTCCTACAAGCGTTTTGAGATCTGATGTGTGCAGAGAAAAGACAAATCAAATATCGAGAGAGATAGGAGTAGAGTTTCCATATAGAGAAACAAATAGTATATAACACCCATACACTTGTGTTTGTTTGTTTAATACCTCTCTTTCTCTCTCTACGTCTATATAGATGTCTTCTTTTAAAGCAGATCTAACCACCAAAATCTACCCAGAACCCAATACTTATCCCTGTGATTGATTGGCGAACTAGTAGTTACAGAGGAGCTGAATCTGAAGAAAAGGATAGAGCAGAAGTTGCAAAAAAAGCCGGCACTAAAGATGAATTAAGGATTCGAAATCGAAAGAAAGAGACGACGAAGATGACGATGGTGGTGGAAAATGAGAAACTTGACATTGTGATTGATTGGTTGTTCTTTTCTCCAAATCCTAGATTTGTGATTTTACATGTAGAAATTGGGGTTGTGTGTGTTTGTGAGAGGGAGAAAGAAAGCAATGAGAGAGACAGAGAGAGAAGAGAGGACTGAATAGCGTGAGTCACTAAAAGGCACATTGATGATTAAAAAAATATGATTAAATTAGATTGAAGTATAAAACTAGAAAAAAAAAAAGGGCGTTAACGTGGATTTAATGTCATAAAAGTACGATATCTAGATTAGAAGACAAAAAAAATATCCAGATTTAGTTATGATCAATTTTCACTAAAAAAAATAAAAATTGCTTCACATGCTTCTTATAGGCATCTAGCAGAGTTGACTTCACTAGTTTCACTTTTTGGATTTCGCTGAGATAGAGTATCAAAATTTTATTTTTAACAATTATATTTTTAATATAAATGTAACCCATATAAATATTTTTATTTTATTATTCTTTTTTCACATTTAAAATATATTATCAAAATATTTAATATAGTACCATTTTTTATGGTACCATAACCTTATCCCGAGCCAAGCCCAGATGGCAAATGGCTTTAACCAAATTGACAAACCCAAAAATATCACCATTTTGACTTTAACAAATGTGACCCATCTTTTTTGCTTACAGTTAGAAGCAAAATATCCAACGTAAGCTATTGTTTGTGTTCGCATCCATGCCAACAAAGTTAGGAAAAGAAAGAAGATCTGGGGTGACAAATGAATGTACCCAAGTAAGCTTGAAGAAGGAAAACAAAGGTTACAGAGGGTTCCTCTACTACAACAACACTCACGCGCAGAGATTTATCACAAGTGAAATCAGGTGACAAAATGAGACAAATGTATGTAGAATCACAAGAAAGAGTTTAATTTTTTTGTCATTTTGGGTGTTCACCTCCAAGGGGAGAATTAATGCGACGGGGTGTGCATTAAATGCACCAAAAATCCTAGATGCATGGCATTGTGGGATTAGAACGACCTACAAATCTAGGCGCACGCCATACTCCAAGACGGTGCAATTGTGCAGACAAGGCATAATCGTCACAAAAACGACTTTTCAATACTTGCTTGAATCATTTTTCGTCGTATGTCCTAATCTCTGAACATGAACCTTCAATGTGTCTATGACTTAGATGTGTGGGTAAGTGTCACTCTCACTTAGGTTCGATGCAAGATAAGGAAAAACGGGTGTCTAAAATGAAATGTGTGTGTGTGTGTGAACAAAAGCGCTCTCCAAGCGTAAAGAGACTTTCGAGAGTCATGTTTTACTTGAAATTTATATTCCAAGATCGTCTCCTTAGGGAAGGAAGGAATTTATGTGAAGGTGATTTTGGTGAAAAGGGTAAAGTGTAAAAATCTTTGATGTTTGAGGTTTGGTTAATTGTGTTCTTTATGAAAATAAAATGAAAACAAGTATTGGCTAATCTGAAGAGGTCATTCCAATGGCAATGTCAAATCAACTCAAGATCTTCCTCCAATAATGCCTTGATATTTGACTGATTTGTAGGAAGTGCGGGACTAAAAGGGAGAGGAGGATTCAAGCATACCCCGTGACAAGTCTATGATGTATCAAGAACTCATAACCACATCCACACTTAACCTAGTCAAACCAATTCATCAAATACTACGAGGAGGAATGAAAAAGGGTTGATTTGGCATACCCAAGAGGAATTCTCCCTTGGATTAGCCAACTTAAAAGTTTATCTACTCATATCTAAATCAAAGACATAGAAGAGACATTGTAAAAAAATGAAGATTGAAACTTAGTTCAATGCAAGAAAACATAAACTATGAAGAGAAATATTCAATACCCATTTCAAAGCTTGAAAATGAAGAAAACTTAATATCACAATGGTGAAATCCAAAATGTAAGACTAAACTTGAAATGTACTTGTAATAAATGACATTAAAGACATTAAATGAAACTTACACAAGTTTTACAAGAAAATACAAGTGAATGGATGAAAGAAAATACAAAAATATCAAGTTCTCTTTGTAGAACTTCATCTTCTTTCTTAGAGCTTCTCTCTCTATAATGCAATACAATGTCAATCTATGCTCAAGCCTTCAAAGTCCAAGGCTAGGGTTAAGGAGACATGTCTGTGTGTAAGAGGTGTCAGGGAGCAAATGGGAGAATTAATGACGAGCCCACAAAGTAGCAGAGCATCAGCAAAACCTACCGGTAGGTTGATGGCCAAACCTATCGGTACGTTTTACTCCAGTAGCCAAAACCTACCAGTAGTTTTATGACAAACCCACCAGTATGTTTTAACTTGTTTTGTTAAATTCTTGGTTTTTTCACCTCCCAAGCCATCATCAAGTCTTCCCCGCATCTCTATTGACCTTAAGCACCATGATAGGGGCCTACATGCACCATTTAAACCCTTTTACTTGCAAACCTTCCGAAACTTCGTTAATAGCTCAAAAAATGCAATATCTCTAATTTTCACCGCAGAAGCAAGAACAAAAGGGGTGTGCAAATGTACATAGGATATGCAATATTTTGTGCTAATCAATACCCGTAAAAGATCAACTCAGCCATGCAAACCTTCTTAATGAAAACCTCTCCCCTAAGAACCCATTTCTTCAGCTCGTTCTGTCCACAGGCTCTTTAGCCATCTTAGACTCCTCATAAATTTAGCGATATTCTCAAAAGGAAAAACAAAAAAGGCCAGTTTTTTAGCTAACAACATTCAACTTAGGTTCATTAGTCAGCTTCTCCTCGAGAGATTACTCAGATATTTCTGTGAATCCATTTGAGAGGACAAGTCCAATTTTTTTGTTGTCAGCTTCCAGCTTGCCATGTTCTCCTCTAACTGCTGCTCATAAACTTGGGTTTGGCCCAGAAGTGCACTGGCATGAATGGTAGATTAAACATAAAATAATACCTAAGCAAAAACCTTAAGATTTGAATGCTTCAAAAAAGACAGCAAAAACATCATACCCCAACGAGAGCATAAAAGTGCATTGGAAGCCTTTTCACTAGTGTTGAGCTTTATCGATTCACGGATGTCAGACTTGGGGAGGATGCTCACTAGTTTGGTGGCAGCCAAGGAATCATTAGTGAGGAAGGAATGATCCTTAGTCGGAATGGGAATAAAAGGCAGACCAAGAGGTCTTGGGGCCACAGGGTTCGAAGAACCAACCCTAAAAACCTCTATTGGGGGAACCCTGATCTCCTTGGTAACCCTAACCTCTGAAGATGGATCCACAATGAGGTTTTCTTATCTTCCTAGAGGAGTAACTTCAAGCTCATTATCCTAAGTTGGAGGACGGTCCATGGGATTGACCGCATTAGACAAAGGGAGGTCGGTGCTAAGAAGTAGATCAGTCTTGCCAACCGTCACCAAGCGCCTTTTTTTGTTGGTCCTAGACCCACCGCCCTTCCTAAACTCTTTTCTTATGGCCATTGCCTCTTTCACCAAGTCTTTTTCAGGGGCCATAGAAGACAGATCTGAAGAAGCAAAAGTGTTAGTGTCACTATTGAAGTAAGAAAAGGAATAAAACAAGATGTGAAAGCCTACCAAAGAAATGTTGCTCAATTTGAAGACCCTCACGTGTTGGGCTAGGAAGCTCCTTTGGCACCTTGGGGCCGAGGTTGTGCTTAGCAAGATTCTTAGGAGTTATGAGCTCCTAGCAAGGACCACTCAAATCCATTCAGATCAAGTCAATATGGGTCTATGCCCTATAAGTCAAAATAAAGATAGGCCAGGAGCAATAATAGAAGATAAGAATAGTGGTAAAATACCCCATCTACACCAAACTCACCCAAATTCTTAGGGTCATCCCATAACCGAAGGACTTGGAGAGACTTTGAAAGATCCCCCTCAACTTCCAAGCATCGCCTGAGACGGAAAAAAAAAATTTATTTCCAACCTTTGTGAAAAGTCAAAGTCCCAACAATTAGGATATCTGGCTTGACTCACTTGGCAAAATAGAAGAAACCATTGGATGGAGAACACTTGAGGTGCAAAAACTGAAAAAGTTTGGAAATAGTAAGGGCGAAACCAAGGCCATTATCTAGCCAAAAGACCAAAAAAACAATCAACAAACCCCGACCATTAGGAGACATCCTAGTAGGACATAGGTGAAAAAGCGAAGAACAACTCGAATGAAGGGATGTAAGGGCAATCTCAATTCGGATTCAATGGCTTATACGAAGAAACAGACTTTCCTTGGGAGATAGATATTGTATCGGTCAACTATAGGGAACAAACATCTCCACCCTCACAAGAAACTGTTCTAAGGTCGAACCACAGGAAACTATACAAAACTTAGAACACAAGGAAAATAAAAGAAAAATTGTTTTGAAAATTTATTGTAGAGATTTGGAAAAGAATAAAATTGGTTTTAAAACAATATGAGAAAATACTAAAGTATCGAAGATACCCTTTCAATTTCACACAACAATTATTAATGATTCGGTCTTTGAACTCAATTGAGAATCAGTCGAGGAGTTATCTTAATTAGAATATTTAGTAGTAATAATATTGAAAACATCAAAAGTATAATTAATAAATTAGTTGAAAAAATTTAGGAATTTATTTATAGATCACAAACATTCATCATGCTTGGAGTCTACAATAAATCAAGCTTTCCAACAAATAAACCATAATTTATAACAATTAAGAAATTAAATATTTTATGAAAAATTCTATTTAATTAATTCAAGCAT
>CAUOFW020007391.1:1429912-1497830 GCA_963454935.2 Ilex paraguariensis | reverse complement strand
AAGCCTCGCATCAAGGGCTGGACTTTGGTCAGTGGGTTAGACCTTGCTTCAGTTGAGCCGACCTTCACTCCAAAACCATAATCAACGCAACATGTTGATTTGGTCAACGCAACAAGCCTCCTAAATCGCAATGCTCAAGGAATAGTGTCAAAAATTTTCAAGACCAAGGGTTGTGATTTTCAGCGCTTAAACCACATTTTTCGAGAAGTGTTTGGCACAACCTTGACTGTGCCCCTTAGCCCAAACCTCAAGGTATATTTCAAAACCTCGACTGACCCTAACTGAGCTCTTTCTTGTGGTGGGTCATCCAAGTAGATTTACTGTGGTACACCAAGGGACGCGGAGTCCTACTCCAAAATTGCACAAGGAAAAAATATACAAGTCTTCACGACCATTATGCTTTGCAAAGCCCATCAAAATAAGGTTCATGCACGCAGGGGCAACTAACTACGACAATATTTTTGGCAATAGAGAAATGACAACAGAACACTTGGGCCAATTTTACGAAAAAAATTTAGTTTTTAACACTACGGTCGGTTCATAAATGACAGTTACAGTCAAACGACAGGTGCGGACAGAAAATAGTGTGCCCGCGCAGGATGCTTCCAACAACTTGGCATGCGCAGGGGGCAAATGTAGTACTCGAAAACTTCAAGACACATGTCTCCACCATAACAGGACAAGTGACAACAATTATTAGTTGATATGGAAATGACGTCTAACAACATCAACTGGACAAGTGTAGATAACAATGACATGTGTGATGCCCAAGGTGCGCTAACCATGTGTGACATCTCAAGCATGAAGCCTCTAGGCACGACGCCCATTTGCGATGCCCTCTAGGCGTGAATAAAAGGCAACATACATCCCCATCGCATTAGAAGTGAAAAAGTGGACCCTTCACCAAGGGTGAACAGAAGTGAAATCGAAAAAGTATGGAGCAACCTCAACGAAACTCACCTCCCCCACTACGAGAATGGTATGCTCAACCTATTGGACACCAATACTTGACTGGTCCACTGGACTAAGAGGAGATGTACTCACTTAGGGACATGGAAGTATGACCCTTTTTAAGGGAGAATTGAGCAACGGGGGTGGACGAGCACGATTGTCAACCTCAGCCTGAGTCTGCTCGAGTAGGCCTCCTAATGTATGGCTCATTACCCATTGGGATGCACTTGGCTGGGATCTAGAGGGACTACTAAAATAACTAGGGTTGTTGATTCAGATCAACATATGGGATGACGGGACATGTGGATTGGTGGCTAAAGGACCGAAATTATGTGGGTTTTCTCTATTGGGCACCTCAACAAAGGTCTCGAAGAAGGGTCTAGAGAGGGAAGGAAGAACCCCGGGTAGAAGCGCGTTCGGGGCATCACGGGAATGGTCCCCTCGAGGTCATGGTCCCACGGTGACTAGTTACGATTATGGACCTGGGGAACCCGCTCTCACCTTGGTTGTCGCACCTTCCTCGGGGCCACGTCCATGTTGCGTTTGAAAAAATATCACATCTGCCTAGTTAATGCTGGGACACATGGCTCGCCATTAACAATCACTAGTATCGTTGCAGTCAAGACAATTATAGGTTAGCGCGAGTGGTAGGGGATCGTGGCGGGCAGCCCGATCTGCCCGGGCACTGTGCTATAAATACTCACATTATTAGCCCACTGAAGCGGATGATTTTCTAGCTGGAGAAAGCATTTTTCACCCACCCTCTGCCCAACTGATTTGTCCCTTCATTAATAGGCTGCTTGAGTTTCTTCTATCCCATCCACTTGTCTTACTCACCCCTTCGATTACCTTTAGTATAGACACGTGTGTCAACCTTTTTTAACCCCCACCTACAATGGCTAATCACCTAAGATATCTACTTGATCAAGTGACTACAAACTAAGGTCACATTTGCTCCCTAGAGGTCCTGGGCTCTACCAGAGGTGTCAGTTTTGGATAGCGAAGCAACCTTGCTCGCTTGGGGATTCCTATTTCTCTCAACTACCCTTTGTTTCTTTTTCCTAGGAGCCATCTCTTCAAGCATGACTTTGGGAGGTACAACTTCATGAGGTATGGCATTAGAAGGCGACGACTCAGTTGTCAAGAAGTGGCCTCGCTAGAGCTAATCAATGCTAAAGGGTTCTCATCATCCTCCAGATCAACCACTTCCTTCTGAGTAGGAGACACAAAATCATAGTCATTAGGACCCCTAAACATGGTGGAGATTGAAGAAGGCATAGTAATGGAAGAGACAGATATGCAACCAGCACGGGGCACTGTGAACTCAAGCCTAAGGTAAAGTTGGGGAAGATTTAAGGAATAGTCTCAATGGCACGAAGATCCAGATACCAATCGCGAAGAATAAAGGCCCTAGCAACTTTAGCATGGTCAATGAAAGAAAAAAATAGGGGCTAAGGATCTATCGAGACTCCTAAAGAAGTAGAAATGAAGAACTAAAAAGTGGAGTCTCTAAGACCACCACCAGGGATCAAATTGATCTAAGTTGTAAGGTAAAAGAATGAAGATGGCATACCTAACCAACGAAGACAACAAAGTACATAGGAATGACAATGAAGAACCTACACATCGAATCAAGCCAAGACCTCTTATCTCTCTATAATCTTCTACAACAAGAAAGAGGAAGAAGACGAAGAGGGAGTTTAAATAGCTTTTGGGAATTGGCAGTTTTTTCTCCATCATGTGCATTTAAGGTACGCAAGACGCGTTTAATTCTCCTTCCTAAACCCTATCCCACGTGTCGCCTCCTAATTGACACGTACTGAGATACGAGGTGCTTAACACGTTTCTCGCCTGCACAATTGCGCAGAAATAAGGACACGAACCTTTCACATCTTTTCAACTGAGGTCTTAGGGATACAATCAGAAAGGCACGACCTCTCCACTATTATCAGGGCACAACTCATTTACACTTTATTGAGCTCAGCCCCAACTAGCATATAGTTCAGATAGTCCGAGCTCAGGGATGGGGGCGACTAGTGATACCAAGACCAAAACCAGCATAGAAAACAAATCTATAACACAAGTAGGAGAGTTATTGGTGTAAAAGACAAAATGACAGACTTGTTGACAAGAGTTTAGGTCAATTTAATCTTTAAATCTGCTTGGATTTGTTGGAACTAGCTCAACCATTCCTAAACAAGCTTGGCTTACCTAAAGTAGCTCAGACTAAAGCTAGAGAAGGGACAAAAAGGGAATTACAACATCAAACATTGTCTAGGGATAAATTACTAATATCACGTCACCAACTTCTAAAATATCACGTCATGCCTAGAAGAATATAATCTCTAATGGTCAAATATTCCCTCTTCAAATCACAACAAATTAGGGGACCGTTCCCATTATTTCTTGAGAAGCACTCTACACTATTATAAGAATAGGCAAACCTTTGGCTTGCAAAAGAGTACAATTTTACATACAAAAAAGTTGTAACCACCATCTTCCTGTTTAAGTAATACAGACACTAGGAACAAGAAACTTCATTATAAGAGACTAATCAAACTCTGATGGACCAATTCATCTCTCAATTTTCCTGATTTGATGTTTTCATACACACATTCCAGAAGTTTCAAAAAAGATCTCTTCAGCCCTCGTTTCTCACACTTCTCGATTCTTAACACCGTCAAATACATTGGCGGTGAAATAGGGAATGGGCTAGGCCGAAAAAGAAAGCAGGTAATGGGCCAAAAAAGGGTATGATTATGGTGTCATGGATGACCATTACAGACATGGGGAGCCACAAAACTTCGCTTAAAAAAGGTTAAAGACCTTGTTTTGCTACTCTCAATGCTTTGCACGTGAGTTTTATATTAAATCCATATGGTCCCCGGTCCAACTTTATGATTAGCTTCAGTATTTTTTTTTTATTTTTTTTTTGACTCTTTGAATCAATCATTATTGTTGCTCGCTTTTTAACTTGTAATGAACCAAACAACTACCCTCTTTTAATTTTAATATTCTTCCTCTACTTACTTTATCTTTAACTTTTTGGGTAAGTGCTTTGTTCTTATTTAGTAAGAGGAGGATAGTGTCTTTTCTTTTCCTATAGAATGTAATCAGGCGTTGGTCTATTGAACTGTTCCTTTTTCTGTTTTTCTTTTTTTTTTTGACAAAAAACTGAATTTTTCAATGACATCAACCTTTGAGTGTACTATTCATAAGCTCTCATACTTTTGTCCAATCCGATGCCTACTCGTAAAATGAGAGAAGTAGGGTAACCATCTCATGCATTATTGTATAAAGATTTAATGGTCACATTAGTATCCAGCATGCATGTCTTGGTCAATTTTTATTTGACTAATAGATGCCAATTTTAAAGTATTTGGATTTAACTTTTCTCCAACGCAATAATCTTTATACATAAAAATAGATAAAGTCACATTGAGATAACACTTAGTTCAAATGGTTAGATCAGATTAATTATTAATCAAGTCTATTTATTACCCCTATGATTAGGAATCAATCACATCGTCAAACACACTTTCATTGCACTTTATCTTATTGTGGTATTTATTGATGGATAGCATACCACTCTCAAATCCCTTTATAATTATCAAGAAAATTATTGAGTAAAAAATATTTTGACAGGAAATTAGGGAGGTAAACGCTCAATAACACGAGGATTAGATAACAATAATTACTATATGAGTAATGATATTGAAATTTAAAATTTTGATCTAATCTACTAATATAATGATGTAATTCGTTGAATTAATATTAAATTTTAATATTTAATAAGACTTACGATTAATTCAATAATTATAATAATTTAAGTTAATAAATTAAACTCTAATATTATTACTATTATTATATATCCTCATCCAGTCATCCTCATCCGGTAGTCAATTCATATATTAAAATTTCAAAACTATCTACCATCAAATCAGCTAGCATTATTTTATCATAATCTGAATAATAGAGTTGTGCAAATGACGGGTGGTCCCACTATCCAACAACACAACAGATCACTTTTACTGTTTTACAAGATGATAATGAAGAGCCGGTGCAGGTTAAAGTTTTGCTACATTTATTTAGTAGCTAATAATAAATAAAGTTAATCTCAAATTATTTTGAAAAAGATTGTTTGAATTTTAATTTATATTCTTAAGTATAAAATATTTTAATTTATACCTTTAAATTTAAAAATTTGTTCAATGCATAACTCAGGCTAATAATTTAATAACCGTCAGTTTACGATCTAAAACTAAATGTATAAATTACCCCCAGACCTCTTATACTTGTCACCTAATCATTTAGACTTTTTACATTTAAAATATTATACCTACATCTCTTGAAAATTTAAATATGACCAAAAATATTCTCTTAATTGGACATTCAAATAATTTTGTTTTAAGTGATAGATTGCATTAGATATAAAAAATATTATATAAATATATGTATTATATTGGACATTCAAATGATAATTTTGATTTTGAAATTAAAAATATAACAGGCCTACAAAATAAAAGATAATATAAAATTATAATTTATTATTAAGATGAATCATATTTTTTAACGGTTGATATCAAAGACAATAGATTATGTGTTTGTTACACATGTATAAACTTTAGGAGGTACAAGAGTAATATTCTAAATATGAGGGATTTAAATAATTAAGTAACAAGTGTAAAGAGATCTAAATATAATTTATTCATTTAGTTTTAATCGACAAATTGACTGTTGTTAGGTTCAGATGTGTATTAATATAAATATTTATATTTGATAGTATAAATTGAAATTTTTTATTTTTGAGAGTACAAATTAAAATTTTTAAAAAAATTTTATGAGTATAATTTGTAATTAACCCTGATAAATAATTGTTGCGTTTCTGTTTGGTAAGAAGTGAATAATCAGTGAGAGACAGAATATTATCCAAGATGGTGTGAAAAGATGCCCCTGCTGCTGCCAGATCAGCCAAAAGGTCAAGATATTTTAGAATTTGGGCCCCCCACATTCCGTCGATCGAGATATATCTACCCCCCCCTGTCTCTCCCTCTCTCATCATTCATCCATTAAACTAACCACTTCCTTCTCTACCTTCTCGTGTTATGTGCTCCGTTACGCAGAACCAAAATAAAAATAACCAAAAATAGAAAATGGAAACCACCAGAAGATGAAAAATCTATCTAATCTCTCTCTTCCTCTTCCTCTTCCTCTTCTGGTAATGGAAAATATCAGTTCTCAGTTATAGCTCCCACTTTACAGTTGACTGTTGAGCCTTTTTCCTTTGGCCACCAACACCAAACAGTCCTAGGGTTTTCAAACCATTCACCAAACTCATCCACAACTATCACACAGATGATTAGTCCGAAACGCAGAGATAGAGAGACCGTTCCCTGCGATTTCTGCCACGAGCAGATTGCCATTCTCTATTGCCGAGCCGACTCGGCCAAGCTGTGTTTGTTTTGTGACCAACAAGTCCACTCTGCCAACGCCCTCTCACGCAAGCACCTCCGCTCTCAGATCTGCGATAACTGCGGATCTGAACCCGTCTCCGTTCGCTGCTCCACTGACAATTTGGTGCTCTGTCAAGAGTGTGACTGGGATGCCCATGGGAGTTGTTCTGTATCAGCGGCACACGATCGGAACCCTATTGAAGGGTTTTCTGGGTGTCCTTCAGCTCTTGAGCTCGCTATGGCTTGGGGTTTTGATATTGAAGATAAGAAGCCCCAGTTTAACTTAGAGTCGGTCTCGAATTGGGCCTTTCAGGAGTCAATAAATAATTTGAATGGTGATGGGCATATTGATTCGTGGATGTACAAGGCCATTCCACCTGTTACGATGCAAGATCTGATGGTTCCGAACGAGAATGGGGGGATTTATGGAAGCGAGAATTTGGGGGAGATGGTTAAGGGATTGAAGAGGCAGAGTCTGACTTGTGGAAAACAAAAGCAAGTGATATTGAGACAGTTGATGGAGTTGTACAAAAGTGATTTAGTGGATGGTGGTGGTGGTGGTTTTGGTGGAGGTGGAGGTGGAGGGGAGGATTTGGTTCCGGGAACTCCTCATAGGAGGGGTTGTGGTTGGCAGGGGAATGTGGAAGGTTGTGGATTGGAAGATGTGGGTGCTGGAGATGCGAATGTCGCGAATCAATCAGTTCAGCGGCAGCTGCAACCACAACAAAATACTCCGTTTACATCTTTGCTTATGATGAATAGTCAGGTGGATTTTAAAGGGAGCGATCGGATCATTGATGGGGATATGTTGTGGGACTCCAAACCTATTGATCACAGAACTCAGGTTTGTTGCGAAAAAATTCGTTTTTCAGCGTTATGGGATTTCTATAATAATTCTCTGGCTTATGCGATTAAGTGTTAAATGCTTCTGAGAAATTCATTTATCAGCAGTTTTTATGCTACCTTGACTACTTTGCCTTCAATGAAGATCTTGAATAAAAATGAACAATATGGTTAACGGCATCGGGTACATATAATTAGGTCAGAATTGAGGCTTTTGTTGGGATGTGGGATGTTTCTTTATTATATCTTGTGAAGATCAGAATTGAGGCTTTTGTTGCAAACCCATCCTTTCTCATAATACCATTCACGTCACGTGTTAGTGGATTTTGAGTACAATTTGGGGCATTTCTGATCTCATTTAACTCCTCCTCGTGGATTTTTTTACTAATTGTTTTACCATTCTGGCACATTTTTTACTTTTGTGTGACCCATTTTTATTGGACCTTGTACATTAAATTAGCTGTTTCCTTTGATTAATAGCGGTTTTATATGTAAATTTAAAATCAACGGGCCTTTGGTCCAATGATACTTATTGCCTTGGGAAGACTTAACCTTTTTGTGGTCCAATGGTATTCGTGACCTTGTGAAGACTTTACTTTTTTAGGTCAAGGGCTGAAGCCCCCTTCCCTCCACCCCTCCCCCCCAAAAAAATATTAAATGTATGTATATATATGTAAATTTAGAATGTATATGGAATGCCATTAACCATTGGAAATTCTTTCTTAAGTCATCTTGTAACAGCCTAAAATCCAAATTAAAGACATTAACTATCTATACCACATCCAGCCATGAGAGGTATCATTAGATAAATAAAATCATTCATAAATTTAACATTATTAGAAAAATTCCCAAAGAAAACATCAATAAATCCTCAATATAAGTAAACCATCAAATATAAACTCCAAAGGCTAAAAGTCATCAAACTTTTACATCTGGATCCACATCATGATCCCCACAACATCCCAATTTACGGTACCAAATGATAAAGTTTATAGAAGTAAAACTCATTCTCAATGTAACAGTTATTTGCAAATATTATATTTCATTTACGAAAGTAGACTACTATGGATCTACACATCGAACCTATGTCGTCCATCTACAAACACAAACCATTTCAAATCAATTTTTGCAGAACCACAACACTTGCAACACTTTAGGAGTGACGTGTACTAACTTATCAGTATTGTCGTATCATTTCCTAGGAATAGTATACTAGGCTCGAACCTACATGGACAAATAGGTGTTAGCCCTCGTAAGAAATCAAACCCTTTACGAGTGTTAAACAACCATCAAATCGCTTACGAGTGTTAGATAACCACCAAACCCCTTACGAGTGTTAGACAACCACCAAATCACTCATAAACCTCTAACATGCTACGATACGCATTCGAGTGTAACCCACGTTCATCATATCCACCCATACAAGAGATAGTAACGCTACGATACGCATTTGAGTACAACCCATGTTCATCATATCCACCCATATAAGAGATAATAACAATATTTTTCCACAATAATCGTGTATACCAAACTCCATAATTCCACAATTCTCAAGTAGAAGAATGATAGAAGCAAAACATGCAAGATATTGTTCATGTTCACAATATTCAAGATCTGGGGTTCTTAATCAAGAATGTTCAATTTTGGATGTAAAGTATTTATTTGGATATAAATCATGTGTTTATTCAAGAATTGAAACATATATTTAAAAAAATATATAAAAAAGTAGTAAATAAATTACATATATACAATAGAAGTCAAGAATTAGATTTTTAAGTTAAGAATTGATAGATCTTGGAAGTAAATCATGTATTTTGTTCAAGAACGAATGTAAAAACAATATAGATCCTCGCCTTCTTCTCTTCAAACTTTCTTACGCATCTTAAGGTTGAAAAATAGGGAAAGACACTTTAGATCACGGCCTTATGGTATTTATACGCTGAAAAACCTAGAATTCCTGTCTAGGCGTGGGTAATAGTTTGCTCCTAATTTCCAGCTCGATTTTGAACTTGTTAGAGACTGACTCACTCACGAAATTTTCGTGAAATACACTTTTGTAGTTTTGAAAGTCTAGTTTCTACTGTAAAAACTTCAAGTCAATCGGATATCGGGGTAGAAAGTTATGGTCCAAATACTAAGGTAGTGTCAAATTTCTTTCTACCCAAATTTTCTCCAAAATAGGTTTTAATTCCGGAATATTTTCAAACTTCTAATATACCACATATAACCTCTCCAGAAGTTTTTTGACCTTCTAGATTCAATGGAAACATTATTTTGACCTAACAACATTTAAAAACTTATCTATCCACACTTGCCAAGCTTAAACACATCCAAAACTAAATTCGATACAAAAGTCAATACGTACGAAACTCAAACTTCATGATCAATTTTTTAACAATGATTCAAAATTTCTATCATCCTTTTGAAAGTACTCTTAATATCATGTTATCAATATTTAAATTTTGTACGGGGTCTTACACATCTAATGTATTTAAATATGTTACCTAAAAAGTTTTCTCACTTCTCAACGTGTAATCCATCTTCATTTTCTTCTGCACCTGCTTGTGCCTTATTTTCTATATCTATCTTTGTGAAGAAAGTGACCAAACTGATTATTTGTTGTTACTATTGCCTATACAGATATGGGATTTTAATTTGGGGCGGTTAAGGGGTCATGAAGAATCTGGTTCATTAGAAGCAGAGTATGGTGGAAGCGACTCGGTATTTATGATGAAAAGTTATGGTGAACTGTTGAAAGAAGCTTCCTTGGAAACCACAAAAGGGTTGGGAGAAATTTACAAGATGAATTCCTCCACTGCACATGCAGATATCACAGCTTTTAATGTAAGCCATTTTGATAGTGGTGATAGGTGATAACCGTTATATTTTTTATTTCATTAGTCATTTACATCTTAGAAACTGTTTTCTTCTGTGACAAATTGTAAACCTCAACTTTAATTTAATGTTCTCCTAGGGATGCTGAATATAACATTATAAACTGTGACTAAACAATGTTCATGCATAGGCAATACAAATGAGAAATTGAAATTAAAGCTAAACCTTCTAAAGTAATTTATGAGTTCTTAGAAGTATAAGGTAATGTTTGGTTAGCTTTCCGAAAATTGTTTTTTGTTCTCAAAATTTCAAAAACACCCAAAACCTAGGGCCAATTTGGTTTGCGTTTCAAAAATTAGTATCTGAAAACAGTTTTTGAGAAGAGTTTTAAGAAAGTGGTTTTAATATTTTTTGAGATAAAAAACTTGTTTGGTTAGATGATTTCAAAAATAATTTTACAATACAGAAAATAGTAAAACCTGTTTGGATAACTTAAATATATATTTGAACAGTAATTCAAACATTAATAAAAAAATATAAAAAATTTATTTTTATATTGACACTTTCATATACATATTATAATATAATATAATATTAATATATAATATATATTATATTATATAATATATTATGAGAGAAAGGAAGACCTTATTAAAGTCCAAAATTGTTCTCCTTGTTTTCTGTTTCTTTGATTCAAATTTTATTTTTTTTCAAAACTTTGAGAACAAAAAAGCTAAACAAACAGGTTTTGGGTGTTTTTGAAATTTTGAGAACAAAAAACAGTTTCCAGGAAGCTAATCAAACATGGCCCTATCAAAATTTTGAGAAAAATGAGATTTGAGTCAAAGAAACATAAAACAAGTTTAGCTTGTTTTCAGAGTATTCTTTGAAAATTTTGAAAATATGGAAAACAATTTTGGATTTTAATGAGGTCTGTCCTTCGAGTCTCCTTAGCAGCAAATTTCTTCATTCCTTTTTTTTTTTACTTCTTCCTCTCTCTCATAATATATAATATATATTATATTATATATTATATATTAATATGTATATATATATATATATATATTATGAAATTGTTAATATAAAAATAAATTTTTTATATTTTTTTATTAATGGTTAAATTACTGTTCAAATATATATTTAGACTGTCCAAACAGGTTTTACTAATTTCTGTATTGTAAAATTATTTTTGAAATCATCTAACCAAACAAATTTTTTATCTCAAAAAATATCGAAACTACTTTTTTAAAACTCTTCTCAAAAACTGTTTTCAAATATTAGTTTTTGAAACGCAAACCAAACAAGCCCTAAATTTTTCTTTACCTGTTTCCCTCTTGTTTTAGGGGTGGGTTCAGGGGCAAACACAATCTTGAACATCTAAAATTAGATACTTTGGCAAAAGATGCNATGTTCATCATATCCACCCATATAAGAGATAATAACAATATTTTTCCACAATAATCATGTATACCAAACTCCATAGTTCCACAATTCTCAAGTAGAAANAAACTGTTTTCTTCTGTGACAAATTGTAAACCTCAACTTTAATTTAATGTTCTCCTAGGGATGCTGAATATAACATTATAAACTGTGACTAAACAATGTTCATGCATAGGCAATACAAATGAGAAATTGAAATTAAAGCTAAACCTTCTAAAGTAATTTATGAGTTCTTAGAAGTATAAGGTAATGTTTGGTTAGCTTTCCGGAAACTGTTTTTTGTTCTCAAAATTTCAAAAACACCCAAAACCTAGGGCCAATTTGGTTTGCGTTTCAAAAATTAGTATCTGAAAACAGTTTTTGAGAAGAGTTTTAAGAAAGTGATTTTAATATTTTTTGAGATAAAAAACTTGTTTGGTTAGATGATTTCAAAAATAATTTTACAATACAGAAAATAGTAAAACCTGTTTGGATAACTTAAATATATATTTGAACAGTAATTCAAACATTAATAAAAAAATATAAAAAATTTATTTTTATATTGACACTTTCATATACATATTATAATATAATATAATATTAATATATAATATATATTATATTATATAATATATTATGAGAGAAAGGAAGACCTTATTAAAGTCCAAAATTGTTCTCCTTGTTTTCTGTTTCTTTGATTCAAATTTTATTTTTTTTCAAAACTTTGAGAACAAAAAAGCTAAACAAACAGGTTTTGGGTGTTTTTGAAATTTTGAGAACAAAAAACAGTTTCCAGGAAGCTAATCAAACATGGCCCTATCAAAATTTTGAGAAAAATGAGATTTGAGTCAAAGAAACATAAAACAAGTTTAGCTTGTTTTCAGAGTATTCTTTGAAAATTTTGAAAATATGGAAAACAATTTTGGATTTTAATGAGGTCTGTCCTTCGAGTCTCCTTAGCAGCAAATTTCTTCATTCCTTTTTTTTTTTACTTCTTCCTCTCTCTCATAATATATAATATATATTATATTATATATTATATATTAATATGTATATATATATATATATATATTATGAAATTGTTAATATAAAAATAAATTTTTTATATTTTCTTATTAATGGTTGAATTACTGTTCAAATATATATTTAGACTGTCCAAACAGGTTTTACTAATTTCTGTATTGTAAAATTGTTTTTGAAATCATCTAACCAAACAAATTTTTTATCTCAAAAAATATCGAAACTACTTTTTTAAAACTCTTCTCAAAAACTGTTTTCAGATACTAGTTTTTGAAACGCAAACCAAACAAGCCCTAAATTTTTCTTTACCTGTTTCCCTCTTGTTTTAGGGGTGGGGTCAGGGGCAAACACAATCTTGAACATCTAAAATTAGATACTTTGGCAAAAGATGCTGGAAGCCTGGAACTGATTGACTAATAACAATAGTTAGGCCGGCCCAATGCACTTCACTCCGCCACTGCAGAGTGTGCTGAAGGTGAGATGTACGCAGCCTTAACTCCCCCTCCCCATTGGATAATGTAAGTCTTTTCCATGTGCATGTAGAAGATAACATGAAGGCAAAATGCAAAAAATGAGATTATTTCTTGGGCAGTCAGTAAGATGTATTGGTGGCCTGATATTATGTATAGCATATGTGATGAGTCCAGCACCATATGGTAGTTTTGAGTGAGAGAATTCCCCGTGCCCTTATTTGATGTGGGCAAACAATCTGGTTTCTGCCATTTATTTACCCATTGTTCCTCTGTGCAATGTTGGTCTATGTTTCTTTTTCATATCTTAGTTACATAACTGAAATTGCAGAATAACACAAATAACCCAACAGTAAGCCAGGGGCCAGCAACATCTGAGAGCAACAATTTACCAACTGCAAGGCATTCGTCAGGTTCAGGTTTTGGTAAACCCAAAGGCTATGGTGGCCCAAAAGAGATCCAGATTATGGACCAAAGTATTCTCATGAGAGGTGAAAGTGCAACAGCTGCAATATCCACTGCTGACATGGAGCTGCTGGCAAAGAACAGAGGCAATGCAATGCTACGTTATAAGGAGAAGAAGAAAACACGGAGGTACGTAGTCCTTCCATTTTCCCTTTGTTCTCTTTAATTTCTGGTGTCGATCCCAATCAAAGTTGCTATGTGGATTTTATTGAGGACTTGTGCATTGTGAATAGATATGAAAAGCACATCCGATATGAGTCCAGAAAGGCAAGAGCTGATACTAGGAAACGAGTTAAGGGTCGATTTGTGAAGGCTAGTGAAGCTACAGATGGTTAAATTATTCGTGAATGACTTTTGAAGGATGCACTTTTCAGTGCTGTGCTGTATGTATATATTTCATACATTTCTCCAATTAAAATGTACAATTCATGCAGATTTGATTTCTTTTGGACCAACCATTATTTCATTTTTATAAAATCTGTGCGTGGGTGCCCGCTTGTCTTTGTGTTTCCTCAATTGCCAAATTATATGATTTTCAGTTCATTGGAATGACAATAGACATTGTGTAGGGGCTGGATGTGAGGATATTGGCCTCCACTAGGCCATGTAGCTGGCAAACATAGAAGCTTGGGAAGTATAAAGTTTTTACCCGGTTGTGGTCCAGGCTGATTTATACGATCATAATGTGCACGGGCATCTTTTATGAAGACAGTGGCTTCTCTTTTGTTTTCCTTCTCTCCTTGGAGAAAAAGGGGAAGGGGTGTTCACAGTAGCATATTTGTTTTATAACTTGATTACATTGCCGGAGCCAAATCCACATTCTTCTTGGCTTCATCTACAGCAGTAAGTGTAGACATAAGACAAGTTCGCATTTTACCCCTTGTCTGAGGGATGTGCACCATCTTTAATGATCGACTGTCCTTCATGCACTCTTTTCTAGTGGCGATTGACACTCGAGAGTTGCGAATAAATAAGAAAACAGGTGGATTAGGTGGTACCCTAGTATGAAGGTGTAGCGCAAGCATGGGCGAATCTGGTGCAGGTCGAGGGGGCATGCTCCTCACCCCCTACCTAATCACAAGGTTTCAGATTTCCATACTTTGATTTTGCCCCTTAAGAACCTCCAATTAAGACAATGTCATGTTTCTTACCCCCTCCGCCATCTATCCCACAACATCTGAGAATTCTGTACCTTAATTACTAGGTGTGTGCGCACAATCTTAGGCACTACACACTTAAATCCTTCATTGGAAGGGACGGGATGGGTAGCAGAGAAGTTTTCCATTCTTTTTTTTTCATTCTTCTAGAGGCTGCATAGCAAGATAAGTTATCACGTCTTTACAGATGGAACAGTGGTTTTTTCGTTATTTTCTGTTTCTGAGGGTATTCTTGTTAACTNAGGGACGGGATGGGTAGCAGAGAAGTTTTCCATTCTTTTTTTTTCATTCTTCTAGTGGCTGCATAGCAAGGTAAGTTATCACGTCTTTACAGATGGAACAGTGGTTTTTTCGTTATTTTCTGTTTCTGAGGGTATTCTTGTTAACTTATGACGAATTGGATATTGTATTTCTTTCAATGGTTGGGAATCTACCCTTGAATTTCATGTGACTGAATAAGTTGCCTGACTTAAATTCTCACAGTACCAGTGTACAGTGTACACTGACCCAGATATCATTCAGGTACCGCTTTAGACTACTCCAGTTGTAGTAGGAGTCTTTCGCATTTTAATTTCCTCTTAATACTAAGAGAACTCCTGGAAAAATGGATTTGATTGGGGATTTTGTTAACGAACACCAACCTAATCTTGGGCTGATTTCCCTTATTTGGACAACGCTACTTTAAGGGAGGGCCAGCCAACATTGGAAGAGATGATATTACAGCTAGAGTTGGAAGAAAAGATGGCCAGAAGAGCAAAGCTTGAAGATTATGGTGAAATCCAGCATCGGATGTCATGCATTAACAGTTCTGACATTTTAAGAACCGCAAGGAATGCATTAAATCATAAATCTCCGGAGAAGAGCCGAAAAGACTTGAGATGAAAAGCAGATCTCTGGTTTGTACAAGTGGGTTGTGGTGGAATCAAAATCAAGAAAGGGTTGATGAATTCTTGTTCAGCAACCTGATACTGTGTTATGAAGCTGGTGGCAATGGAGCTAGCAGATGATGAAGCAGGTTGGCAAATCAGCATTTTCTGTAAAATCTCATAGTACAGTAAAATTAGATCTCATTCTGCTGCAATAGTTAGTTAACAATGTAACAATATATTCCTCTGTTTGTTTGAGGGAACTTGTGTTACGTAATGATGGTATTATTATTTCTACAAGGCAAGAAGGCAAGAACAAGGTCCCTTGAACAGCTTCGGCTTCGGCTAAAACAATGGGCTTTTTGATGTGGAGCATGACGTTTTTGGTCCGGTGATAATTCCAAGCCTACCTGTGTCTAACCATCACTGTATCAACGATAGAAAAAGGCAACAGACCTGACTCAAGTTAAAGTAGAGTTGGGGATATCCGCGTCTAACTTGGGATAATTTTTCTATACCTAGATATTTGATATTGACTTTTCTCTCACCAAAAACAAAAATCATGGTTTGAATTTTTCCTTTTTTTTTTTTTTTTTTTTTGGGGTCAGTGAATGATTCAAACAAGGCCATAGCATTACTTTCTTAGACTTCCACATGGAACCCCACAATCTCTGTGACATCTTGTGTACATTGTCATGAGTCTTTTGGCATCTTCTAGATATGAAGTTTGTCGTACAAATGAATTCGACATTTTTAGGTTCTAATAGCACTACTCTTACTCAATTTCATCATAAGATTTTTTTTTATTTTTTTGAAGGTGTTTGTCAGCTACTGAACGGCCATTGGCAAGATTATTATTTAGCAGACTAGCATGCCTTCCTTTAACCAATAATTTTCTTGCCGGCATCTAGCGGCAGTGCACAGCTATCCCGTATATATAACCCAAGTCTCTCAACCAATGAAATTGCACAGTGACTCTATTGATCTTCTGTTTTTTCAGTTTACACTACTGCTCTAATGAGGTCTCAGGCCCTAATTTTCCTTCTCTTTGGCCTTGCCACTCTGAATGTAGAATGCAATCTTGAAGGTATGAAAGAAAATTAACTTAACTCATATTTTTCCTTTGTACTTTAGTCAGATCATGCTCACCTTGATTTTAGAAATTGTGGAGACTTAGAGGCTCTTATGAGCAATTAGTTGAGCATGCCTATTTGTTTTTCTTGATCAGTGGATAGTCTATATGCCTGGAAGACCAACTTGGTGGACCCAAACAATGCCCTCCAGAGCTGGGACCCAACATTAGACAATCCATGCACCTGGTCTCACATCACTTGCAACACGGAGAGTAGTGTCAGTACAGTGTAGGTGTCTTCGTCCACAAACTCTAGCTGGTTTCTCAATTACCCTTCTTTTGCCTTCTTAACTTGAAATTTGAAACATAATTTGGTTTGCAGGGACCTTGGCAATGCGGGATTATCAGGAACTCTTGTACCTCATCTCGGACTTTTGCCCAACCTACAATATTTGTAAGTTTTTGTTTTATAGTTCTTTCTATTGCAATATTCGTGGTAAACCATGATCAAAATAATATGTCTAACTGCTATGTATCACCTTGACCAGTAATTCTGTTTTTCTTCCACGGTCCAAGGAGTGTAAGTTATAGTAAGCTAAACTACCATGATGATCTATAAATGAGATGGATTAATGTTTGCCTCATATTCTTGAGGCTCTAATCACAAGGATATCTTAATTAGGCAAATGTGGGGTGAATTTTGGGATTCGGATTGAAAAATCCTATCATTCCGCATTATATGCTTAAACTGTATGAGTTTGTATTGCTGGAGTTCAAATAATACACACCTTTTTTTGTCTGACTGTGTGTGGGTTGAAAGATCAAAAAGATTGAGCTCATTGCTCGACTTCTGGATTGGTGAAGCCTTAAGAAATATAAATATTGCTCATGGACTGACAGGAACGTATCTGGTAATAAGCTTAGTGGAACCATTCCGAGAGTATTAGACAACTTAACAGGACTGATCAGCTTGGATCTGCAGCAAAACCAACTCAGTGGTATCATCCCACCAACTCTAGGCAACTTGAGGTCCTTAAGATATATGTAAGTAGATTTACTTTGAATTGCAAATGGTAAAAGATTAAATTTTTGAGTAATAAAGATATAACATTATATTGATGTAATTGCAGGAGATTGAACAGTAATCAGCTAACTGGTGAAATACCAACCCAAGTGATTCTACTCATTTTTGGGGGCAATTTGAGGATTATGTAAGCTATGAGCATTTTCATCTTGTCACAACCACAAATTTCATATTCAAAATCAATCAAATCATGTGTTCTTTCTATAAAAGATGCAATTTCACTGCCACCGCGTTCGTATCATAGGCATTTCACATAGTAATTTCATATAGGAAAACAAAGATTTTCTGTAATTGTATCGTCTTAATATATCCAAGTTATAGAAATGCATGTACCATCAACAGTCTCCAATATAAATCATCTAAAACAGTGTTAATTTTTGCAAAATAACATTATTAATTCTATTCTTTGTGCTTTTTCCTTAATTTATTACTTGGTTTTTATTTTTCATTATCAGGAATGTATCGGATAATAACTTGGCAGGGGCAGTCTGTCAGCAAAATAAAACAGGTACCCTGAATGCAGTGAGGCTTTTTGATTCAGTCATCTTGGCAATTACCTAACTTTTTTCTTATCATTTTGCGGTTTTTGAAGGACTTGCTGTTACAACAATAGTACAAGATGCAAAAGCTTGAACGCGAATGAAATGCTAAATTAGATGCCGGTGGATACTTAACTGTTGTTGAATAGAATCCAGCTGATTTATTGTATTACAGTTAAAAGAGTGTTAGTCGATTTTTACTGGATCTTCATGTTTCAATGTGTATAGAAGTAGCGGATTCAAGCAATAAATAAGCGGATTCGTTAGACTCGTCATATAAAAAAGTCGGCACAATTCTTACTACACACAATACGAACCCAAGAAAACATGGCTTACACATGCATGACACCCAACAATAGATCATTAACGTAAATGAATTGGATGCGGGTTGAACAAAATTTGACACAATACGACTTACACGACTTAGAAATACGAAGATACAATTCATCAGTCTCTAATGAGCTACACTCATAGCTACTGCTCAATAGTTGGGTCTGGGGCTGGGGTAAAAGTCTTCAATCATGACTAATTGATGGCTGGTACCAAATAAGTGTGATCTGTAAGTTGATACAGATCTTCCATGGATTGAGCCTTAAAGGAAGCTCCACCAAAGGCACTTTTTGAAACGCTGAACTGCAATTTTCAATTTGAAATTTGTAGGAAAAGAAGCGGGAACTTTAACTTGTTGGCTTTCTCATAGACCATGTTGGTCACTGATAATTATTGAAGCCAAAAAGAACCTTTTGAGCATTGTTCTTCCTTTACAGGAAGAAAAAACGAATTCTTCTTCATCATCATCATTGTGATCCCCACTTAACAGCATTTGCTCTCTATCAACGCTTCACAAATTCCATTAGGCAAAACAGAGAAAGATGGGACTTGGGTGCACACATCTATGAGACTGTTTGTTTTCATATTAGAAAAAGAAAAATTATAGGAAAACAAAAAATTCAATGATGCAGAAACAAGGGGAGCCAATTACTTGACTAGTATTCGGTTTCGGACCATTTAGTCAACCTTAGATTTTGAATGCCATCTCCAAAAAGTTAAGAATATAAAAAAGAAAGATAAAGTATATCAAAATTTAGCATTCATGTAGAATATTCTAAACAGAATGATATGATCTACTAAAGTTGTTGTTATTTGGAAACAAAAGACATTATATGAGAATAGTTAGAAATGTGAAGTATTTTTGTTTTAAAGTACAGACTCGAACTTTTTATAGTAAATTTTCACCATTCTATCATAAGTACTGGGTGAAATTTCAATTACCCCAAAGTTTACCCAAAAAAAACCAATAAAAAGAGCACAGGGGAGGGAGGAGGGCTGTTCTTAGTGTGTAGTCTAGTCATACTACAGATCATCTCCATAAGATTCGACAGCCCCACGGTAAGCTATCAAGGATGCTGATCATATAAAAGTCCACTCGTGAGAATGACACTCACAAAAGTAGATTATAACTGTCTACAATAATCTTTTATATCAGGTGGTGCAATTCAAAAAAAAAAAAATCTATATCAGGTGGTGGGTCATAGAACAGCTAGATTTTGCAATTGAGAGGTCAACGGTCAATATCCATCAGACTTTTCAAGGTAGGAAGTCGGGAATCAATCAGAGATTATAGCACTCAATTGTCCATAAAGAAAGCTTTTCTATTTGAAGAAGTAGAAGGCTTTTTTTCTGGTTTGGCCTTTTCCTTCTTTATCTTTGCTAGCTCTTGAAAAGTAAAGAAGATCATGGAACACTACTAGTGCAAAGCTTGGTCAAGTCGCTTCTTTTAAGGAAGAGGTGATAATACAAAGGTGTATTTTGCATGTCCCACTTGCCATTTCTTCATAGTGATATGCACAACCCAACGTGCACATGGCACATATGAGAGAGAGAGAGAGAGAGAGAGAGAGAGACCAAACACTAGGTGCCATGAACATGAAGTCAAAAGTAAGAGGGAGGCCACAAGAATCGAACGTTAAAAGCCGTGTCTCACATGCCAACAGTTAAGATCTGCATTCACGCTTGACACTTCCTTCCGGGAAGACCTGTGAGACCCCAGGCCGCTACACCGAAGAAGTTCATCATTGTATCTCTCCACAATACTGCAGCCAAGGTTTAGGCCTGCCTTTTTTGTCGTTGGGTAGTACCAGAACCGAGTCCACGCTGGAGCTTTTGACTGTTTTCAAGTGTTAAATGCGAAGTATCAATTGCGTGGGTGGCTAGATTGACAGGTCCAATCCAACAGCACAGCCCACTAACTTTGGATAGCCACTCTTCAATGTGATTCCAACCCAATAAAAAAACTAGGGAGAATTATATATTTGAGATTTATCACTTAATAACTCAGACTCCTTGATAATTAAAATATTATATACAGATTCTTTGAAGTTTGTACATGCATAACACTTAGACCCTGATGTAAATATATCATTTAATAAATTACACTTAAACTACCTTAAATTTTGTAGATATATAATACTTAGACATTTTAAGTTTAAAATATTATAGTTAGACAAAAAATATTCCAATCAAAGATAAAATATCAAATATTTTAAATTTTACAACTAAAATTCATGTTCTATTGTATTATTTATTAAAATAAAATCAAAAATAAAAATTAAATTTTTTTCTTAAAAAATCACAATTAGTTTACAATTATATTGTCTATTAAAATTTAATTTGGTCATTTAAACAACCAAATTAAATACTAAACTATCCAAATTAAAGCTAAAATATATTGTGTCCATTATAGTTTAACCATTTGTTTAATTTTTTAGTTTTATTTTAATAGATAGTATAATTATATACTAACTATGATTTTTTTTAAAAAAATTAGACTTTTATTTTTGATTTTATTTCAATAAATGAAATAATAGAACATGAATTTTAGATGTAAAATTCATGTTCTATTATAAATGACTTAGACCGCTTGTTTGATTTTTTTTTTTTTTGCTTTATTTCAATAGATAGTATAATTGTATATTAATTACGATTTTTTAAGAAAAAAATTAAATTTTTATTATTAATTTTATTTCAATAAATGATACAATAGAACATGAATTTTTGTTTTAAAATTTAAAATATTTGATATTTTACATTTAATTGGAGTATTTTTGGTATAAATATAATATTTTAAATTTAAAGAATTTAAGTATTATAAACTTACAAACTTCGTAGGGGTCTAAGCATAATTTATTAATAGATATATTTATAGCATGGTTTAAATGTTACTCACGTACAAATCTCAGGAGGTATGTGTGTAATATTTCAAGTGTCAAAGAATCTGAGTAATTAAGTGACACACTTCAAAAAATTTGACTGTAATTATCCAAAAAACTAATATCATAACAAGACCACTAAAGACAATACCCACAAGATTTGGTAATTGAAACTGGAAAACTTTGTTAATTCCCTGGTGTGAGCCATGTGGCATTTGATCTAGAAAATATTGATGAGGGCTCCACAAATATTTGCCCAAATTGTTTTATCCCAAATCAATGTAGGTGGTTAGATTATTTAATATTGATTGATCCAATTTACACAAATTTTTTAATCATTGATGTGTAATTGATCTAAAACCAATATCGTCACACTTCATGATCCCACTTCTTAAATCTAAAATAAAATTATTATTATTATTATTATTATTTTGAGAGAGGGAGGAAGAGATTACGGTCCAGTAAGATGAGACTCAAATGGCCTAAAAGACAAAGACTTTGAAATTGAACTTAGTTAATTATTGATAATATTGAGGACACAATGTGGCAAGCTTCACATCAATGAGTATAATACTCCGTTTGGTACAATAAAAAAGTGGGAGGATGAAAAGTTAGAAGGATGAAAAGTTGGAGGGATAAATAAAATATTAGATAAGATGGAAAAGTGGATGTATTAACTTTCTTTCTAACTTACCAAAATCAATCTCTCCGAAATCGGAAAGAAAGTTAATATTTGTGTTGAAATGTATCTTATTTATCTATATATTTTTTATATATACATACAATACGTATACATTAATTTATATAAATGAGTTAAGTTAGGTTTGACTAATATTCGACACAAATCTGTAATGATTCAACACGAATCTGACATGACACGACTCGATTGTTACCCCTATTCTTAGCCAGCAAAAAAAAAAAATAATCATTTTTATTTTCCATCTATCCAACCGTTTTAAAGGAAAGAAAGTGTATCCTTCCTATTTTCTATCTTTAAAAGATAAAAAGTGTATTCCTCCTATTTTTTATCTTTTCTATTTTTTATTTTCCCTATCAAACGGAGCATGATAGTTTGTGATGTATTGCAAAGTGGAAATGAAAAAAGATTGGTTTTACAATAAAATATTCATTTATCAATTGGGTTGGGGGTGTAGTGCTGCTTTAGAATTCACTTCACTTGTCAATGAACCACGGCTTTTTATGCATAAAAGTTGGTTGACAATAAAATTCAGCCACTCAATACCGAATCTATTCCCATGACTTGAGTAATTTAGTTTGAGTGGAGAGATAAAATCTAGAATACAGCATAGAAATGTATGCTATGCCCGACCAGACCACTACAGTTTTCTAAATATATGTTATTCCCCAAGTTCTCTGTTTGTCCTGTACACTTGTCTGTACGTATCTGTATAAACAAAAGGACAGCTTAATAAGACAAGTCTGTTTTTCTAAGGTTGTTCGGGTCTCAAATATTCTCTCCTCTATCTTGTTTTTCTCCCAGAGAATAATACAAGAAATTGAAAGGGATTATGAGTTTAAACTTGCTTGTCCATTAGTTAGAGAATTTCTATGAGTACCCTGGACCTGGAGTAACATCACCCTTACCAAATTTTACATTAAAAAAAAAAATTGATGTGTTTCATTAACTAGTATTACATGTTAGTGGGACTCACTTATCCAAATAGAATGAACACAATAGTCACATGTTAGGCCAATAAACTACTTCAAAAGACACTGTGATTACTTATTTCGATGAATTTCATTCTTTCTTGATCTCATAAAATCGACCAATATGTCTTATGGTAAGATAAAAGTTATTCAATCCCTAAGAACCTTTGATGATACACAAATTAATTTTGTACAAGATCAACAGTCGAGTATATGAAGAGATGCAATTAATGAACAGTAAATAAGATAATCAATGACAAAACAATAAATAAGAGCAAACATGCAGATTTATAATGGTTCGGTCCGCGTAACCTACTCCACTCTCGGGAACGACAGCGGTAGCCGGAGGTCTTTTATTGATGAATAAAAGTCGCTGGAAGAGTATACTTTAGAAGAATTATAATGCTTCAGGAGAGAGAGAACTTGAGGTGTAGAGAGATGTGTAGATGTGCCAAGGTGTAGAGGTCTCAAGGTGATGTCCTCTATGTGGAGAGAGCTTAAATTATATAGGTATGGTGAGGTGGTGAGACGATGACACGAGGGAGAGGGCTCTACCCTTTTGGTAAATACAATTAAGATATGATTGAATTTTTATGAGTGCGCATCCCGATAATTTTTCCCACGTGCTCTTATCTCTCTAGGTTTCTTGGATCCTGAACTAGGTCAGATTGACAAAGTAGGCTTGGACTGTCATTTAGCTGACTTGGGCTCAATTAATTTATTGGGTTTGACCCAGTTAATTTTGGACTTATCAACCTTACTAGACATTATGTAGCAAGATTATTATATATAAATGTACAGTAATTTAACGTTAGAAAATGTGCATCAGATGGACAACACAATTTTAATTTTAGATGTGGTTATACAAACATTTTACGATGAATTTTGGATTGAAGAATTGAATGGTAAAAGAAAATTATTAGTTATGTATGTTTACTGTTTTTTATCTTATCCAAATTAATTTGAGGTGTGGATGAGAGCTGCAAATGACGAGAGTACATGCTCTTGATTAAGAGTCATGAAGAGGGGTAATTTGGGAAGTACAAATTAAATTTCATGGAATGAGAAAACAGAAAGTCGGATATAGCATATGCCATAGAGGACCCACCCCCACAATAAGAACCGTATTTACAATTTTGCTCCCACAACGAGCATTCCTTTTATGGGCTCTATAAATTCTCCAACAATGCTTAGATTCGTTGCTTCCTCTCTTTGAACAAACACTACAACACACACACACACACACACACACACACACACACTCTCTCTCTCTCTCCCTCTCCTCTAAGCATCTGTACGAGCTTTGAGTGGCCAAAGGCTTTCAAAGTTTCAACTTCAACTTTCAAGTTTCACAAATGGCGATATGGATTCTGTTTCATTTTCTTGTCCTTCTTCTATTAGAGCTCACCAACGCGAATGTGGAGGGTATGCAATGCATGGACTCTATAGATCTCTCCATTTTTTTTTTTCACATTTATCATTTCTTCTATATGTTTCTGTCATATATTATTTGTCTAATGGTTGAGTTATNTCACCAACGCGAATGTGGAGGGTATGCAATGCATGGACTCTATAGATCTCTCCATTTATTTTATTTTTCACATTTATCATTTCTTCTATATGTTTCTGTCATATATTATTTGTCTAATGGTTGAGTTACTCAACAGGAGATGCTCTTTATGCATTGAGAAGAGCTGTTAATGACCCACAATACGTCTTGCAGAGCTGGGATCCTACGTTGGTGGATCCATGTACTTGGTTTCATGTCACTTGTGATGCCGATAATCGGGTCACCCGACTGTAAGTATCTGTATTATCCTCTCTCTCTCTCTCTCTCTCTCTCTCAAGTTTGTGTTAGCAAAAGCCATGTTGCATTCTCCTTGGAGTGGACTATTTAGAAACAAATTCCACCATTTTTAAAACTTAAAACAGAAAGGAATTTTAGATCATCAACCAATAAATCACCCAAATCAAAGAATTTCTGATTTATGGAATTGCTTTGCGGATTTTGATTCGCCTCATATGTCAAATTTGTGCAAATATTTGTGCTTTTTTTCATCTTTTCAGGCCAATGTTTTCTGTTTGTTTAATAAGACTAATAAAAATAGTGGTATTAACAATAATATATTGACTTATGCAGTGACCTTGGAAACGCAAAGCTGTCGGGCAATCTAGTTCCCGAGTTAGGGAAGCTCGAGCGTCTTCAGTATTTGTGAGTATATATTAATTTTTCTTTCCAGATATTCATTACTAATGTTACTTACTATCAACTAGTCTTTCCCCAGACATGGACTAAGCATAAAATGCATTCAACTTCGAAAAATATTCTAACTGAGAACAAAATAAAGTACCACATATGGGACTGGGTAGAAGAATCCGCTGAAAAATAATTGTTTTTACAGTACTAACAGATTTGACATTTTACGAAAAGTTACTACTCAATTAGATGAGATGACGACTAAATGAGGTGATTTGGTTGCTCCCAACATTTCAAGAACATGAGAATGGAACCCAACCTCATTTGATTTGGTTGTAATTGATCTTTTTTGAGTTTTAGTTTGATCCCCACTGAGTTATATTATGTCAAATTTCATGATGAATCTCACCAAACTCACCATCCAGTCAATCCATGTATGTCAGATTATGGACTCACTCTTATGATGAATGTCTGGGATTGAATTAAATTCTTCATGACACACTAAGCATTAAATAGAATTGAATTGGTTGGTTTTGTGTTACTGTACAGGGAGCTATACATGAACAAGCTAGTGGGACCAATACCAAGTGAACTAGGAGGACTCAAGAGCCTAGTAAGCTTGGATCTTTATCACAATAACCTCACTGGTCACATCCCTCCATCACTTTCCACCCTCTCCAATCTCAGATTCCTGTAAGCATTTACTTCCTTCCTTGTAATTACATATTTACCATATTTAATCTCTGCCGTCTGATTAGTATCAATTCCACTCTCCAAGTATAAATTATTCTTGCTTGTGGGACTTGGTTGAAATTAATACATATCTTCTATGCTACAAGTAAGATCTTTTGTTATTAGTACTGACTGCTTGCTCACGAAATGTCAAATTTAGGCGACTGAACCATAACAGGTTGACCGGAAGAATACCTAGAGAGCTTACCAAGCTTGGAAACATCAAGATTCTGTAAGAACTAAAACAAAACAAAAATGCATGCCTAAATCACTCCTCTTCCTCCCTCCCTCTCTCTCTCTCTCTCTCTCTCTCACAGGAATCTAACTTATGTTCAATGCAGAGATGTATCAAACAATGATTTGTGTGGTACAATTCCAACCTCGGGCTCTTTCTCTAAGCTCACAGAGAAAAGGTAATTGAAAATATGTGCAACTCACTTGGCCACCCCAGACGCTTCCAAATAGGAGCTCAGGGGGTCAATTCTTGCCAAACATGGGACATCTTGCTGTTTTGGTTTTGGAGGGAAATTTCGCCATTAATAAGATTTTACTAGTGTGAAATCCCCTCCAATACATTTTTTTCTTCAATTTTCTTCTTGGCATATCATCTATGCATTCAAGTGGATTCCTGATATGTCAAGAAGGGAATCGAAGGAAACATGTATTGGAGAAGATCTGCGTCCGATTTTACTTGTTCTCCACTTTCAGAATATTGAACTTATGTTTCTGGGTATTTTTTTTCCTGTCTGCTTGCAGTTTTATGAATAATCCAAGACTCGAGGGACCTGAGCTAATGGGATTTGTAAGATATGATGTAGGAGATTGCAATTGAAGAAACCAAGTGACAACTGGTTTTGGTTGTGTGCGGTGGGAAGTGCCTTATTTTGAAAAATATCTAGTACTGTCAATACTACTTAGACCCCAAAGGAGCTTCCTTATATTAATTCGTATATGTAAAGATAGAGCTTCCTTGAAAGGAGAATCTCATCTCCAGGCCACCAATTTTCTTTCTGTAATATATCAATTCGTATATCTAATGAAAGCTGAATTGGTTTTGGCTTTTGATGATGTATGAAACACGACAGAGCAAAGTGGTAAATATGCGGTACACTGAATAGTTCAGTTTGAATTTCAAGGTTCTTGTGAATAGGATCAAGGGAATGAGATTATTACCTAGAAGGTGTATAGTTGTTCACCAGTTCGGTTAATCTACTCTAAAAAGAGTTCCTTTCTCCTGGGAAATATATTAATAATGGGAGCTTTTGCAAAGAGTATATGAGTGAGGCTATAATTGCTTGATTTTCTATTGAGAGTTTTGTTTCTTATTTATAGTTGACTCTGAGCCTAGCCAGATTTATGGTGAGATCCTTGCCTCCTCCTCGTAACAGCAACTTATATGGTGCAACAGTTGCGGAGGGTGTTGGGACGATTACAAATCTCGTGCCTGGGTGGGTGGTTGTTGCTATCGAGGGGTGCCTGGTGGAAACCGGCTATTTTTTACGCTGTCTTCCTTGAGATGCAAATGTAGAGAGTTCAAGGTCTGGAGTCTAAGTCTTCGTGCAACTGAGCTCCCGATTTGCAAGACCTGAATTACTGAGCTCAATATTGGGCATATTTGAGGTACTATCAGCGTTAAAATGGTGGTTGATTTGGCTCTTTGCTTTATNGCGGTACACTGAATAGTTCAGTTTGAATTTCAAGGTTCTTGTGAATAGGATCAAGGGAATGAGATTATTACCTAGAAGGTGTATAGTTGTTCACCAGTTCGGTTAATCTACTCTAAAAAGAGTTCCTTTCTCCTAGGAAATATATTAATAATGGGAGCTTTTGCAAAGAGTATATGAGTGAGGCTATAATTGCTTGATTTTCTATTGAGAGTTTTGTTTCTTATTTATAGTTGACTCTGAGCCTAGCCAGATTTATGGTGAGATCCTTGCCTCCTCCTCGTAACAGCAACTTATATGGTGCAACAGTTGCGGAGGGTATTGGGACGATTACAAATCTCGTGCCTGGGTGGGTGGTTGTTGCTATCGAGGGGTGCCTGGTGGAAACCGGCTATTTTTTACGCTGTCTTCCTTGAGATGCAAATGTAGAGAGTTCAAGGTCTGGAGTCTAAGTCTTCGTGCAACTGAGCTCCCGATTTGCAAGACCTGAATTACTGAGCTCAATATTGGGCATATTTGAGGTACTATCAGCGTTAAAATGGTGGTTGATTTGGCTTTGCTTTAGCAAAGAATGAGAATCATAAAATGCATACTGTGACAATAGGGGTCCAAAAACACTTGCACATTAGATAATTCTTTGCCCCTTAAAACCAATGTCAACCCCGAAGAAAGCTAGATAGTATAAGCTCGACTTGTTTTTATTTTATGTTCACAAAATTCAACTCATTTATATTTAAAATAATCAAATTATTCGGGTNCTCGACTTGTTTTTATTTTATGTTCACAAAATTCAACTCATTTATATTTAAAATAATTAAATTATTCGGGTTAAACTCTTGTTTAGCTCGTTTTGCACTCAACTCAAGTTTGTTTTTTTTTTTTTTTAAAAAAATAAACCAAGCTTAAACACTTTTTTTAAGTTCATTTTGAAAAATGAACTTGTCAAATTCAAGCTCAAACTAGTTTGTTAGGTCGTTTACAACCTCTACTTCTAAGATCCTTTTGATAAGATAATCCAAGCACAGAAGGCACACTACCTATCTCTTCTCAATGGGCTGAAATGGTATCCGCATGCAAGGTTATATAAAGTCTTTCATCCAAAATAACACAAATTAAGGGTGAGATTTGAAACTCAAAACTGAGGGAAAATTGGTTATGAATTCCTTGGTGATGATTCAAAATCTCCCCTACGATTGAAATAAAAGATAGTAATTTGATGAACTGATGCGCAGCCATCATCGTAATACATAAACATCTAGAGCAAACACTCGGAACCTGAAGAAACATACCGATCAAAGGACATATTTACAGATTTGCGCCCGTACCCAGGAAGAAAAAACACTAATCGCCCTCCCCCAATTCTGTTGACGTGTTAAGAACAAAATTTTCTTGCAGATGAGCTGCACATAGCCAAAATTTATTTGCAGATGAGTTGGACATAGCGTAAACCGGCACCTGTGTCCATTGAAAACAATAACATGCAGAATCAGAAAATTTCATGTCAACATAAACAGCTCAACATCCACACGACAACAGCACAATACATCATTTACTTGCAATATTTATGTTGTCATGGATATAATATAGATGACATATTAGAATGATGACACACGAAGGAAAAGAGGGAACAAAAAGAAGACGACAACGAAGAAGAAACCATGGTTTTACCACCAAGCACGGAGCCAAGGTTCCATTTTTGAGGGACAAACATGAACAAGGAAATACCAACTAATACAAAAAAAAAAAAAGTCTTTTGAGTTTAAGCATGAGAAATATGGTAAGATTCATAATTAAATTATTCTATGAATCATGAAACCAATATCAATACTATCTCAAACCAGAACACAATGTAGTTTCTAATTTCAAGAAGCATCTATAATTAACATTATAATAAATTTCTTACAAATTTCCTTGCAATATATACATATAGAATTTGTGGTAAAATCATTCTCTATTTTGTTATAACCTTAAATATTGTCTTCAATCTTGCTGAGAAATTAAAAACACTCTTTTTGGGTAAGGACATTTGAGAATTTTTTTTTTTTTTTTTGATAAATATGAAAGGGGTGGGGGCTAGGAAGAATGCTCATCGACCATCCCTATAGGCCCTCACCGGTGGGATCATAAGGCCCCTGACCGCGCCTGGAACACCTCTCAGGACCAAACCTAACTAGACTAGCATAGCAGCCAACCACCAAGCCCCAATGGGGACTCCAAGATTCGAACTCTCAACTTCAAGGTGAAGACTAAGACTGTCTCCCTAGGTTTATGACCACTTATCGAAAAAGAGTGAGGGGCAACTTTACAATTTCTTTTTTTCAAATGGAGGCATATATATTTAAGGGTCAGAGCATTTGACATTTCTTTCGCATAGTCCAAAGATAGAGCATTTGTGTACTTGGATTAGGGGGCCGATAGCTGGCCACCAAAATTACCAACAAGAAAAAGGAACATGGTCACCATATGAATATTTAAACAACAAAAGATGCAATGTAGTAACATCATGGTCTTTGTAACAATTTGTAGTCAGTAATTCTTAACAGTTCAGAGGGGGCACTTGCCCCCCTCCCATCATCGTGGCTCCGCCACCACCAAAGCGCATATAAAGTTCTGCTCCGGAAGACTATAAGGCTCAATGTTTTGATAATCAGATAATTTCTCACCTAACCATCTTCTCCTTTATGATAACTTATGCAGTACTGATACGTGATCCACTGATAGTCCCATGAATTAATATCGTTACTTTAGACGTGATTTAAGAGAAATTATTTGAAATGAAAAAGAAATAACCAGAGTTTTTTAGTTACCTCTGATTTGACTGGCTGGAATAAGAGTTCCAGAAGCAGTAGATAGCGGCTAGATATCAGACAAAGAAATTGGTGTCAAAGGAGGTGACGCAATTTCTTCAGCCAACTTTGAATTGTGAGCAGCATCCAATGGCTTGGATGCATTCAATGGCATTTCTCTGTCATCTCTGGATGGTATGGAGTAACTACGAGGGATGGTATGGCAAGGAACTGGAAGAGTAGATGCTGCAGTGAACACCACCACTTTTTTCGTAGCAGAAAGCTCTGGAAATTTGGACACCAAGGGAGCTGAATGATGAATTTGATATGAAGGTCTATTGGAGGCTAAATGAGCAGGAGGCCTAGGGAGTTCATGAAGCTCACTTATTTTAGGTGATGACACAAAAGTAGGAGAAGCACTTGAAGATAATTTTTGGGTTGAGGATGGCCGAGGCAATGGAGTACGCAGGAGAGAACCAGATAACGGCTGAGAGTGTCCGGTTGAGGCTATGGGACCACTGGCAGATAGAATAGGCTTGTTTGCCCATGACTTCCCTGTCAATGGACCAGAAAAAGCTTGTCTGTTGGGATTTTTAGTAACAGAAGCAGCATGTATATCAAGGTGCACAGAGGAGACTCTGTCAGTCAAAGGAGGCGGCAATCGACATGGTTTTGTATTATTGTTGCTTTCCTTGAGTACTGACTCTGTATTTAGGATGATGGGGCCTGATAATTTCTCATTTCCCAAAATCTGTTGATATTTTTTCTGTTCCAAAGGGGTTGAATGCCACAAATTCTGCATGCGCCCACTTGTTTGTATTTGTTTTGTTTGAAGAATTTGAGCATCTGATTTCACCGAAACTGGACTCTTTGTCTCAACTGGAGTGGGTAGCACATAAGTATGAAACTTCCGTGAAGAGTATGGCCATAATTGTCTCGGCTTTTCAGCCGGATCAAATTTCTTCTCAGCAAAAAGTGGAGCTGATTTGCTGCTTTCCTTGAGCTCTCTCTGAGGGTCAAAATAATTCCCACCAGGGGTTCCAACTAGATTTTCCTGCAAATATTCAAAAAAGAAGCATAAATATTTGTGGCTCAAAATAGCCATTGGATGTACAAAAAATCCAATATTAAGAAATCAGACCGCAAAAGGATTAAGAGAAGGGGGAGAGGGTAGTGCAGTTTGAAAAGCCACACCAAGCGAGAAGAAATGACCCAACAAATAAGTTGGTAAAGCAGTTCAACAAATTGAGTTAAAAAACTGAGGTCAACCACCTGAACCCTCCACCAGTCAACTCTTTGTAAGTAATTTCATCTGTCAAATCCTAGGAAATCACGACCTTCCTCATCTCTTAACTCGACATGCCTTTTGGCCTTCCTATCCAGTTTACACCTATAACTTGCTTCAATTCCCTCTCCATACAACTCATCCACCTCAATATCTTTAATTCAGCTAGACTTGTTTTGTGAATATCTTTCTTGACTGCCCGGCATTCAAAGCCAGTTTTATGGCTGCTGAACATAACTTGCCATTCAATGTGGTAGGAACATTAAAGTGCAAAACTNTAATTCAGCTAGACTTGTTTTGTGAATATCTTTCTTGACTGCCCGGCATTCAAAGCCGGATTTATGGCTGCTGAACATAACTTGCCATTCAATGTGGTAGGAACATTAAAGTGCAAAACTCTTCTGATGCACTTGTCCATTCCATCCATTCTGCTCTAGTTATATGGACAACATCATACATCTGATCTAATAAAGCACCTAAATATAAAATTGGTTCATTTGATTCATCACGTAAAAAAGATGAAGATCATCTTAACCGAATAAGTAAAAAGGACTCCCAAGCAAATCAACCTAAACAACTTTACTTGAAAGGCCTATGTGTGCACTCCACGTACAGAATCAACACCGTTGCATTGCACAGTTTAAATAAGAAAGGGGAGGTTCTCTTACCTTCGCTGCATCAATTGAAGCAACATGTGGAAACGTAAGATCCACATGTTCCAACTGCAGGAAGATATTATATACATTAGTGAGTAGTATGGAAATACAAAGATTGTTTTAGGAAAATGTACAAGGTTTAGCAACTTAATCAAAAGATCCCNATATTATATACATTAGTGAGTAGTATGGAAATACAAAGATTGTTTTAGGAAAATGTATAAGGTTTAGCAACTTAATCAAAAGATCCCCAGTGAAATGTTAGTTCTTGGTTGTGTAAATATTCAACAGTGAAATGTTGGCAAAGTCACAGTGTCGCATGAATTCTTAAAACAATTATCTGATCTCATATGCATGATGTCAACGGAATTAACCTACCACACAAACTTTACAAACGGTCAAGTCCTGGCAGTGATAATTTGATGGTATACAAATGCTCATTATTAACATCTGATCTAGTAGAAGTGCTAAGGTTCAAAATTTTCATTTAATTACAGTAGATCACAATGGGCTTGCAAGGTAGTGGGAAATTACAGAATAACAAGCAGAATTTTTATGGCAAAACGGCTTAACAAAGAGGAAATAATGAAACTGTTCAGCATGGTCCTCTGTCATTCACCATGCTCTTCTATAAGCCCATGACTTAAAAAGCATGATAGCATAACTCAAATGGTAAGGACAAAATTCCAAGTAAATATTTTTTATATTCTCTTTCCTTAGATACAAATCTGATTTTAGTATCACATTCACTTTGAATGGAGGGAAAACAGGGTTAATTTTCCTCTCACTATAACTAAATATATTTGAGTCTTACCTCCATTGAGTTTCTTGATATAGAAAGATCTTGTCCCTGGTCCTTTTGTCCATAGCCAAAACTCAACTCACCATCATCACATTCTTCATCACCACTGTCAGTGTCATCTTCATCCTCATCATCCTCATCATCATAGTCATCATCATAAGAATTACTACCATCCTTGTCATCATCTTCAAGTCCAGTAAAATGGTAATCAATATGCTGCTGTTCAGTGACCGATTTGACATGTGGTTCAATTGCCTCGAGAGATTTGAGAGCCTTCCTAAAGAAACAAAGCTGGATCCAAACATGAAAGAGAACACNAAGTCCAGTAAAATGGTAATCAATATGCTGCTGTTCAGTGACCGATTTGACATGTGGCTCAATTGCCTCGAGAGATTTGAGAGCCTTCCTAAAGAAACAAAGCTGGATCCAAACATGAAAGAGAACACATCAAAATCCTTCAACAAGAAATTAACAATGGCCGTCATAAGAATTACTAAAGAAGCAGAAGAAGAAAACCTGAGAAGCATGGTGCCGAGCTGCCTGTGTAAGAAGACTATGGGATTGTCCCCGCTTCAGGGATTTCATTCGAAAAACAAAAAAGGTTGCCTCCTCATCATAGGCCTCATGAGCTTGTTCCAACTGATGAGAAGAAAAACGTTCTCCTTTACTGCTTCTCAATCTCCCCTTCTCTCTGTGTCTTGTTATCATGGATTCATATATATCTCTGAAGATCATGGCCCAAGGAAAGAAGATGTTCGTTAAAAGCGGTAAAATACGTATGTAGTAAATAACAGAATAACTGCACAAACATGATAGAACCTTTTTTCATCACATTGTCTCTTCATCTCCTGCATCCACGAAGGAAAATCCCATCAGCTTTTCTTCTCAATAAGAAACAAGAAATATTACAAATGATAAAAGTGGAAAAGTAAATGAGAGAACAACGAGTCCTCAAGAAATACAAACTTGGAAGAAAAATCCAGGAAAAAAATTAGAAACTAAAAGCAGTAAAAGAAGAAAAGGAGAATCCCAAGTGTCAATGTTCTTCACACACTTCCCATCAGCTGTTAATACAGTATAATGCTTGGGGGCTAAACATATGATACTGCAATGAGAAGGGTGCATACAAGCAATAAACAATAACAAACACCTCACAATGGAGAATCTAGACAGTTAACGCAGATTTGCAATCTAGGGAGAAAATGGGACATCAAGATAAGCAAAAGCTACAAAAGAATACTCCTGCCTTCATAAGTATATGATGCTGCCAGCCTCACTATTCTCCCATAGTCTGAAAAAGGTCATGCTGTCCATTTTCATCCCATTACTACTACCATTTTTTCCAAATTTCTGGTAAGCAAACCTTTATCATTTTCCAAAGCCAATCATCAATATCTTGCTAGCCATCTGTTTTTGTTCTTAGTTTTCAATTCAAAATTAGAAAGCTAAAATAACCAGAGCTGACTTTTTCAAAAGGCTCAACCACTAAACAGATCCCACTCAGCAAGTGTAATATACGGAAAATTATGAGGGAACTCTTTTTTCTCCCTTGAAGGCACAAGTAATTGAAGATGAACCGCAAAATCGAAGTTAAGAGAAAAAAACTCAGCTTGAATGGGAAGCCAAGGTAGTAGTGTAAAAATAAAGAAATAACGCAAGGCACAAAAAAAAAAAAAAAAAATATGCTGATTGCATTAAACAGTTTATATGAACAAACCTCAACTATGCGTAGTTCATTAAGAAGGGACTCTGATGGGATTGTGATGGTCTGGAAAATATGAGACCGCTGAAATACACAATGCAATAACTCACTGTCAGGTATGTGCAAGGTAAGAACTCCAAAAAAAAAAGGTTTCCATTCAAAATTAAATGACCCACATAGCTATCAACAAGTTTCTGGAGTTCGAACTGCACTTTTCCCAGCATCAGCAAAACTTTACCTACAGAAGTTGTTCAGATTTTTGAGCCATAAACAAATTAAAGAAAATAAAATAAAGGGAAAAAAAGAAGAAATAAAGAGTAGAGGATCAGGAACACCCTCCCCCTGCCCCCCCCCCTTCCATCCGGAGAAAAAAAAGAAAGTAAATAATAATAATAATAAAAAGCAAAGAACAAGAAGAGAGGCCAATTTGTAGTCAATTTTGCAAAAGAAGTCTGCTCAATCATTTTTCATCAAATCCTCTACTTGTTTAGGATCTAAATCCAAAGTTTAGGATTCCCCTGGAATTTTGGCATCTAAAAATAAGCAGTGTATTGAAGTTGAAGGACTAAATAAATTACATATGCTTGCTCCTAAAATGCAGATCAAAACCAAGACAAAGCCTGTTGTAACTCTCCTTCTTCCAAAATAAGGTCTTGGATCATAACCAATTAAAGAATTAGTGNTTACATATGCTTGCTCCTAAAATGCAGATCAAAACCAAGACAAAGCCTGTTGTAACTTTCCTTCTTCCAAAATAAGGTCTTGGATCATAACCAATTAAAGAATTAGTGTAGGTTGGGAAAGATATGCAAAGTCCATAGCATAAAAATACAATGGAACATAAACCAATCATCACGGTCATCCCCAGAGTACATATCAATAGCCAAATCTTGAACTTCAAATATCTTTGCAACTCAAATATGAAGAAACAAAATTGAAGAACAGAATTTGACTTCCACAATACAGTCCTACCCTTTTAGGCAAGAAGGCTGCATAAAGATGCGATATGCAACTTAGAGCCAGTGAGAAGGCAAAGTAAAAGAAGCCCAGAAATGAATACATTTTTCTTTTTACTAAACAACCCAAAACAGAAACCCAGTGTGTCCAGACATGATCCTCACTACATAATATATAATGATAAATTGTCTACAATTCCTAAGAGGAGCAAATCAATAAACACTCACCACTTTCTTCATCATCATTCAATGCAGTTTTCTCAAGAAGACAATCACCCATTTCCCGTAGTGATTCTGAGAATTCTGAAAATAGATGCCCATAATAGAGAATATCGGCAATTAGCAATGTACAACAAAAATCCTCCAAGTGAAAATAGAGGGGACTACATGTTTAGCATCAGCTAACTGGTTGATCAATGTCATCAGCACAATTTATCTAGCAAATCAAAGGGAAAAAATACATTTTAACTCAATAGAGTCAATACCATATGCACAGTTTGCAGTCGCTGCTGCTGCAGAAAGCAAGCTGTCATAGCAGTCCCTCATGTCTTCCATGTCCTGAAATAAATTAAGATCAATTGATTGATATATAGAACCCTTGTACAAGATAGAATACAGATATGCATTTTCAAAATTTTCGATTCTCATTAGGATCTAATAAATAACCACGCCGGGGAAACTTTCCACCTTTAAACCTAAAAACAAGCTAAAAACTAAAGCCTTCCTTCAACAATACAAAGACTTAAAATACGATATTTCCATTTCTAACATTCCTATGTTCTAGCCATATGATTAGACCTAGTTCTTTGTTTCTCAAGTCGCGCATGTGATTGCACAAACTCTGGTCAAACGTTGAAATCCAAATTCATTTCGTACTGGAGAAATAAATCGAAGAGACAGATGAAATTTAGAATCGCATTTTCCAATCTTCGTTTTTAGGCGATTCGCAAAAGAAAAAGTTGAAAAATTTTCACCTCAACCAAGCAACGGGGTTGAGTTGACTGCACAACGAGAACGGAACGATGGCAAATTACAGGTTTCATTGTCTTTCTCACTAATTGTCCAACATTTTATCGGGAATCAAACGCAAGCGTGAAGAAATAATAAGATAAATTACCTGAGAAGCCTGAGCGAGCTCATCCAATTGAGCCTTAGATGGTTGGACATATCGCTCTCTTTTTTCGTGCATGTGATGCGCCAATCCTCGCAGTTTCTTCAGAGACGTCTTCATCGCTCTCTATCGAAAGAAAAACAGCTAAAGCAAGCGAGCGAGCGAGAGAGAGAGAGAGAATCTAAGATTTTGTATGAATTCTTGAAAAGCAGCAATGAAAACCTAGTGAGAGAAAGAGATGGTGGCCAATATGGTGAAATCGGTGAAAATGTTGTTCAACTGATTGGTTTCTCCATTTGAGACGGTCCGTCGATGCCTTGTTACGTCAAACAGTTGGGAATAAAGAGCGAAGAAGACAAAATTGTTATGATATAAACACACACACAACGACTTTGAGAACGAGTATTGAAAAAGATTTAAATACAAATATAAGAATAATAATAGCAACTGATTAACATTCGGTCAAAATAACGGGGCTAATATAAAAATAAATTAAAAGCTGTGTGTCTCTATCTCACGTACTTTCTTTTCATTTTATTATTATTTTTAATATGAAAGGCATCCGATGGTTCAGCTTCATGTACTTGTTGACCATTTTCAGTTGACCATTCCGTGTTATAAGACTTTCTTTTCTTNTGAAAGGCATCCGATGGTTCAGCTTCATGTACTTGTTGACCATTTTCAGTTGACCATTCCGTGTTATAAGACTTTCTTTTCTTCCGCAACATCCTATTCTTTACCATTTATAAAAAAAAAAAAAAAAAAAAAAATCCTATTCTTTACCCCCTAGGCTATATCTTTTAATTTTCGTCACTTTTTTCGTATTCTTCGTTCAAATAGAGCAGGTGGATATTTTACTTGTGTGGTAGTAAGTGAGATTGAGATGTAGGCCATAGTTTAAGGAGTGAATGTAGGCCATTTAGGTTTCTGTGTTTTTTTGAGTTCTAGGAGTTGGTTTGCTATTTTTCCTCCGTTTTTTTGGCCGGACTAGTTAAGGAAATTGTCGAATATAACCCGGAAAAAAAAAATGCAGATTTGATCGCACTTGTATCTTAGAGTGCAAGTTCTAGAAAAAGCTTCTAAGCTGGCTTTTTTCGAGAATTGATGGCTTGCCGTGTGCCAAAACGCACCCAAACTCGGCATAGCAAGCTAATGTACAAGACCTTTCTTTGGTCATCAAATGGGAATTGCCCAGCAAATCCTCAAGTAAGATTATTTTATTTATGTTCTTTATACTTATGGTAAGTTTGGATGACTGGTTTGGAGCAGATTGTGTATTTAAAAAGATATTATTTTTTATTCAATCTAAATTTATTCGGCGCTCATCCGAATAGGATATAAATTTAGTCATTTCTCCTATTTCAGTAGATTATATATTATTGTGAAGTCCATAGCTAAGAGTGACGTAATTTGTTTTTATTAACTATTATACTCATATCTTATCTAATTCACCCCCATGTTTAGTTTATAAATTAGCCTTCAACTTATTCCAAATAAAAAAATACACTTTCATATCTATATTTTTTTTAACAACTTGAAACAAATTCTTGCTAATGATAAAAATGGAGCTTTAAATGTAGGGGTTGTTCTTATTTTACCGAAGGGGTTTGAAAGCTTTCTTTGGCTAGCTTCTAAAGCCAATAAGTCATGTACCTGGTATGTCCATATAAAATAAATATTTTTAAATATATTGTAACCATAAAAAATACACCTCATCAACTATCAAAGTTAACAACATAAAACGTTTAAAAAAATTAACCAAGAAGATCTTCTGACTTGGGGTGGGCATATCCATAAATTACATTACATATCCTGGCAAAAAAATATCTCAACCCCTCCTTGGGTTTTATTTAATCTATGAAGGTGAGTTAAAATTTATTTTTTAAATTAGGTCGAGATAAAATTCGAATGAAATTTTCTATTCATTTTTTACTTACCAAACGTGGGATATATGAGCCCACATACTTTTTTATCCTATCTTACCGTAGTTGTCCACATTTATCCCGCAATCCAAACATACCCTTAGTAATCGTTTTTAGGCCAAGCTTCAATACAAATTGTTGGAAAAATTAGCATGATTATACATAATTTTAATTAATAAATTAATATAAATATCACAAACTAACAAAAATATATAAACAAACATAAAATAACAATCAACTTAGAATTGAATAAAATAAATATATAAATTAGAAAAAGTTGGTCTACGAGTCTGAAAGACGTGTGGTTATTGTCCTAAATCAGTTGAGCCTCTACGTGTGAGAGTACTGATAGACACTAGCAACTCCAAGACCTAACTCAGACGTTTGCAAAAATATCTCCTCAATGGTCACGCCCACTAGAAGGAAGAGGTGAACATGACTCAAATTGAAGTTGTCCAAAAATACAAGGTAATCCAAAATACTGTTAAATACATTATAGGAGTTTCGGTTAGAAAATCTATACAAATATAAGAAAGGAAATTAACATGGGACGTGTAGAGAGTATAATAGATTAGATAATATTAAAATTTTTGGATTACATTACGAGTGTCACTCGAATTTGTTCAAGTCTGCACAAATTGAAAAGCTATGAAAAACCATTTTTTCGGTAGAATGGTAAGAAACAGATGGTAAAAGACTAAGGGCCTATTTGTTTTTGTCTCTTGCTTTATGTTTTTGTTTTCAATTTTTTCCAAAATTGAAAACAAAACACATGTTTGGTTATTGTTTTACTTTTTGTTTCGTTTTAGTTGTCTTGGAAACAAGCCAAAAAAATGGAAACAAAAAAAAATGTTCCAGGGAACACTTGAAACACACGCGATGTGAGATTCCAAATTTTTAGAGGTAGTTAAGTATAAAATATTATGAGTTTTAATGTGAAAGAATAAGGAATATTTAAGTTTTGTGGTTGATATATATAATAAGTGAAACAAAGGGGAGTAAAATATAAATATTTCAACTTTTATGATTCTTTGGTCTTCACCCATGTGAAGACTTTGGAAAAAAAAATAAAAGAGACAAGACAAGGTAAAAAAAAGAAAGAGAGAGAAAGAATAAAGAAATTCATGGAGTAAATGAATGGTAGTTAACATTGAATACGTTGTAGAAAAATTTCTGTATGTGTACTGGTTTGTTGAAACTGTGAGCGAAGGAGAATAAAAGAAAGAGAAGAAAAATATATATGTGTTTGTGTGTGTTAAGCCGAGAGCAAAGGCGGAAGAGACTGAGCGAGAAAACAAATCTTGGTGGGTGTTTTTAGTTCAAATCGAGAGGAAGAAAAATGAAATAGAAATAAGAGTTATCGAATTCACATAATGATTCTGAGGTACGGGGTAGTATGTAATATGCTCTCATTGAATCTCTTTGCAAAGAGTATTTCTTGATCTATTTTCTGATTTGTATTCCAACTTGTGCTATCGTTATTTTAAAATTTTGATTGAATAACGTTGAATATTTTGATATCATTGATCGTGTTCTTGATATCATTGATCATGTTCTGTGGATATTGAGACGGGATCGTGGCAGCCAATAGCCGATGCATCGCCAACCAAGAGACCCGTGGGATCGGGTTGAGGTGGGATGATTGGTGAGGTGTTAGATCTATGTTAAGATTCTGCATGATGTGTGATATGCAAATTTGATGTTTGTATCTGCTGAATGAGATACTTTGTGATACTCAATTATTTGTTATTCAATGTTCTTGAACATATTTTTCCTCATCATATTGTATACTTCCCCGCTTTATTTAATATTTTCAGGTTGATTTTAAAGAAAAGATCGGAATGAAATAATCAGAGTATTAAAGACGAAGGAGATAACATAATTGATGTTTATTTGTATTGGGAGATTTATTTATGGTGATAGATTTATTTGTATTGTATGATGATTTTGATAAATAAAATTTTATTAGGACAATTAGAGCTCTATTTTTTTATTTGAGTCTTTTTATATCAATTAACGTCTCCGAAAAAGAAGAGAAAAATTATAGCATTACACGCGAAGCCCAGCTGAAAGGTTTTAAGGAGGTCTCGGATTCAACCCTCATTACCAACAAAATGTGTTATTTTTTGTGGAAGTATATACATGACTTTCAAACCTCTCTCTCTCTTTGTATACCAATGAAGACGAATGATTGTAGCTTTTTGTGGGTCTGGAAGACGAATCCAAGCTCCATTCCTTCTTCTTGCCTGCTTTAACAAATCGATCTACATTGCTGCCTTCTTCAACGGAACCATAGTACTGAGCTAAAAGGTTGTTGTGAAAGTATGTATATATAGATCTATATATACATAGATTTGTGCATATATATATAGCATAGATCTGTATATATATGCACAAATATACATAGATCTAGCTTTGATATGTATTTTGTGTGTGTGTGTGTGTGTTTATGTGTGTCGATTTATGGGTATACCTATTAGTGCGTGTGTGTCGATTTGTGGGTACTGTGTGTGGGTATTGTTATGATAGGCTTTTGTGCTCTTTTTCTCCAGGCAAAAGAGTCAATATCAAATTCTATAGTTATTTACTCTCTTTGTATATTGCTTTTTTTTTAATTAATTAGGGACTTGATATTCTGGGATTATTTACCCTTTTAATGTTGTTAACATGTGTGGTCTATGAGTGTGTTTTGTGTGAATGTGTGTGTCTGTGTGTGTTTTAGTCTCTGTTTGTGTGCTTTGTATGTGTGTTTTGTGTCTGTGTGTGGCATTGGAGAGATTTTGGGAAAGAATANTGTCTGTGTGTGTTTTAGTCTCTGTTTGTGTGCTTTGTATGTGTGTTTTGTGTCTGTGTGTGGCATTGGAGAGATTTTGGGAAAGAATATGCTTACTGCCATTTAAAATGCACTTGGACCATATTTTGGTTGAGTTGATCCTCTCACTCGAGCTTCTTGGTCCCGAAATCAAGGACAAACAATAATGTAAAGAGGGATAAAAAAAATGGTGCAAAAAAGGCCGAGCATTACGCAAGGCAAAACTTGAATAGATAGAAATAAACTATTTTGCCTATTTAACTCCTTCTGAAAACATTTCCCAAGCTTCCTATACTTCCACTAAAAATTACTCTTTGGTTGATTAGCCTTGACTATATTCAAACAAAAACACACATATAACCATTGTGATATATTGGTTATCTAGTCTTCTCTTGGCTTACAAATAGAAACAAGAGAGAGAATGTGTGTGTTCTATGAGTGTGTTTCGTGTGATTGTGTATTGTGTGAGTGTGTGTGGTCTGTGTGTGTTTTGGTCCCTGTCTGTGTGATTTGTGTGTTTTGGATGAGTTTGTTCTATGAGTGTGGTCTCTCTATATGTGTTCTGTGAGTGTGTGTGGTCTGTGTGTGTGTTTTGTGTGATTGTGTGTGGTTTGTGTGAGTTTGTGTGTCTATGTCTGTGTGTTAAACTTGCTTTCATGTCAACTTATATTTGTCAAAGGCTTCAAACAATGTTGGTAACTAGATACTACATGGTCCTACAGTGTTGCAACTCCTCCTGAGACATAAACAGAAAGTGATGGTTTCTATGCCTTTATCTACTCTTTTTTTGTATCATCGGCTCTTTTTTCTCCTCCTTTAAGGTCATAATTCAGTTAAGGCCAATCCACATAAAAAAATATATATATTTGTTTACTTGGAAATTGGAAATGTTCACATTGTATTTCTCCTTCTGACAAACTAGGCTTTGTTTACTTGAAATTTCTGGGTGATTTTGTGCTATGTCTTATATATGTTGATAGTGTTGAAATGCATGTTGGGTTGAATTTGTGAATTAGTAGTATGGTTATGTGTAGTGGTTGAGAAATTGTTAGTATAATTGAGAAATTGTTATAGATGGAAATCGGTAACGAACAAACTCATGATAATGAGGTTGTAGAGGTTGACCCTAGCAAAAATGTAGCCATATGGATGTCCAATAAGGAGACAATTTTCATTGATTTGATGGATAGGGAAGTAACAGTGGGGAATAGACCAAATACTACTTTTGACAAAATTGGGTGAAAAAAATCTCGTAACAAACATGAGATTAAGCACGGGATACAACTACACGTACAAACAACTACAGAGAAAGTTTAATAATTTGAAATCAGTTTACCATGCTTTCAAGAAACTGTTGAATCAAATTTAATTCGGACCCCGTGAAGAAAGCCATTGTCTTGGAGGATGAGGTTTGGAACGATTTGTGCAAGGTAGGTTTTAGTATTGATCACTATCCATTTTTATTTTTTAACCACAATATCAAATGGTTTTANATTCGGACCCCGTGAAGAAAGCCATTGTCTTGGAGGATGAGGTTTGGAACGATTTGTGCAAGGTAGGTTTTAGTATTGATCACTATCCATTTTTATTTTTTAACCACAATATCAAATGGTTTTAGGTTAATAAGTATTGATTACCTTTTATTATTTTCATTTAATATAGGTAAATAAGCATGCCATACAATTTCAGAAAAAAGGGTGTCCACATTACGAGAAACTGTGTAGGATTTATGAAAAGACAACTACAATCGGTGATGATTCTCATCCATCCACCCAACCTCCCTCAGACAACGAGGAAGATAAAGACCCTACCTTTGATCCGACACTTGAGGTTGGTGATGGTGAGGAGAATGTGGAGAAAGGGACAAACAACCATCCTCGAAGTAGGTCTACCACTCCAATAAGTAGTCATCGTAAGAAGAAGGATAACTATAGCCTAGCATTTACCCTTAATGTGTTGGTTGCAAGTTCAAAGAAGAAGGCAAACTATATTGATTATTAGATGTCTAGTGCTTCTGTGACGACGATTTCATATGGTGATAGCAAGGCTAATACGCATAATGATGATATGTTAGAATAATGTGTGGCTGCTTTGATTCTTTCGAAGACATTGATGCAGCTTCATAAACAAAGGCTATTAAGATTTTTGGAGATAGAATGAGTTATAGGAAGATTTTCTTGTCTATGTCAAATCATAGGAAGAAGGACTTTGTTACTCACTTGTGATGGTTGTACTTTAAATGCATAAAGAAGTTTCATTTTGGATGTGTAATTTGGGATTTATTATGTTTAATTATTATGCGTACTTACAATGTTTTGTGATAACTGTTTGATATATGCATTACTTACGAATATTATAGGTAGACTTGAATTTTTAATAATGAATTAGATGAAGAATTGGATATGGTATTAGATAGTGATGATGAGATCTCTATTGTATTGACTGTAATAGAATTAGATAGTCAAAATACATCACAATGACCATGTAGAATGTCTGCTCTTACAGGCCATAATAACGTGTTGGAGTTATTATATGGACATGGAAATAGGTGCTATAAGCAATTTAGAATGGACACACCCATGTTCGTGTGGTTTTGTGAGGCATTAAAAGAAAAAGGGTTGAAACACTCTAGGTTTATAACTGTACAAGAGCAAGTTGCTATATTTTTACTAAGAATATCACAAAATGAGTGAAACCCCATAGTAGCTGAAAGGTATCAGCATTTGGGAGAGACTAGGGGTGCAACTTGGATGAGCTAACCCAAGCCCAACCTGAAAAAAACAGGACTTGAGTTAGAATTTTTAATACTTTGGTTGGGCCTGGGCAAAAAAACCAACCCGAATTAAATTTGGGCAAACCTTAGGTTGAGGTCGCGGGTTGTTGGGTTCAACCCGAATATTAAAATCAGGTTGAACCCGAATATACATAAATATATAAATATATTTAACTAGGGTTAGTATTTATCTTCATTCTTTAGAGTCCAGACTTTCACTTTACTTCAAGTATTCACCCCTATTCCTTCATCACTCTTAGATCCCTCTCTCAATTGTCACTCATCTAAGTTGTTTTAGACTTTTAACCTCCCTCTCTCGTTCATCACTCCTTCATCTTTCACTTATTCTCTCTTCATCTGTGCCTCGCCCTTCATCTCAGATCACTTGAAAAAATTAGATCTATACTTGAAAAAATCAAATCTACACTTCAAAAAATCAATCCGAATTAAGTAACCCAAGACTAACCTGATTTTTAACTCAAAATCAGCCCGAATTAAGTAATTTGAATTCAATCAGAGCCCGCCTGAATTAAACTCGGATAGTACTTGGGTTGAATACCTCAAATTGAGGTAGGATTAGAGTTAGGGTTAGGGTTAGGGTTAGAGTTAGGGTTAGGGTTGAAGATTATGCACCAAGGGTTGGGCTAAGGTTGACCTTTTAACCCGTTTAACTCGCCCGAGTTTCACCCCTAGGGGAGACCATTTCCAAATACTTTAATTTGTTCTGAAAATAGTTTGTAGGCTTGGAGTTGATATCATTAGCCCTTCTGATTTTAGTATGGTTCAACCTCAGATTCGTTTCAACCCAAGATATTACCCTTTCTTTAAGGTAAGTGATAGTAATTTGAAATATATTTTGTAACAAAATACTATTTTCAATGTCATTCTTGTGTTTTTTTTCTTTGAAGAATTGTATTGGCACCATTGATGGAATCCATGTTGATACACGTGTTCCAGCGGATTCCAAGATACCATACTGTGGGAAGTGTGTTGTACCAACTCAAAATGTAATGTGTTCATGTTCCTTTAACATGCGCTTTATATTTGTGATGAGTGGGTGGTAGGGTACTAATCATGACTCAAGAGTATTTGCTGAGTGTGTTGCTAATTCAACCAACAAGTTTCCAATGCCGCTAGAGGGTAAGCATAATCATGAAATTTAGAATACTTATACATAAAGCTAGACAATGGATCTTACACTTATAAATTTTGACAAATAAATACTACGTTGTGGATTCGGGCTACACAAATATACCTGATTTTCTATCCATATATCGTGGTGAGAGATATCATCTACATGAGTATAGAGGTAGGGGTCGACAACCAACCGGTAAAGAAGAACTATTCAAACATCGTCACTCTTCATTTCGGAATGTGATAGAGCATTGCTTTGGAGTTCTAATGGCTTATTTTCTCATTTTGAAGCTAATGTCTCCATATCGCTTAAGAACACTGAAATACATTCCCACAGCATGTTGTATAGTCCATAACTTCATAAGAATTCATTCTTGGCAAGTTCAGTTATTTGACAACTAGGAAAGAAAAGAAGTTGTTGATAATGAAAGAATTGTTGCAGGATCAAGTTCACAGGTCCCAATTGAATTAGACCTAAGTCTGAGTCAGTTGCGTCAAATGGCTTGTGTCAAAGATACAATTGCTAATCAATTGTGGGCAACAACTCACCATTGATACATGTCCTAATGTTATTATTTATTATGATGTTAAAAATGTGTTGATACTTGCATTTTTATATTGAATTTAATGTTTATATGACTAATTTTTACTTTATAATGTTAATGTAATTAGGTGTGTTATAATGGGGCGTATTGGCCCTCCATGCTCGTGTGGATCCGAGAACATGAATATTTTTGTCGCAAGGACCAAAAGAAACAATGGACAAGCTTTTTATTGTTTTCTACGATGGCGTGAACTGATAATTGTTTCATATGGGTTGATGAGTACAGCGTATTTACAAATGAACATCATGTGATTCCTCAAGCCTAGTCAAGATGGAGAGAGAAGAAATGAATCACTATTTTCATGCTTGCTTGTTGTAGTTTTAATTTTATCTTTATTCGTGCATTGTTGTTCATAGTATTTGTACTAATTATTGAAATTTTAGTTAAGTGATATGACTTATTAATGTGTGTATTTGGTTGTATGTTGAACAATATGATGTATGAATGTGATTAATGACTTATGTAATCTAATTATCTTTCTTTAGTTCTTTGATGAATTAGTAGATGTTTTAGGTTAAGGAATTTTTGGATTTGTATTTTGTTGTATAAGATATTATAAAACATATTTAGGATAAAATTTGAATTAGTTACTAAACATAGTTTTTTATTTTTATTCTCATAATTTGATAAACATAAATGACTCCCAAACATGTTTTCTATTTTCAGTTTTACTACAAAATACGGACAAAAAATTGTCTATATTTTTTATTTTTTTGAAAACGCGAAAACAAAAACGTTATCAAACAACCCACAAATTTGGACTAAGCCAAATTCGGAGATATCAGGACAAGGAAATATTACCATGAAGCTCTGAGGCAATAATTAAGTGAGAGAAGAACTATAACTTAAAGGCTCTATAAGTTTCCTTCTTTTCTTTTTTTTGGGAATAGAAAGTGGTGTATTTTATTGATTATGGAATATCATAAAAAAGAAAAGGGCATTAAAAAATTCAGAACTCTCTTTTTCCAAACAAAAATGCTCTCAATAAATCTTGCTTGCTTGGCTAGACTAAAAGCCACTCTATTTCCATTTCTCTAAATGATAGATATCTCATATGAATTAAACTCTTGTAGCTCTGTCATCACATTTCCAATATTTTCATTCACATACCCGATTCTTTCTTGAGCTTCCCATTCCTTGTTTAAACACAAAAATGGAATGGAGTCCTTTCCAAAATGATCTGCAACACCCCTTGATCCCTAAAAAGCCACATTGCCTCCTTCACAACAACAACTTCAACACCTATCGCCACCTCCCTAGACTCAATCTTCTTAGCCATACCTGATATAAAAACACCATTCATGTCCCTGATAACTACCCCCCACTACCACATACTAAACTTCCAGTAGAAGAACCCCATAGAAGTTTGCTTTCAATAGACTAGCAGAAGGTGGTGTCCATGAAGCTAAAATTGATATTAATGGTCTACGGATTTCATTGGCCTACTGGAAGTTTTCTAAGAATTTCCTAGCTTCTTTGACAATGGTTGCAAGATTCTTTAAGGATCTAGAAAAAACCATCTCATTTTGATGTTTCCAAATCATCTAGCACCACACAAGAAATAGGGCAAATTCATTTGCATCCAAGATATCATGTTTGTCACTTACCCACTATTCTGGATTGACTCCAGAATTATGGATAAGTTTCTGAAAATATGTAGAGCAACCCCAAAGAGCCAAAAACTTGAATTATTAGCACGTAGTGTCTTTGCATAGATGAAGATCTTATGAATCCATTTCTTTTTTGTCAGAAGGTGATGATGTATGTAGCACAATAGAGCAGAGATAGGAATTTGATGGTCACTGAGTAATTTAGTTTGAGCTCCTAGGCTGTCAAGGTTTGGACTAGGGAAAGAGGATAATCACACAGAAGTAGTTCACCAGCTTGGGAGCTCGGCTAATCCACTCTCAAGGGAGTCTCTTGCTCTTGGGGATTATATTCATAAGAAATGAGATTATAGAGTATTTGTTTAGGCTACAAGGGCTTGTGTGTCTTCTACTAAAGGTTATGCCCCTTATTTATAGTTGATCTTGGGCTTCGTTTGATCTTCGGCGAGATCCTTGCCTCCTCCTTATAATAGTTGCTACTATCATGTAACGATTGTGGAAGGTGTTGGGGTAGTTGTGACTCTCCTGCCTAGATATACAACTGTTACTATTTGGGTGGCGCTAGGGTGGAAGCCAGCTATCTTATGCGCTATCCTTCTTGAGACGAAGTTACAGAGAAGTCTAACCTCAAGCTTGATGCTCATTCAAGGCAGGTTGAGTTCCCGGTCTAGGAATGCATGACTTGAATTTCCAAGCTCAACCTTGCATTTTTAAGGTATCATCAGTTGCCCCCCAGTCCTTGGTCAGGTAGAGTTATATCAGTTGGGACTGATTTCTGGCCTGGGTGAGTGAGGTTGTTTGGGATTGACCTCGAGATGTTCATGATGAAACGTTTCTCAATTGTTAAGGCATTGCGAATGTGTAATCATTCTTGCCTCATTTCTTGCGCACGTCTCTCATCCCCATGTTTCCACGTGTCTGCTTGTATGTTCGCCTTAACTGTATCTTCTGGAAAAACTACATTTCTCATTAATTTGAATTCTTTTCACCTTCAATTCTCCATTCTTTCCTCTTTTATGAAGTTTTGTCTTCTTCAATCATCTGGCGGCTTAGAATTTTATTGGTAAAAGCCCCAATCTGCTCTGGATTGCCTACGACACTAGCTCGTTTCCATTTTTGAGTCCACTTTGGGTCTTCGTTTGTTGATCGCCTTTGATTAGATATGTCCTCTGCCTCGTTGTCCCCTTTCTTCTTTATGGGCTTCTATTCATTCTTGATTCCTTGAATTCGAGGTGGTTATTTCATTTTTTGACTTTTCATTTATGCTATTTTAAAAATCGAGGTCGTTCCTTGTCTTTCTTCTCTCTCTTCTTAGATCCTTATTCAACAACTAGGATTTTCCTTTTTGGCAGTTGGTGTCTTGACCCTAGGGCTCTCAAGGACTATTTTACCCGCGTCCCTCCCCTCTACACCTCTTTTAGCCTTCCTTTCTCCTATCTTGTCATGTCTGCGTCTTCTAAAGGCACAGCTTCATCTGTCTCCCTTGCCGTAGGTGATAGGTCTCCTAAGTTAAAGGAGGATGACCTAGGGGACGTGGGTGATGAGATAGATAATTTTCCTTGTGTTGACTCTATTGTTGCTAAGGAGCAGGCAAAGGTCCCTCTACCATTACCCAGCCCTGTTCTGAGATCTAAAAAGTCTCGAAAAGGGAAGTCTAAGGTGAGCGGAGTTGGGACTTCTGGCAATGCTGGGGATATGAAAGTCATTCCCCGAGCTTCAGATCTTGTAGGTTTCAGCGAGGTTACCCCTCCTTTTTTGAGTGTCCTCTCTACTAGGTTTGATTTTCACAACGGTACGTAGTACTAAACTTCGAATGTAGATATTCAGTATGACATCATGGTCCCTGAGAAGGTCTGCTTCTTTGTTGCTTCCTTCGAGAACAACCTTAGGTTTCCTGTACATCCTTTCCTCAAAACTGTTTTCCAATATTTTTACATTTGCCTTGCTCAACTTTTTCCCAATTTGGTGTTCTGGTGGGTCTTTTGACTTTCTTTAAGAAGAACAGGCTCAGTGTCCCTACGATACCTCTACATATGAAGTTCTTTAATGTCAATTTCTCTCTCTCTCTCTCTCTGTCTCTGATGAATTCCTTAATATGGATAAATGGGTTAAAATCTGAATTCTAATCTCTGACCTCCCGAGATCTAACAAGGGCTGAAAGAAGTTTTTCTTCTTTGTGTCAGGGAAAGAGTGGGAGTTTAACCCCATAGATGTAACTAATAAACTTCCTANGAGGTCGAAGCTTCTGCCCCTATTTTTGTTGGGGATAAAGCCAAGGCTCCTGAGTCTGTTCTTACTGAGACTGGGGTTGAGCCTACTTTTGGGCCCGTTTTGGCTAGGAAGGTAACTTCAACAGAGGTGGGAGTTCTTGAGACCACATTGCCTTTAACTGAAGTTGAAGTTCCAACACTTGTCCCTATTAAGGGTCTTTCTACTTCGTCTAACCTTCTTCTTGCTCTACTAGAGGGAATGATTGTACCAAAGACTTCCCAAATTGAAGATTTCAGAGGTCCTATTATGGACTCTTAGGGATTTTTTTTTTGAAAATTTCTTATCTTTGTAATAGTTTTTTGGTAGAAATAAAAAAGAGCTTGTATCTTGCTTCTGTCTTGTTGTCTCCCCTTTGCCCCCTTGCTTCAAGGAGAACTTCGTTCTTTTGGGAGGAATTCTATTTTTTTAAAGTATAAGATATGTTCATGAGATAAGGGACTTATCTAAGAAGCTTAGTTTTTTATTAAAGGGTTGAGGAACTTATAGGTTGTTCGTGAGCTTAAGGGGCTCATTTTACTAGCTCATCTAAGATGGAGAGTTCAATTCTATGAGCTGAAGAGCTCACCGTAGTTTTATGAGTTGAAAAAATCATCGTAGTTTTATGAGCTGTACAGCTCATCATGAGTTTGAGACCTTATCTTGGTTTTATGAGCTGAAGAGCTCATTGTAGTTTTATGAGATGAATGGTTCATCATGAGTTTGAGAATTCATCTTAATTTTATGAGCTGAAGAGCTCATCGTGAGTTTATGAGCAAGGGAGCTCATCGTGAGTTTGAGAACTCATCTTGATTTTGTGAGCCGAAGAGCTTATCGTGAGTTTATGAGTTGGGGAGCTCATTGTGAGTTTGAGAACTCATTTTGATTTTATGAGCTGAAGAGCTTATTGTAATTTTATGAGCTAAAGAGCTCATCGCTTGTTTTTAGTAGAATGACGACTAAACTGAAACTTCTTTTTTTTTGCAGTGAAGTTTTTATAAGAGCATAATCTTTAGCTATTGGAAGAACTTTTTCAAGTGCTCAACATTCTNGGGAGCTCATTGTGAGTTTGAGAACTCATTTTGATTTTATGAGCTGAAGAGCTTATTATAATTTTATGAGCTAAAGAGCTCATCGCTTGTTTTTAGTAGAATGACGACTAAACTGAAAATTCTCTTTTTTTGCAGTGAAGTTTTTATAAGAGCATAATCTTTAGCTATTGGAAGAACTTTTTCAAGTGCTCAACATTCTTGGAATGAGGCAAAAATCTTCTTTCTTTAGTTTGTAGCTTGTAATTTATTGGTCTGATTATTCTGGATATGATATACGGACCTTCCCAATTGAACCCTAGCTTCCTATGAGTGGGGTCCTTTCCAGTAAGGAATTTTTTGAGGATCAGGTCTCCTACTTTGAAACTCTTGTGTTTGATCCTTCTGTTGTAATACCTCGANAGCTTGTAATTTATTGGTCTGATTATTCTGGATATGATATACGGACCTTCCCAATTGGACCCTAGCTTCCTATGAGTGGGGTCCTTTCCAGTAAGGAATTTTTTTGAGGATCAGGTCTCCTACTTTGAAACTCCTGTGTTTGACCCTTCTGTTGTAATACCTCGCTGTCTTTCTTTGATAATCCAAGATGTATTGTAAGGTTTTGTCCCTTTTTTCATCTAGGAGGTTGAGACTGACATGGAGTAACTCATCGCTTAGCTCAGAGTTGATGAGGTTTGTCTTGGGAGATGTGATGCCTATTTTCGCAGGGGGCTACTGCTTTAGTGCCATAAGCCAAAGCAAAAGGTGTTTCTTGAGTTGCCGACCTAGATGTGGTTCTGTAAACCCATAGCACTTTGGGCAAATGTTCCACTCATTGTCCTTTCAAGGTTTTGAGTTTGGTCTTCAGAGCTACTTTTATAGTCTAGATAGTTACTTCTACTTGTCCGTTTAACTAANATAGCACTTTGGGCAAATGTTCCACTCATTGTCCTTTCAAGGTTTTGAGTTTGGTCTTTAGAGCTACTTTTATAGTCTGGATAGTTACTTCTACTTGTCCGTTTAACTAAGGATGAGCTAGTGCGGAGAAGTAGTTTTTTATGCCTAGCTCGACATAAAATCCTTTGAACCTTGAGTTGTCAAACTATTTTCCATTATCTGAGACCAGTACCCTTGTGATTTGAAATCTACAGATTATGAATTTCCAGGTGAAACTCTAGATTTTTTGCTCTGTGATCTTCGCAAGAAGTTCCACCTCAGCCCACTTGGTAATTTTGTATTGTCCCGTGCTTGTTGGAAAAGGGCTCAGTATGTCTAGACCCCACTGCTAGAATGACCATGGGCTAATCATCGAGGTGAGGAGCTCTTGTGGGCAGTGTGTAACATTTACATGCACTTGACAAGTTTTGCATCTCTTGACTAGCTTTATTGTGGCCCTGAGCATGGTGAGCCAGAAATATCCCTGCCTTAGTGCTTTGCTAGCCAAAGCTTGAGCTCTGATGTGATTGTCACAAATGCCTTCATGGATTTCCCATAGAATGTAATCAGCCTCCTCATCCTCTACACACCTCAGGAATGGTGCCGAGAAACCCTGTTTGTACAGTTTTCCTTTGAGGATGGTGAATCTGAATGACTTGGATCTTAGCTTTGTTGTTTCTTTAGAATCTGCTGGTAAGGTTCCATTTTCAAGGTATTTCTTGATTACATCCATCCAGGTTGGTTAAATCTGCATAGGGAACACTTTTTCAGCCTCGGAGTTCACAGATGGCTCGGCTAGGTATTCAACTAGAATCAGCCTATCCAAATTCTCTTGAGAGGCAATGGCTAGTCTGGCTAAGACATCGACTAGCTCTAGATACGTGCATAACAATAAACTACATAAAATTTTTCATCAGCTCTTGTACCTTTTTTAGATATAGAGTCATTCTATCCCCCTTTGCCTTGTATGTTTCCTCGATCTACTTCACTATCAGTTGGGAGTCACTGTGAATTACGAGCTGCTCTGTTTCTATGAAATGATCCATATTGACCTCGATAATCATAACTTCGTGTTCAGCCTCTTTGTTTGAAGCTTTGAAATTGAATCTGAGGACGTACTCTATGTCTATCCCATCTAAGGAGGTCAAGATCAGTCCAGCACCACTGCCTTGGGTGTTGGCAGTGCCATCTACCGACAGATTCCACGTTGGGAGGTCGGGTACTAGCTGGGTTGCTTCTACGAATGCTTCCCGACTTTTTGTAAATTATGCATTAAAATTGTCAGTATTTTCCCTTTGATTGTGATTCTGGGCTTGTACCTGATGTCAAACTTGCTGAGCTCTATTGCTCACTTGACCAGCCTTCATGACAATTCCAGCTTGTGCAAGACTGATATATGGGGATTTCTATTGTGCGGGTAGGAAATAGGGCCTAAGTCTTCTTGCAACTATCACCAAAGCTAGTACCAACTTCTCTATCTTTGGGTATCTCTCCTTTGCTCCCCTCAGAGCTCTATTGTTCTCAGAGCTCTACTGCAATAGTAGACTAGTTATTAAGCTCTGTCTCATTCCCTAGCCAGTGTTACACTAGTTGAGGAATCTGAGACAGCAAGGTATAACGTGAGCACCTCTCCCTCTCTAGGGCTAACAAGGACTAGGGGTTAGCTAAGGTAATCCTTGAGGGCTTTGAATACCTCCCCACACTATGCATCCCACTGGAATTCCTTTTTCAAGACTTGGAACAAGGGTTAACACTTATCGCTGGACCTGGAGACAAAGCGACCTAAAACTGTTGTCCTCCCTATTAAGCATTGAACCTCTCTTGTGTTTGAAGATAGTCGCATGTCGATTACAGCTCTGACCTTCTCTGTGTTAGCTTCTATGCCTCGGCTATTGACTATAAAACCCAAGAATTTTCCAGCAGAAACTCCAAAGGTGTATTTGGCTAGGTTGAGCTTAATCTAATACTTTCAGAGAATTTGAAGTGACTCCTTAAGGTGTCTGATATGGAACTTTGCCTTCAAAGATTTTATCAACATGTCATCAATTTATACCTCCATAAAGGTCCCGATCTGCTTCTGGAACATGCGATTCGCCAGCTGCTAGTATGTGGCTCTAGCATTCTTCAATCCGAACAGCATGACCTAGTAATAGTACGTTCCCTGCTCAGTTACGAATGATGTCTTCTCCTAATCATCTGGATCCATCCTAATCTAGTTGCATCCTAAGAAGGCATCCATGAAGCTTAACAGTTCATGCCTACTATGGCATCCACAATCAGATCAATTTTGGGTAGAGAAAAACTATCCTTGGAGCAAGCACGGTTTAGATCAACGAAATTGACACAAAGGTGCCATTTTCCATTGGTTTTTTTTTTTATGAGAACCACATTGGCCAACTAGGTTGGATAGTCTATTTCCCTGATGGCCTTGGCATGAAGGAGCTTGGAGACCTCCTCGTTTATTACTTTCTAGCACTTTGGGGTAAAACTTCTCCATTTCTGTTTGATGGGCTTGAAGGTTAGATTCACGCTGAGCTTGTGCGCAGGCCTGCCAAAATCTGACATAATACAATTAACCAACATGAATCGACATGAATTAAGCGGGTTTGGGAGATAAACAGGTTGTTCTTTAGACACGTTTATTAAACAGGTGGTGTTCGGGTGAGACTTGTTAAACCGTTTATCACCCGTTTATCCGTTTAAATAAATTTAATATAATAATAAATTAATAATTATTTTATATATATAAAATAATGAATGAGTAAAAAAACAGTAAAAAAAATATTTCAAAAAATAAAAAGTAAGGAAATCAGTTCAAAAAAAATAGGAAACAAAAGCTTTAAGTCTTTGAGGCATTAAATTGCCTTTTCTTTGAATCCCACATCGACAAGGGAGTGAAGAGAATAGTGGTTGTTGGCTATAAAAGAGGTAGTGGTTGTTGGCTTATCATGTGGACTGTGGTGTGGCCTATCACGTGGCTGACCATTGTTGGCTGGAACTCCTCTAATTGAGGAAAGTACAGTTGAAAGAAAAAATGGATTATAAAAATTTGTTAAAATAATATTTTTTTTGTTATTTTATATGGGTAAAACAAGTCATGTCGTGTTACCCGTTTATTAAATGGTTCGTGTTCGTATTTAAAATTTTTACCCATTTATTAAACGTGTAGTGTATGAGTTTGTATATTTTTAACCCGTCACCCATTTAAACCAACATGATTGACACCCCTAATTGTGCGTGATGATCAATCCCTTGCATTTCCTCCTGTTTCCATGCAAATACTTTCATATTCTTCTTCAGAAATTGAATAAGGAGGTCTTTGATATCCTTGAGCAGTCTTGATGCTACGTACACCAAATGTTTTTGGTCCTCATCGAGTTGGATAGGCTCTAGCTCTTCTGACGACATAGGTCTTGTCTCCAGTTCTTCCGTCATGTCGAGCTCATCTAGTTGTATGGTATCAACCTCTTTCTTTTTCATAGACACAATGTAGCATTCTCGCGCCACTCANATATTCTTCTTCAGAAATTGAATAAGGAGGTCTTTGATATCCTTGAGCAGTCTTGATCCTACGTACACCAAATGTTTTTGGTCCTCGTCGAGTTGGATGGGCTCTAGCTCTTCTGACGGCATAGGTCTTGTCTCCAGTTCTTCCCTCATGTCGAGCTCATCTAGTTGTATGGTCTCAACCTCTTTCTTTTTCATAGACACAATGTAGCATTCTCGCGCCACTCATTGGTCTCCTTGAACTACTCCAACACCATTCTCGACAAGAAACTTCACAAGGAGATAGGAAGAAGGAATAATCCTCATGGTGTTAAGGGAAGGTCTCTCTAGTAGAACGTTATATGCTGAAGGAGCGTTAACTACCAAGAATCTTACTATGGTGGTGGATTAGCAGGGGAGTTTCCCATTCTGACCATAAGCTAGATTAATCCCAGGGGTAGCACCCTCTCTCCAGAGAATCCAAGCAGGTGAGTCCTCACTGGTTCGAGCTTATCTCTGCCAATGTTTATCTTTTTGAAGGCAGATGCGAAGATGATATCGACAAAGCTTCTGTTATCGATTAGAACCTGATCGACGATTCTTTTGGCAATGATAGCCCTTACTACCAAAGGATTATCATGGGGGTGCTGGCAGCCTTCCAGATCTGCATCCANAGCTTCTGTTATCGATTAGAACCTGATCGACGATTCTTTTGGCAATGATAGCCCTTAATACCAAAGGATTATCATGGGGGTGCTGGCAGCCTTCCAGATCTGCATCCGAGAATGTTATGTCCATGCTCAGTCGAGGTGCCTTGGACACAGACTGTATCTCCAATAAGTCTTTAACTTGGACTTTACGCATACAAGCCTTCCTGGTTGAGCTGGTTCNATCATGGGGGTGCTGGCAGCCTTCCAGATCTGCATCCAAGAATGTTATGTCCATGCTCAGTCGAGGTGCCTTGGACACAGACTGTATCTCCAATAAGTCTTTAACTTGGACTTTACGCATACAATTCTTCCTGGTTGAGCTGGTTTCCCACCTCTAGTAAATCCTCCTGATATCACCTAATTTCTCCCAAGAGTTGTTGGTTTTGCACAAGAGCTTGTTACTGGGAGTGAGTGAGCTTGGTTTTGATTGTCTTACGATACGAAATAGTGTAGTTGCCACCTCTAAATTAGGAACTAGATCTTTTTCTTTAGCTAGATGCAATCGTCAGTGTGATGACCATGATCTTGGTGATACCCACAGTATTTAGTAGCATCCCATTTTGTAGGGTCAACCTTCATCCGAGATGGCCACATTAGGAAATTTTCATTTTGTACTTCGTAGAGGACTAGGACACCTGGCGTTGAGGGGAGAAAACTGCCTTGGAGCGTACCTCGGTTATAACTCCTGAGGTAGGGGACCCAGGCGATCTCTAATGTCTCCTCTTTTGCAGTAAAGAGAGATTATGTTTACTAGACCATGGCGTCCATGGACATAGGGGTTTTGCCCGTCACAACCTCTTTCATGCGGCTGAGCTCCTATTGAATCTCTTTGAAGCGCTACTCCCAAAATTTCTCCTTTATTTCCTGTTGGAATGGGGAAAATTCATTCTTGTGAGTTCCTATGTTCTGGCTCTATACTTCCTTGTTCCTCTGAACTCGATGCTGGACATTGCCAATTACCTGGCTACGTTCATCTCCCTCAGTGATGTCCGTTAGGGGGGTTGAGATGTTGACGTTTCCCCTATGGGGGGTCATTCTGGGTTGGTTGACCCTGTGGGGAGGTTGGATGAGGTTTATTAATTCCTTATTTTGCTAGAGGAAGTGCTGATTGGCTACATGAAGGATTTTGAGCATGTTATTTGGAGGGGGTCCACCATGGGTGGATGAGCTTCTGGATCAGGCAAGAACTCATGAAGATGATCAATAGTTGCCTTTCCGCGGCTATCTTTTGTTGGTTCTACAATCGAGGAGGTTTATCTAACTTCTGCTTATATTGCGTGTAAAAACCATCAATTATTGAAGATGATCAATAGAATTTTTACAAGAACAATCGTTCCCACAAACGGCGCCAACTGATGATGTATTGAACACAATAGAGCAGAGATAGGAATTTGATGGGCACTGAGTAATCCAACCTGAGCTCCTAGACTCTTAAGATTTGGACCAGGGAAATAAGATAATCACACAGAGAGTTTATAGTAGTTCACCAGCTCGAGAACTCAACTAATCCACTCTCAAGAGAGTCTCTTGCTCATGGGACTTATATTCATAAAAATGAGATTATAGAGTATTTTTTTAGGCTATGATGGCTTGTGTATCTTCTACTGAGGGTTATGCCCCTTATTTATAGTTGACTCTAGGCTTCGCTTGATCTTCGGCGAGATTCTTGCATCCTCCTTGTAATGGTTGCTACTATCATGCAACGGTTGTGGAGGGTGTTGGGGTAGTTGTGGCTCTTCTGCCTAGATATACGACCGTTACTATTTGGGTGACGCTTGGGTTAAAGCCAATCATCTTCTGTGTTATCCTTCTTGAGAAGAGTTGTAGGGAGGTTTGACCTCGAGCTTGATGGTCATCCAAGGTGGGCTGAGCTCCCGGTCTAGGAATACATGACCTGAATTCCCGAACTCAACCTTGCATTTTTAAGGTATCATCAGAAGGTAACTGTTTTTTTTAAAGTAAATTTTGAGGATATATAAAAAAAAGTGAGAACTGTTTTAGGAAACTTAAAACAAAATAAAAAGGATTCATATAATTCCAATTTTATCGAAAAACACATTCTAAAAGGGTCTAATGAATGAACTTGTTGAGCTTGATGCATGTTTGAATGATATTAGTAACTTTTCCATGCCTTGCATGTCCTTGAAAAAAAACCTGCCTAAATAAGGGGGAAAAGGATGAGTCATGTATATGTCTATTAAAAAGGAAAAAAAATCAAGCTGTGAGTTTTAATGTTTTGTATTGTTATATGTATTGGAGTATTGATAACTTTTGGTTAATTAATATTTTTTGAACTATTACAGTTGGTGAATTAATTAATATTATGTCTGTATAACATAATATTTGTGTAATAGCTTGCAATACTAAAACCTCCTTTGTCATTTGGTGCCATAACTTGCAATAAAAGTTGACTATTGATTTCTATTTTAATTTAAGACCTGAAACCTATATATACACACATAAGAAAGAAATGAAACGAATGACCATTGTAGGTACTAACAAAGTATCCATAGACAAAGGTTTATATCTTTATGATAGTGTTTTTTTAGTTCATAATCTGTGTGTCATATAACCGTATCGAAACATTTGAATACCTTTGATATCATGAGCATGCTTTTGTGACTTTACTTTGACAATAGTGTACGAATGGGTAACAATACTAGTTTAAGTAAGTTCGACCACGATCAAAATTCATTAATATTATTTAGGGGGAAAAAATAATTTAATTGATATTGGATTNAATACTAGTTTAAGTAAGTTCGACCACGATCAAAATTCATTAATATTATTTAGGGGGGAAAAAGAATTTAATTGATATTGGATCGTTATACATTTGACTAGAAATGTATTATAACAATAGTTAAATGACCTCATTCAAGGAAAGAGTGTTCATAATGATGTTGNCGTTATACATTTGACTAGAAATGTATTATAACAATAGTTAAATGACCTCATTCAAGGAAAGAGTGTTCATAATGATGTTGATGGGTGACAACATAATTATCAATGTTAGGCATGATCTGAACATCTAATTCATGATAAATAGCAAAACATATTCTATATCTGTTATAGCTTTAAGCATCCTGAACTCAGGCAATATTTTAATAATGTACCAATTCTATCTTATGTAGGAATTACAATAATCGTTAGGCTATTATACTCAAGATAATTGACTCATTGCTAATTCTTGAAAATTATTCTTTTCATTCAGTGAGGGGAAGATGGTCAACAATAATAATGTGGAAAATCATAAACATTTAGTGCATAAATTTAGTAGTGAATAAGGTTTTAACCATAGTGCTTATTATTGCTCATGCATCAATCTTCCATGCTATATATGTTAGCTTTCTTTATTTTCGACTTTGTAGGAGTTCTTGGAGATAAAATCTTTTGAAACCATGCATGGGGTCAAGTTGCTATATGTATGAGCATGGATTTGATGATTGAAATTTTGGTAAATATAACTAAGTATGTCATGTCGCCTTGCAGTAAGTCAATANGCATGGATTTGATGATTGAAATTTTGGTAAATATAACTAAGTATGTCATGTCGCCTTGCAGTAAGTCAATATTTGAGCACATGGTCTAAGTCAAATTATCAATTGGTCGGGACAGAGACTCATCTTGATGATGAGTTATATAGGTCGTGGTGTCTTATCCATCGACCCGAAAATAAAGCCAAATAGGNATATAGGTCGTGGTGTCTTATCCATCGACCCGAAAATAAAGCCAAATAGGTTATTTCTGGAGTTTAAAATTTCCAACAGATGATTAATTTTTAAAATTCTTAACTTGCATCTCCTTACCACTATGTGAAAATCATGCATTTTACTTACTGTCATCAAAACTCTAAAAATGTGGCGGAAAGATTTATTTCATTCTTTAGTTGAAAAGTACATGTAATTTATCTGTTTCTTGAAATTTACTACTTGCAAGTATATATGTTATTCCGATTAAATGGTGTCATTTACTTGATAATAAAATAATAGACAAATTATGCCATGTAGCGATTAGTCTAATTGTGTGATTGTCAACCTATTGGAGGATTATTATTGGGAAATGGCAGATGCTATATTTGATATATCCAAAGATGAAGTAAATGCTACAAAACTCAAAAAAAGGGCTTAAGGTATATGGTTGTTAATGTAGATGTTGACACAACTACTATTCTAATGAACTACAAGATCTTGAAATGATATAGCTCCAACTTTAAACAAGAAAAAGAAGTATATCATGGGAACTCATGAAAGGTGGAGGCATAATGATGCACATGTGATCAAAATTTTCTTATAAGTTGTGTTTTAGTATCTGTCCATTAGTGTTGAAAATTTCAGTCGTACACATATCTATTGAGATGTTTGTATAAATTATTTTACATAAGTGATTTATTTGTGGCTTTTACATCATCTCAACAAATGCATTTTAATGTGGTATTTATTAGTGATGTTTGAGGCAGGTCAGATTAATATTAATATGAAGGAATGGAGGCATGCACGCTCATGCAAGTTTTTCATCTGAGAAAAATGATCATTCTACAATATATATATATATCTCATCCAAACAAAACTGGCGACTAATTATATAGCTTTCAAGAAAGTCAAGAGACATGAATATATAAAAGATGATTAATTTCATCAATGAGCTTTTGAGGAAAACTAAGCTTTTGAGAAAAGTTGTCTCAAGAACTATCGAGGGGGATGAGCCTACGCCTGCAAGGGAGTCACCTAGAGAGGTAACCCAACTTCTGTGATTGGAGACCCCATTAAGGAAGTTTAATAGGTAGAAATTATCCATACCACGTAACTCATAGTATTGTTATTGAGGAAATATCCTAAAAGGAGATATTTTCATGTTCATCCCTAGAACAGAGGTGCATATGTAGTGTGATGGTAAGGAAATATTTATCTTGAATGAGACCGAGACAAGAACACTCCAGCAGGGTATTCTGCACAAGTACCCTTGGAGGGCTCATCTAAGTGAGAGTAGTTGTGAGACCACAACTATGCGAATTTGGCTATTCTCTAGAAACTCATGAGAATCAAGATCAATTGCATGACCATTAATTGAACTGACCCGCGAATTCTGACCAATATCGGTACTGTGTGTGATAGGTGAACTCTAGTTCAAAGAGTCTAGTTCAAGTCTTTGGTCACTATGATCCTTTAGAGGGAGATTATCAACACGAAGTGAGATTTAAGTTTGGAAGACACCTACACCCATTACACAGTATTGTGGTTGCCCATATTTTCTATCTATACCTTTATATAAATTTATTCAAGTCATTTCAAAGTTTTCAAAACTTGTGGGGGATTGTTAGAATAATAATAAGTTTTTCAAATCTTATCATTAATTTTAAATTTGTTGTAAATATATTATATATAGATATGAATAAACTCTAGCCTACCAATTTAATAGGTGTTAGTATTTGACTCTATAACTCTGTCCAAAGTTAATATTGTATCTGATAACCATTATGATTTGAGGCCTATAAAAGGAGGTCCTCACCACATTGAGAAATACACAAGTTGAGAAGTTCATTCTCTAGTATATATATATTCTCTATATTCTCTTTGTAAGTTTATATAATTCTCTTATTTTCACAACACGTTATTAGTACAAGACTCTACCTCTCTTATTCTTTCTCTCATAAAAGGAAGATCTAATTTCAAGTCATACAGAATTGAAAATTTGAGTTTTTGCGGTAGGTGGAATGGATCTTATTTATCAATTGTTCAATTATGAAATGAATGGTGAAAATGCATGTCTAGTAGACAGTGGAACAACCCATACAATTCTTCAACATAAAAGATTTTTCTCCAACTTAACATTAGCCGAAGCTAATGTAAATACAATATTGGGTTCTGCAAATTGAACAAAAATCCATATCAATGACGCTTTATATTCAGTCAGATCTTGAAGAAATCTACTAAGTTTCAAAGATATACATCGTAATGGATTTCATATTGAGACTATGAATGATAATAATGGAGAATATCTTTATATTACTTCAATTGTTTCTAGCCTGAAGCTTATATTAGAGAAACTTTCTTCTTTTTCTTCTGGGTTGTACTGTACAACGATATGAACAATTGAGGCAAACAATGTGATGAATCAGAAGCCCTCTGATCCTAAAATTTTTGCACTTTGGCATGATCGACTTGGTCACCCTGGGTGTCGAATCATCAATAGCTCATATGGACATCCTCTAAAGAACCAGAAAATTCTTTTGCCGAGTCAGTACACATGTAATGCTTGTTCACAAGAAAAATTGGTTATTAGACCATCTCACAAAAGTCAATGTTGAATCTCCAACTTTTCTACAAAGAATTCAAGGAGATATTTGTGAACCTATGCACCCATCATGTGGACCATTCCAATATTTTTTGGCCTTAATTGATGCTTCAACACGATGATCACATGTTTCTTTATTATCTACTTGGAATGTTGCTTTTACTCATTTTCTTGCCCAAATAATCCGATTATGAGCACAATTCCCATATTACATAATCAAGACAATTCATCTTGATAATGCCGCTGAATTTACATCTCAATATTTGATGACTATTGCATGTCTGTTGGGATTGATGTGGAACACCCAATTGCTCACATCCATACCCAAAATGGTTTAGCCGAATCTTTCATCAAAAGACTTTAGTTAATTGCTCGACCCTTACTTATAAGAACAAAGTTACCAATTTTTGCTTGGGTACATGCAATGTTACATGCAACAACCTTAGTTCGTATTCGACCAACTTCTTACCATCAATACTCTCCAAAACAACTCTTACTTGGTCAACCCCCACATATTTCTCACTTACGAACATTTGGTTGTGCTATATGTCCCAATTGCACCCCCGCAGTGCACTAAGATCGGTGCACAACGTTGACTAGGAATTTATGTTGTGTATGATTCACCTTCAATTATCATGTATCTTGAACCTTTGACAGGAAATATTTTTACTGGAAGATTTTCAAATTGTCATTTTGATGGGATAGTATTCCCGTCGTTAGGGGGAGGAAATATGTCGCCTACTAAGGAATGGCGTGAGCTTTCTTGGACTTCAAAAACTATGTCTCATTTTGATTCATGCACTCCTCAATGTGAAACTGAAGTACAAAGGATTATTTACCTCCAAAGAATTGTTAATCAATTGCCTAATATATTTATTGATGCAACAAGAGTAATCAAGTCTTGTGTGCCAGTTGTGAACGCTCCAGCAAAGATTGATGTTCCAATTCNTTGATGGGATAGTATTCCCGTCGTTAGGGGGAGGAAATATGTCGCCTACTAAGGAATGGCGTGAGCTTTCTTGGACTTCAAAAACTATGTCTCATTTTGATTCATGCACTCCTCAATGTGAAACTGAAGTACAAAGGATTATTTACCTCCAAAGAATTGTTAATCAATTGTGTAATATATTTACTGATGCAACAAGAGTAATCAAGTCTTGTGTGTCAGTTGTGAACACTCCAGCAAAGATTGATGTTCCAATTCAAAAGTCTATGGTAGTAAATGAAACATCAACTACACGCTTGAAGCGTGGACTACCCATGGGTTCAAAAGATTCAACTCCCCAAAGAGGAGAATACAAGGGCAACCACATACAACTCTTGAAGAAGTTGTTGAATTGGGGAATAAAGATGCACCCACATCATCTCAAATAATATCCCCTGAAGAGGAAAAAGCCCCTGAAGTGACATAGAATCCTAAAGATATACAAATATCTGCAAATGAAGAGATTTCTATGAACTATGCATATACGTGAGAGAGGTTGGATTGTACAAAAATAAGCATCAGTGATGTATTTTTTTATTTTTTTTTGCTATAGCTACTGAAATCTTGAATGGTGATGATTTTGAACCACGCACAATAGATGAATGCNAATATCTGCAAATGAAGAGATTTCTATGAACTATGCATATACGTGAGAGAGGTTGGATTGTACAAAAATAAGCATCAATGATGTATTTTTTTATTTTTTTTTGCTGTAGCTACTGAAATCTTGAATTGTGATGATTTTGAACCACGCAGAATAGATGAATGTCGACATCGATATGATTGGCCAAAATGGAAAAAAACAATCCAAGTGGAATTGGATTCTCTCGCAAAGCATGAAGTGTTTGGGACCTATAGTCCTAAAACCTAATGCCTGTCGATTATATATGGGTTTTTGTGAGAAAAAAAAATGACAAAAATGAGATCACAGGATACAAAGCGCACCTAGTAACGCAAGGTTTCCTGCAAAAACCTGGGATTGATTTTGAAGAAACATATTCTCCCGTAACGGATGCAATTACATTTCAATATCTTATANGAAGTGTTTGGGACCTATAGTCCTAAAACCTAATGCCTGTCGATTATATATGGGTTTATGTGAGAAAAAAGAATGACAAAAATGAGATCACAGGATACAAAGCGCGCCTAGTAACGCAAGGTTTCCTGCAAAAACTTGGGATTGATTTTGAAGAAACATATTCTCCAGTAACGAATGCAATTACATTTCAATATCTTATTAGTCTAGCAGTATCAGAAGGAAGAAGGACTCGACATGCGTCTTATGGACGTTGTTACTGCATATTTATATGAAAAGTTAGATACTAATATTTATATAAAAGTCCCTGAAGGATTGCAATTGCTTGAAGCAAACACATCAAAATTATGCAACATGTACTCAATTAAGCTGAGACGATCCTTATATGGATTGAAACAACCTGGAAGAATGTGGTATAACTGTCTCAGTGTGTACTTGGTAAATGAAGGGTATGTTAACAATCTCATATGCCCATTTGTATTTATTAAGAAATTAGAATCTGGATTTGTCATCATTACAGTATATATTCATGATATGAATCTTATTGGAACTCCTGAATAGTTGATAAAAGCTGTTGAATATTNAGAACGGCGTGAGCTTTCTTGGACTTCGAAAACTATGTTTCAGCTTGATCCACGCTAAAACATCTCAAATGATATCCCCTAAAGACGAAAAAGTCCTTGAAGTGACACAAACTCTTGAAGAGATGCAAATATCTGCAAATAAAGAGATTTCTATTAACTATGCATGTACAAGAGAGATGTGGGATAGTACAAAAATAAGCATCAGTGATGTATTTTCTTTGCTAGTAGCTACTGAAATTTTGAATGATGATGATTTCAAACCACGCACAATAGATGAATGCCGACATCGACATGATTGACCAAAATGACAAGAAACAATCCAAGAGGAATTGGATTCTCTTGCAAAGCGTGGAGTGTTTGGACCTGTAGTCCTAACACCTAATGATGTAAAACCTGTTGGTTATAAATGATTTTTTGTGAGAAAAAAGAATGAAAAAAATGAGATTACAAGATACAAAGCGCGTTTAGTAGCGCAAGGGTTCATGCATAAACCTGGGATTATGAAAAAACATATTCACCAGTAATGGATGCAATTACATTTTGGTATCTTATTAGTCTAGTAGTCTCAAAAGGACTCGATATACGTCTTATGGACGTGGTTACTGCATATTTATATGGAAATTTAGGTACTAATATTTATATGAAAGTCCCTAAAGGATTGTAATTGTCTGAAGCAAACACATCAAAATTATGCAACATGTACTCAATTAAGCTGCGACGATCCTTATATGGATTGAAACAAGCTAGAAGAATGTGGTATAACCGTCTCAGTGAGTACTTGGTAAAAGAAATGTATGTTAACAATCTCATATGCCCATGTGTATTTATTAAGAAATCAGAATCTGGATTTGCCATCATTGCAATATATGTTGGTGATATGAATATTATTGAAACTCCTGAAGAGTTGATAAAAGCTATTGAATATTTGACAAAAAAATTTGAGATAAAAGATCTTGAAAAAACAAAGTACTATCTCAGCCTAAAGATCGAGCATACTTTAAACAGAATTCTTATTCATCAAACAACCTATACCAAAAAGGTCTTGAAGCAGTTTAGCATGGATAAAACATATATGTTTAAGTCCTCCAATGGTTGTTTGATCTCTTGATATCAATAAGGACCCTTTTTGTCATAAGAAGGAAAATGAAATGCTTCTTAGTCCTAAAGTACCATACCTAAATGTAATTGGTGCTCTGTTATACTTAGCACAATATACTAGGTCTGATATAGCATTTGTAGTCAACTTGTTAGCAAGATTTAGTTTTGCACCAACTCGATGACATTGGACTGGCATAAAACATGTTCTATGTTATTTTCGTGGAACTGTAGATTTGAGTTTGTTATACTCAAGTACTCAGCCAATGGTCCACAATTAGTCGGATATGCAAATTTCGGATACATATCGGATCCTCATAAGGCTCATTCACAAACTGGGAATGTTTTCACATGTGGTGACATAGCAATCTCATGACGATCAACGAAGCAAACTTTGATTGCTACATCTTTCAATCATTTTAAAGTACTTGCACTCCATGAAGCGAGCTGTGAATATGTGTGGCTACGGTCCGTAGTCCATTACATCCGAGATACTTGCAGACTTCATTTGATTACAAATTCACCAACAACCTTATATGAAAATAATGTTGCTTGCATTACACAAATTAAAGGAGAGTTTATAAAAGGTGATAGAACCAAGCATATGTCACCAAAGTTTTTCTACACTCATGAACTCCAACAAAGTCATGAAATTGAAATAAAGCAGATACAATCTAATGATGATCTTGCCGATCTATTCACTAGAGTTTTACCATTATCAATGTTCAAGAAATTGTTATATGGCATTGGAATGCGCCGAGTTTGTGACAAATCCAATTGATTTCTAATCAGGGGGAGATTTTCATCAGGGGGAGTATCCACATCAAGATACAAGACATATGCACATTGTACTCTTTTTCCTTTGTCTATGTTTTGTCCCATTGAGTTTTCCTAACAAGGTTTTAATGAGGCAACATTAGTGCATCCAATGCTATTCTAAAATTCATTTGAATATGTACTCTTTTTTCTTCGCTAGTTTTTTCCCATAGGATTTTCCTAGCAAGGTTTTAATGAGACGTATTATCTTAGCATAGTAGTCATCTAAGGGGAGTGTTGTAAATATATATTTTATATAGATATGAATGAACTATAGCCTACCAATTTAATAGGTGTTAGTATTTGACTCTATAACTCTACCTACAGGTAATATTATATTTCATGACCATTATGATTTGAGGCCTATAAAAGGAGGTCCTCACCACATTGAGAAATACACCAGTTGAGAAGTTCATTCTATAGCATATATATATATTCTCTATATTTTCTTTGTAAGTTTATATAATTCTCTTACATTCACAACAAAGGGGAAATTGTAAGAAGGTGCACAAAATTAGACTTAATTGTAAAAAAATATATAGCTCTTAATGTTAAGTCATTAAGTCCCTATTTTTAGAACTTAATTGTGTCCAAGTACACAATTTGAATCTTTGTGATTTGCTTTTGACACACACACACACACATATGAGTTCTAATAAAATAAAAACCTAAAATTAAGGAAAATTAAAACACATAATAAATATTCTCTATTTTTTAAGGATATGTTTCAAAGTTTTTGAAAACTTTTCAAATTTGACAACTAAAATTAAGGAATTTTAATAATCTTATCCTAGAAAGTATTAAAATTAAAAAAATTTAATCTTACATTAGATTTAATTTGGTGACGTATACTATAACACCCCAAAATTCACCCTAAGAGGCATTACTACCTATAACCATTCATAT
>CAUOFW020007391.1:1379601-1424701 GCA_963454935.2 Ilex paraguariensis | reverse complement strand
ATAATTTTCTCAACAACCACAATCTTAACCAATCACAATTTCCATTAACAATTCAAGTATCACAATTGTACAATTCTCAATATACTACAGCAATAAAGGAATTTAAATATGCAAGAGATCATATTAAGAAAACCTTCACAATTTCGATATCAAAATTCTAGGGTTTTGCCAAAAATGATAATTTCTTGGCACAAGAACAAGTATTAGATGAAAACATGATTTAATCAAGAATAGGACTTCAGAAATCAAGAATCCATGTATTTTCACAATCAAAAATGAATTTAGCAAACAAAGATTTTGGAAATTCAAGAACAAGTATTCCTTGAACCCAAACATGTATTTTGTTCAAAACTATGGTTCAATGATAAAGAAACTAAGAAATCATAACTATCAAGAAGATTAAAAACATACATATAATACCCTAAATCTCAATGAAAGAACTTGAGAAGAATCCCCTACCTCGATTCCGTAGTTTTGTGTGAAAATCTAGCATGTGTTGATCTGTTCCAATGTGAAAATTCTCCTTAATATTGTGTTTCTCCTCTTCTCTCTTGCTCAGTGAGTCTCTATAGGGTTAGAACCGATGAAATAGGTCAAGTGAAGACGCCCTTAGGTATTTATAATATGAGAAAACAGTCCAATCAGTGCAAATTTGATACTCAAAATTGCGACCTCACATTCGAACTAGAGGCTTGATGTTCGAACTATCTACTTGATGTTTGAACATCATTTGGGCTTTCGAATGTTGCTTGCTCCCATTACTTTTGTTTTTCTATCAGAGTTCTATCAGGCACAAAAGTACTGGGACTAACTGTCGTTCGAACGAATCCATTCACATTCAAACGAATCCATTCCCATTTGAACGGATTCCCATTTTTAGCTAAACCTCTAATGAAATTTTGGCTTATTTAGAGGTCAATTTGAAAAATTTTTGTTCAATACACTTTTGTAGCCCTGGAAGTCTAATATTTACAATAGAATTTTTAGAGAAAATGGACATCAGAGGAAAAAGTTATGGTCCACATACTAAAAAGTGTCAAATTTCTTCATACCCGAATTCTCTCTAAAATGTGTTTTAACTCTGGAATACTTTCTAACTTCTAATACCCATTACATTTCCTCTTCTAAAGTTTTTATTTCTACTCTTACAATCTATATAGTTCATTCTTATGTCATTATATATATGAACATTATAAAATAATTACATCACTACATAAAGATAAACATGTGGGGGTTTACAAGAACAGGGTTTCAAGGATGGGCTGTCTAAACCAATAAAGCCCAAACATGTGAAGGGGGTAAAAATCTTAATCCTAGTCCATCATCTTCCTCTATTGCTTAAATTTCCAAAATCCCTAAGAAGCTTTTAAGAGAAAAGGGTAAATTAGTGAAAAAAATCGAAGGCAAATATCATAGTGAGGACTAAGATATCTAGAAGGTGATAATTAGGGGGAAGCGTAAAGAGAAAGGAATTGTGATTTATGAATAAGATTGGGATGCTGATGGGCCAAGGAAGAAGCCTCACAATGTTCCATAGTCACACCGGGAGAGATTGATTATTGTTATTTGGAAGAGTAATACTATTTGGAACTAAAAACTTGACCTAATTTGTTGACATAATGATTTGGCTTCATAGGAATCATTGCATTAATGAAAAATTTCAATGTTTAATGGGTTCTACAGTGAATCCGAAGTTCACAGTGAATTAAGTCAGCAAATTATGTCAATAAATTAGATCCCAATAGCATTGCTCTATTTCGAATTGTCAAAAGCTTAGGAATCGTAACTATAATGGATGGTGAGATTTGCAGGCATGATCTACTATCTTAGTTTTAGGAGAAAAAGATTGATGATTTATTGTGTTTGAATTCAGTAAGGAGTGATTTGGTCGAGATTGGACTGGGTAAGATTTTGGAGTTTGACTCAACATTCAATTTGTTAAATGAATCTAACCTAATTGAGGTAGACCTTATTTCTGATGGACCATATAAATTTAATGTGGGTCTAGAAAATGGTTTTCAGGCTGGGTTGTCCAAACCAATAAAGCCCAAACATGCAAAAGGAGTATGTCACACCCCATTTCGAGGGATTCCCTTGATTTTTCAGAGATAGAAGCATAACTCAACACGTGACAGTATCGACGTCTGTAATGCAATAATGCATTTAAAATCAATAATACCACCTAATGCCACAATAAAATAGATAAACAATAAAACATAGTGCACAACAGTGCCACCTGCACCAAAACAAAAGATTAGAGATTCCATCCCTTTACAACATTCCTGTACAAAATGTACACAACCAGTTTCCTTAATTTTCCCCCATCTCTACCATACTAATGCAGTAGTGGATCTCACTCTAGACTTTGACATCCTGAAACCAATAATTTTCTTGAGATTACTGAACATCATAATCAAAGAAAATATAACAAAAATATGGATCAAATAGCATTCCACCAAAATATGTTCACAATCTGAGGAGGAAAACAAAATCAAAGTGTTTTCAACTCACTTTGAAACTCAAATCAATCTCATATATTAGAATATTAAATATGCACATAAGTAGCAAGTAAAACAACAATATTTAAGCAATGTCAAGCTATCAACAACATTTAAAAAATGTTAGTCTATCTACAACATTTAAGCAATGTCAAGTTGTCTCACGACAATTGCGCAGTGTCTAAATTAACAACATCTAAATCATGTCAAGTTATCAATAACTCGGCATAATGGATAATACTCGAATCACATGCTTTTCATAAAAGCACATTTGATCCATAGTTTAAGCAACTCAACCCAAATCAATTCATCAAACTTCAATTCACATAGTGAAAAATAGTTCGTATATCATATACTTTTATTTTCAATTATTATGAAGCAGTACATTTCATCTTTATTGCTGATTAGATATCATTCATTGCTTTACGGTCGATCCCTAGGTGTAACTGAGGTAGTAGCCTCTGACCCTAACAGTTAACATATGTGCAAATGCAGGTGAGTATCGACTAAAAAATAACTTAATTGATGCAAATGAATGCATACGAATAAGCTTTGTGACATTTCGTATTCACCATAGCTTAAGTTCAATACCCAAGTCTAAGACCAATTGGTCACTCAAGTGTTTACAAACTCAATGTGTACCCTCTACAACCTTAAATTAGAACGTAAACTCTTTTTTCACTCATCTTATGTGCACTTACAATTAGTTTAAAAGGATTATGGTATCTCTTTTTATGCGTTATAACACTCAAAACCCTAATCCAGATTCATGATTTCTGGCCTAAATTCAAAAACTCAATCATAAGATTTAAAATATGCTAAACATTCATAAATAATGTAAGACACGATTTCAAAATGAATTTGAAAAGCTTCGATTGATCCAAAATTCAGAAATCCTACCCTAAGTTGTTTTTTGATCCATAATTGCCAAAAATAAAATGATGTTATTTTATAATGAAATTTCATACACATACTCAATTAAAATACTTAAGAATGAATATAAAATTTATTTTTCTAAAATCACCCAAAAACTAGGTCAAATTGGACCCAGAGGCCAAAATGGTCATTTTACTCATCATTTTTTATCCGGCTGGGATCTCTGCACATGTTACAAAACTTTTGGCACTAATTAGAGGTCCATCGGACACTGAACACGCCATCATTCGCCGTCAGGGTGTCCAGTTGTCCTTTTGGTACACTTTGACTTCTTCCTCAAAGAACCCTAGGTTCCCCACTTTCTATTTCAGGTATCCTGCTTCTCACATCTATTTCTCACTCCATAGTATACCTTTTGCTCTATTTTCAAAGCCTACTGACTCACCTCACACCCCTTTGTGAAACCCCATATGTGAGAGTCCTTGAATTAGCATTTAACCTATCCAAATTTTGAACCAAAATTGAAGAAAAATAAGAAGTTTTAAATATGGCCAGACCTACAACTCAGGTTTTAAACCACTTAACAACCTCTAAACCCAAAACTAATGGTGGAAATGAGTTCCTTGGGTCCATTTTAGTCTAGGGCCATATCCCTTCAACATCGAAACCCAAGATTTGAATTAGTTTGATTTTTCCAAAAACCTTGAAACCCTACCTTGATTTCAAACTCCAAACCACCTCCGAGCTTCACCTTTAACCCCCAGAAAGCAACACCAAGCCTTAGATTAAGCTAAAACCAAACCAAACTTCAAACTGTTTCAATACCCATCTGAGCCCAAAAATTTAAAAATGAAAATTCATGCTCAAACAACGATCAAAACTCATTTTAATCATCATAAATGGAAGCCTAGCACCCTAATTTGGCTAGAAGCTTACCTCTTGATGCTTGAATTCCTTCCTACAACGATTTGATCTTCACACTTTCTCTCTCTCTAAATTCTCTCCTTATTTTCTCTCTCTACAAACAATTCTATCTGATCTAAAAACTCAGCAAAGGCCTTCAGCAGCCCCTCAAACATTCTGGAGTGTTACGAGCCTCCTGCTACAGCCAGTCAGCATGTTGGAAGGAAATGCCATGCAATGGCATTTTCATAAATACCTAAAATCTATTTTTTAAATTTTTTATTTAATTTTTTTATAATTACATACATATTAAAACATGTCTTGTAAAAATATTTTCCTAATTCTTTTTATTTATGCACTATGCATGCATGCTCAGGTATCACAACTCTCTCATTCTAAATAAAATTTTGTCCCTGAAATTCACTTACCTGATGAAAATAGATAAGGATATTGCATTTTCATATTCTCCTCGATTTCCCAAGTAGCCTCCTCAACTGAGTGACTCCTCCACGAGACCTTTACTAACAAAATGATTTTATTACGTAACACCTTCTCTCGACGTGCCAAGATTTGTACTGGCTCTTCAATGTAAGTCAAATATTCTTTTAACTCTAAAGGCTGCTCAACCAACACATGAGACAAGTTAGGTATACACTTCTAGAGCATGGAAATATAAAATACGTTATGTAAACGAGATAACTTTGAAGGTAAATCTAATCGATAAGTTGTTGCTCCAGCCTTTCCTAGAATCTCATAGGACCCAATATATCTCGGACTAAGTTTTCCCTTTTTTTTTTTCAAATCTCAGTACACCTTTCCAAGGAGATATTCTCAAAAATACTTGATCACCTACTTCAAACTCTAATTTTTTTTTGTGTTTGTCAGTATAACATTCCTGCCAACTTTGAGCAACTTTCAATCGATCTTGAATTACTTTTACTTTATCTGTAGTTATTTGAAGCTCAAGACCCAATATTTGTTTTTCCCCCACTTCACTCCAACAAACTAGAATGTTGCACATTCTACCGTAGAGTGTTTCATATGGTGCCATACCAATGCTACTGTGATAACCGTTATTATAAGAAACTCTATTAAAGGCAAGTGAGTATCCCAACTACCTTTTAATTCTAACACACACGCACATACACGTACGTAACATATCCCAGTTTGAACTGAACATTCAGACTGCCCGTCCATCTAAGGATGATAGATTGTGGTGAACTTCAACCTAGTACCAACNAATTTTGTCCCTGAAATTCACTTACCTGATGAAAATAGATAAGGATATTGCATTTTCATATTCTCCTCGATTTCCCAAGTAGCCTCCTCAACTGAGTGACTCCTCCACGAGACCTTTACTAACAAAATGATTTTTATTACGTAACACCTTCTCTCGACGTGCCAAGATTTGTACTGGCTCTTCAATGTAAGTCAAATATTCTTTTAACTCTAAAGGCTGCTCAACCAACACATGAGACAAGTTAGGTATACACTTCTAGAGCATGGAAATATAAAATACGTTATGTAAACGAGATAACTTTGAAGGTAAATCTAATCGATAAGTTGTTGCTCCAGCCTTTCCTAGAATCTCATAGGACCCAATATATCTCGGACTAAGTTTTCCCTTCTTTTTTTTCAAATCTCAGTACACCTTTCCAAGGAGATATTCTCAAAAATACTTGATCACCTACTTCAAACTCTAATTTTTTTTTGTGTTTGTCAGTATAACATTCCTGCCAACTTTGAGCAACTTTCAATCGATCTTGAATTACTTTTACTTTATCTGTAGTTATTTGAAGCTCAAGACCCAATATTTGTTTTTCCCCCACTTCACTCCAACAAACTAGAATGTTGCACATTCTACCGTAGAGTGTTTCATATGGTGCCATACCAATGCTACTGTGATAACCGTTATTATAAGAAACTCTATTAAAGGCAAGTGAGTATCCCAACTACCTTTTAATTCTAACACACACGCACATACACGTATGTAACATATCCCAGTTTGAACTGAACATTCAGACTGCCCGTCCATCTGAGGATGATAGATTGTGGTGAACTTCAAGCTAGTACCAACGGCATGCTGTAAAATAGATCAAAATCGGGATGTAAATTTCAGATTTTTATGTGCCACAATGAATACAGGAGCACTATGCAATCACAAAATCTCATCAACAGAAATTTGAGCATACTTTTCAAGCAAATAAGTAGACTTAATGGCTAAAAAGTGTGCTGACTTCGTCAACCTGTCCACAATAACCCAAATGGAATCATGCCCGCTCTGAGTCCGTGGAAGTCCTAATACAAAATCCATGATGATATGTTCTCATTTCCATTCCCGAATAGGAAGAGGCTGCAATAAACCTGCAGGATGTTGATGCTCAGTCTTCACTAGCTAATAGACTAAATATCTAGAAATGAACTCAACAATCTCCTGCTTCATTCCACTCCACCAATAATACTCTCTCAAATCTCGATATAATTTATTGCTACTAGGGAGCATAGCATATAAGAAATTATGAGCTTCATCTGGAATGTCCTTCTTCAAGGTAGTATCATTAGGCACACCAAAACATAACATACCATCACCACGAACTACAAAATCTGTTTTGATTCCATTCTACACTTCTTTTCTAATCTTTTCTATTTATGGGCCTTGACATTATAACTCTTTGATACGAACCACCAACACATGTCTGACTTTTAATTGTGCTAGTAGAACATATTTATCAGTTAATACCATATCCACTCCCATCAATCTCAATTCAATAATATTATTCACCCGAGTACATTGAATACATGACAATCTCCCCAATGATTTTCTGCTTAGTGCACCAGTTACCATGTTCGCATCCCTTGGATAGTAGTGTATCAAGCAATCATAATCCTTAATTAATTTCATCCACCTCCTTTGTCTCAGATTCAAATCTTTTTGTATGAATAGATATTTTAAGCTTTGGTGATTTGTAAAAATCTCACATGTCTCGTCATATGAATAATGTCTCCAAAGCTTTAAAGCAAAAATAGTAGCAGCTAATTCCAAATTATGAGTGGGATAATTCCTTTTATGGTTCTTTAATTTTCTGGAGGCATAGGCAATCACCCTACCATGTTGCATCAACACACAAGCCAAACCTTGATGAGAAGTGTCACTTCACAAATCCACCACTACCTAATGGTATAGTCAGAACTGGAGCTGAAATTAATTTCTGCTTTAATTTTTGAAAACTATGTTCACACGTATCATTCGAGTCAAATTTCACATCCTTCCAAGTCAAATGTGTCAAAAGTGCTGCCAATACTGAAAATCCTTGTACAAATCTGCAATAATATCCAGCAAGACCTAAGAAACTATGAATCTTTGTTACTGTAGTTGGTCTCTCCCACTTTCATGGGATCCAAAAAGATATCATCACCTGGAATTACATGTCCCAAAAATACAGCCCAATTCAACCAAAACTCACATTTACTTAACTTAGCATACATTTATTTTTCTCGTAAGGTTTGTAACACGATCCTCAAATGTTGTTCATGTTCTTCTTTACTACAAGAATACAAAAGGATATCATCAATGAACACAATAACGAACGAATCCAAGTAAGGTTCAAATTCTTGATTCATTAAATCCATAAAGGCAACTAGCGTATTTATCAAACCAAATGGCATCACTAAAAATTCAAAATGACCATATCTAGTCCGAAAAGCTGTCTTTGAAACATCTCTACTCCTTACCTTTAGCTGATGATAACCTGCCTTGAGATCAATCTAGCTAAATACTCTCGCACCTTGCAACTGATCAAATAAGTCATCAATATGAGGTAATAGATATTTGTTACGTATTGTTAACTTATTTAACAATCGGTAATCAATACACAATCTCAAAGTCCTATCTTTTTTCTTCACAAATAAAATAGGATCACCCCATGGTGAAACATTAGGCTAGATAAATTCCCGTTCTAGTAAATCTTGTAACTATATCTTCAATTCCTTTAACTCAGAAGGAGCCATGCGATATGGAGTAATGGACATCGGTGAAGTACCAGTAACTAGCTCAATGGTAAATTCCACTTCTCTTTCTGGTGGTAGTCTAGGTAACTCTTCTAGAAATACATATGGAAACTCTCAAACTATTGGAATATCTTTAAGCTATACTTCTTCTTTCTTGGTGCCCATTATATAAGGAAGATATCCTTGACAACCCTATCTTAATAATTTCTATGCTTTCATAGCCGAAATTAGACATGTAGGGATCACATTCTAATCACCAAAAACTCTAAAATCTATTTCATTTGGTAGCTTAAATGTCACCTCTTTCTTAAAACAGTCTATAANGGTATACAGACACTGTAAAACTTGGAGGCCCAAGTTTCTTAAAATACTTGAATAAGGAAATACGAGACCTTGTCGTATTCGCCTGTGCTAATTCCCACTCAAGATTTCTAGTCTCTCTCACCCTTGCATCAGATTGTTCCTCTACACCATGAGATCCATTACAGGCCTCTTGATTTGATCAAACTAACCCCTCAACTGAATCAGATGCATCAGAATCAACCTCTTCAACATATTAATTTTGTTCCATTTCCCTATATCTAGAATTCAAATCCAGTTATATAACATAAGATGCCCGTGCATGAATGCACCATGCAATCACTAGACATCTTAAAACACAACTAAAAACTCGTACCCACTCTACTAACTCTCCAACATACTTCCTGTGGTCCACTATTGGTGATAGACTCTAACATGTCTACAGAATCTATAGACACTAGCTCTGATACCNTTACCAGAAGGAATATTACCACTTGTCCTTACAATGCCAACTAAAGATGAAATAGATACAGATCCTCCTTGGCACTAAGAAGCCATATGTCCAGGTTCATCACATTTGAAGCATACAATACCTCGATCTGCCNTTACCAGAAGGAATATTACCACTTGTCCTTACAATGCCAACTAAAGATGAAATAGATGCAGATCCTCCTTGGCACTAAGAAGCCATATGTCCAGGTTCATCACATTTGAAGCATACAATACCTCGATCTGCTNGGAAGTGTAACTCAACACATGGCAATACTTGTGTTTGTAATGCAATAATGCATTTAAAATCAATAATGCCACTTAATGCCACAATAAATAGATAAACTATAAAACATAGTGCACAACAGTGCCACTTGTACCAAAAAAAAAAAGATTAGGGATTCCATCTCTTTATAACATTCCTGTACAAAGTGTACACAACTAGCTTCCTCAATTTTTCCCCATCTCTACCATGCTAATGCAGTAGTTGACCTCACTTTAGACTTAAACATCCTGAAACCAATAATTTTCTTGAGTTTACTGAACATCATAACCAAAGAAAAAATAACAAAAATATAGATCAAATATCATTCCACCAAAATATGTTCACAATCTAAGCAGGACGACAAAATCAAAGTGCTTTCAACTCACTTTGAAACTCAAATCAACCTCATATATCAAAATATTAAATATCCGCATAAGCAGCAAGTAAAACAACAACATTTAAGCAATGTCAAGATATCAACAACATTTAAAAAATGTTAGGCTATCTATAACATTTAAACAATGTCAAGTTATCTCACGACAACTGTGCAGTGTCCAAATTAACAACATTTAAGCCATGTCAAGTTAGCAACAACTAGACAAAATGGATAATACTCGAATCACAAGTTTTTCATAAAAGGATATTTGATCCATAGTTTAAGCAACTCAACCCAAATCAATTTATCAAACTTCATTTCACATAGTGAAAAATAATTCATATATCATGTACTTGCATTTCTAATTATTATGAACTAGTACACTTCACCTTTACTACTGATTAGATACCCTTACTTGCTTTACGGTCGATCCCTAGGTGCAACCGACATAATAGCCTCTGATCCTAACAGTTAACATATGTAAAAATGCAGGTGAGTATCGAATCAAAAATAACTTAATTGATACAAATGAATGCATATGAATATGCTTCGTGACATTTCGTATTCATCACAATGTAACTTCAATACCTAAGTCCAAAGACTAACTAGTCACTCAAGCGTTTACGAACTCAACGAGTATCCTCTACGACCTCAAACTAGAAGGTAAAACCTTTTTACACTCACCCTATGTGCACTCAAAATAAGTTTAAAAGGACTCTGGTATCTCATTTTATACAGTCAGATCCATCGTTTTGGACTAATGTGCGTTACAACACTCAAAACCTTAATTCAGATCCCTAATTTTCAGCCCAAATTCAAGAACCCAATCATAAGNACTCAAAATAAGTTTAAAAGGACTCTGGTATCTCATTTTATACAGTCAGATCCATCGGTTTGGACTAATGTGCGTTACTACACTCAAAACCTTAATTCAGATCCCTAATTTTCAGCCCAAATTCAAGAACCCAATCATAAGATTTAAAATATGCTAAAAATTCATCAATAATGTAAGACATGATTTCAAAATAAATTTAAAAAGTTTTGACTCATCTGGAATTCAGAAACCCTATCTGCGTTGCTTTTCGATTTGAAACAGCTAAAAATAAAATGATGTTATTTTTTAATAAAATTTCATACACATACTCAATTAACATACATAAAAATGAATATAAAATTTATTTTTCCAAAATCACCAAAAAAATAGGTTAAATTGGCCCTCGTTGCCAAAATAGTCATTTTTCTCCTCATTTTGATCCGACCATGGGATTGATTTGAAATTTTACCGAGACCTCCGCATAGATGTTACGGAACTTTTGGAACTAACCAGAGGTCCATTGGGTATTGGATGTGCCCTCAATCTCCATTAGGGTGTCCAGTGGTCCTCTTGCTCCACTTCATCTTCTTCCTCAAGAAACCCTAGGTTCCCCACTTTCTATTTCAAGTATCCGAGTTCTCACCTCTATTTCTCTATCCAAGTACACAATTTTCTCTATTTTCAAAGCCTACTAACTCACCTCACACGCCTCCGTGAGACCCCATATGTGAGAGACCTCGAATTAACCTCTAACATGTCCAAATTTTGAACAAAAGTTGGAGAAAAATAAGAAGTTTTAAACATGGCCAGACTTGCAACTCAGGTTTTAACTCCCTTACCAACCTCTAAACCCAAAACTAACAGTGGAAATGGATTCCTTGGGTCCATTTTAGTCTAGGACCATATCCCTTCAACATCGAAATACAAGATTTGAACTAGTTTGATTTGTCCAAAAACCTTGAAAGTCTACCTTAGTTTCAAACTTCAAACCATCACCACAGACCACGGCAGCCCTCCAAATCACCTCCAAAATTCACCTTTAACTCCTAGAAACCAACCCCAAGCCGTAGATTAATCTAAAACCAAACCAAACTTCAAACCCGTTTCAATACCCAAGTAAACTCGAAAATTTTAAAATCAAAATTCATGCTCAATAGTGATCATCATAAAAATGAAAATTCAAAACTTGTTTTAATCATCATAAATGGAATCCTAGCACCCTAATTAGGCTAGAAGCTTACCCTTTGATGCTCAAATTTCTTCCTACAAAGATTTGATCTTCACACTTTTTCTCTTTCTCTCTCTAATTTCTCTGCTCATTTTCTCTCTCTACAAACGATTCTATCTTATCCAAAAACTTAGTATAGGCCTTCAACAGCCCTTCAAACCTTCTGGAGTGTTGTAGAGTGATGGGGAGCCTCGTACTGCAGCTAGGCAACATCTTGGAACAAAATGTCATGCAATGGCATTTTTGTAAATACCTCATATCTATTTTTTTTTATTTTTAATTTAANCATCATAAATGGAATCCTAGCACCCTAATTAGGCTAGAAGCTTACCCTTTGATGCTCGAATTTCTTCCTACAAAGATTTGATCTTCACACTTTTTCTCTTTCTCTCTCTAACTTCTCTACTCATTTTCTCTCTCTACAAACGGTTCTATCTTATCCAAAAACTTAGTATAGGCCTTCAACAGCCCTTCAAACCTTTTGGAGTGTTGTAGAGTGATGGGGAGCCTCGTACTGCAGCTAGGCAACATCTTGGAACGAAATGTCATGCAATGGCATTTTTGTAAATACCTCATATCTATTTTTTTTAATTTTTAATTTAATTTTTTTTATAATTGCATACATATTAAAATATGTCCTATAAAAATATTTTCCTATTTTTTTATGCACTATGCATGCATGCTCGGGTTTTACAGAGTAAAAATCCTTATCCTAGTCCAAAGTCTCCCTATGTCATTCAAATCTCCAAAATACCTAAGAAGCTTTCAAGAAGAGAAAAAGGGTAACTGAGTGAGAAATTCGAAGCCAGAAATTGTAGTGAGGACTGGGATATCCAGGAGGTGATAATTAGGGGAGAGCGTAAAGAGAAAGGCATTGTGATTTTTGAATAGGATAGGGATGCAGATGGGGTAAGAAGAAGCCTCATATATCATATAATGCAATTTTGACTTCAATTTCATCGGTGGAGACTATTCAACTGTCTCACCTAGACAATGGTAGATGTTATTTAAAACTATTGAGGGCTTGGGAGTCTGTCATATAGTTCGGTGAAGAAAGAAGCTCCCCAATTGGTTTTTATTGATTGAGACTAAGTTACATTCAAGACATTTTGGGTATGTAAAACAAAGAATTGGGATGCCTCAAGGCTTAATAGTGGATTCTAGGGTTAGAGATGGTGGTCTAGCTTTATTATGGAAAATAGATGTTCAAGTGAATGTTAAGAGCTACTTAGATTTCCATATTAAAGCAATAATCAATGAAAATCATGTGGGTTAATGGAGATTTGTTTGGTCCTACAGTCATCCAATTACTAGTTAGCGAAAGTTTTCATGGTCACTGTTAAAGAAAATCCATCAACGTTCATATCTCCCTTGAGCATGTGCAGGGGATTTTAGTAAGATTTTGTTGAATGAGGAAAAGATTGGAGGAATAAATAAAGATTTCTGGAAAATGCGTGACTTCAAAGAGGTAATTTATCAGTGTCAATTAATGGATTTGGGGTTCCAAGGCTATCCATTTACTTGGTGAAACAGAAACACATATCCTTTTTCGACTAAAGAAATGTTGGATAGGATATGGGGATCCACTTCTTGTTTACCAAATTCCCAAATAGTAGAGTTTCATATATTCCTACCATGGACTCTGATCATAGCCAACTTTGTTCCATGTTGTGAAAGTAGGTCAACGACCAAAAGATAGTACCAGGAGGAGGAGATTTTGTTTCGAATCTATATGGCTCATGGTTCCAACTGGCATTGATGTAACCCAAAGATGCTGGAAGAATAATGAAGGTCTTGTAAGGGGAAATCACCTTTTTAATAAAATTAAGGATTATAAAGTGGGATTGTTGAAATGGAAGAATGAAAATTTGGCCATGTGGGAAGACAGGTGGAGGCGAACAGGTTTAGAATGTCCTAACTACAATGTGCAAATTTTTTTGAGGAAAATCGAAGGAATGCATAGAAATGCAACTAAACAAAGGAAAACAAATAAAGCAGTTACCATAGATCCTAAGAATAACTGTCGAAAGAGATATAAAAAATTTTTGGATTTTTGGATTTTTGTATTTCCTTTATTTTTAGTTTTTCAAATTTCAAGTACTCTCCTACTTCTTAGGAGCCATGACCTTGTTAGAAGCAATTGGGGCCTCTAACTTAGTTGAGATCATGAGTTTCTCAAAATCCTCCTTAGTCCCCAAACTTGTTTTCCCTTCTTAACACTCGGATTGGATTGGGGAATGTGTAGAGGACTAGCTTTTTCCTCCTCGAATGTGTGTAGTTCAATCCTGACCTTGGGGTTAGAAGAAGTTTTGGACACTCTAGCTTGTGGTCCATGTGAAGATGATGCATGAGTATGCNCTTCTTAACACTCGGATTGGATTGGGGAATGTGTAGAGGACTAGCTTTTTCCTCCTCAAATGTGTGTAGTTCAATCTTGACCTTGGGGTTAGAAGAAGTTTTGGACACTCTAGCTTGTGGTCCATGTGAAGATGATGCATGAGTATGCTTGGATACACTTTACTTTTCTAAAAGCTTGGAAAGATTGACAACTTGATTGTTCAATGCTTTAGATTGGTTGGCTAGGTGCATGAGCTTTTTGTCTAAGACTCCCCTATTTTGAATATAATGTGTACTGTGGTGATCATGTTTTCCACAAGTGAAACACACAAATGATTTGGTTTGGGTATTCTTTTTAATCGGCTTTTTTTCAAACTTACCTTTATCATTCGTAGTCTTTTTGGGACTTTTGCTCACTTGTGGGGCTGTATGTTGAGATCACCCTTTACAAACACGATCTTGGAAGAAATGGAGGTGTTGTGTTCATTAGTGAATCCTAATCCTCTTTTGTCACCAACACTTTTCCCTATAGCCAACATTTTTTTCCACCTTGTTTGAGACACTCCTCGACACTTTCGATCTCATCCTAACTAGTAGAGCTTCTATAACTAAATCATCTACATCCATATTGAGACTAGACTCAACTTCCTTTTCTTAATTCTTGGAAGTTTCTCATGGGGGGAAAGTATGAGCCTACAAAAGCTGTGGACGAAAAGGAGTCAACACTTGTTGTGGACTCACTNATATTGAGACTAGACTCAACTTCCTTTTCTTAATTCTTGGAAGTTTCTCATGGGGGGGAAGTATGAGCCTACAAAAGCTGTGGACGAAAAGGAGTCAACACTTGTTGTGGACTCACTTCGCTTTCATTCACCTTAGCCTTTAAGGCTTTTCTTTTCTCCTTAGGTATATCCTTCTTTTTAGCACTAGGATATTCCTCAGCTACATGTCCAAACCTATGACACTTGTAGCATTGGAGACCATGGCCCTTCTTCTCTACCTCATGTCGAGAAGGTCTATCCCCACTTTTTTTTCCCTTTCTAAGAGACTTGGGTCTACTTATATTTCCTTTCGACCTTGAGGACTTGACACTACTATTCTTAAAATATTTGTTAAATTTTCTTGCAAGATAAGCTATGTCCTCTTCTCCCAAATGGGGTGACTCGAATTTTCCCCTTTCTTCAATTTTTGAATTTAATGCCACACCCTTCACTTTCTTGGGTGGAAGAAGGTTAACCTTAAAAGTCAAAATTGACCCTACAAGGTCTTCAACCAATACCGTAGCCATGTTAACACTCTTCTCGAGCGAGGTCACCTTAGTATGAAATCTCTCCAGTAGAGATCTTAAGATTTTCTACTAAATGGCGGCATCGTCGATGTTGGTACCTAATGCAAAGGAAGAATTAACAATATCACATAACTTTGCATAAAAGTCACCAAAGGTTTCTTCCTCTTGCATCCTCAACACCTCAAATTTTGAGGTGTACCTTTGGAGACCGGACATCTTAGCTATTATAGTTCCTTCATGTAAAACCACAAGAATATCCCATGCCTCCTTTGAGTTCTTACAATTTGAGATCTTTTGGAACTCATTTGGAGTCACGGCATTGAATATCGCATTCAAGCCTTTCGAGTTCCACCCCACCGAATTTATCTTGGCTCTTGACCAAGTCATTGGGAATTTCAATTCAACCACTATTTTACCACCTTTAATTTGCGTGGTGGTGTTGGGTGGGCTCCAACCCTCTTGCACAGTCAACCAAACTCTCTCATCAATTGATTTTAGAAACACTCTCATGCGAGTTTTCCAATATGCAAAGTTAGAACCATCAAAGAAAGGAGGTCGTACAATTGAACCACCTTCCTTTTGAGAATCTATTCAAAACTAACTACAAGTAATGATAGATTTTTGGAAAGTAAACCTTGGCAAGTAAGCAAAAACAAAATATTATTCTAGGAGGTAGAACCCGATATATATCTTCCTTCATGATTATACACTTGGACACCGAGACACTATACCTAGAGGGGGTGAAAATATTTTTCAATTTTAGCCCAAATTGATTACCAATTAAAACATATATCTACCATAATTACTACTTCTCAATCGAATGTGAAAATTAACGATGAGAACCCCTTTAGTCACCACAACCACCTTCAACCATGACGATTGATTTTAATTAATGTTCAATTAATTCACTCTCAATCAATATCATGGCGATGNGAAAATTAACGATGAGAACCCCTTTAGTCACCACAACCACCTTCAACCATGACGATTAATTTTAATTAATGTTCAATTAATTCACTCTCAATCAATATCATGGCGATACCAAAATCCAATCCTAATGCAGAACTATGTATGGATGAATGTCAAGAGTGTAATATTGCATATTTAATAAGTTAATCCATCCATTTTATGTCATTGTTCGGTGTTTAAGTATTTGAATTGTGTTAAGATTGGATTAATAGTTGTACTTTTGTTTTTAGGTGCAAAGGAGATAAAGAGGAGCATGTTGGAATCAAGTTAGAAGATCATGGAAAGTATAGGAAAGAATGGGATTGGAATCTAGAGGAGAAAAGCAAAAATTCAAAAAAGAGCTACTAGAACCGGTTCTACCATAATTGGTTCTATGAGGTCCGGAAAGTCTAGCACCTATTCTACCATGCTAGAGCTGGTTTTACGAGGATCAAAAATCTTAGAACTGATTCCACACTGGTTTTACACACTAAGTCGGTTTGCGAAGTCCTGAGCCTTCATTCCTTGGTCGTAAAGCTACTTCCAACCACGTGCACAACTTGAGGGGTGAATCCTAACTCATAGGCAATGCTTTTCATTGGATGATTTCATCTTCCAACAAAAAAGTGAGCACTTGTATTGGTTGACATCAGCGGAGGGAATTCTTCAGGGAAGCTTCCACCGCCTAAGCCTTTCACCTTAGCCAATGGGAAAAATGGATGAAGATGATACACACACACACACACACACACATATGCACATTCCTTCACACATAGAGGACTTTTTCTTAGTTTTTAGTTCTAGCTTTGAGTTTTGCTTAAGCTTTTACATTGTATGAGATTTACCAGGTTACAAAGAAGACAACTAGAGGAATTTTCGCTTCATTTTCAAAAGATTTATTTGTATGGTTTGTCTTTATATTTGAGCAGAGTTCTTTGAAGCTAATCTAGTGGATAATATTTCTTTTCCTCTTTTTTCTTATTTTCATTAGTTTTACATGTTGTTTGTAGCCGATTTTGACTTGATGGGTTTTACTTCCAGCTAAGTTTCAGCGCGATCAAGGGATGATTCTCAGCTACAATCAAGCCATAGTGATTCTCTATTGAGTTATAATAGATCGAATGCTCTACAAAAAGGAAAAACCAAGTTTGAAAATTAGTTGTTAAGTATCCACCTTGATTTCTCGTTGATGGGTCGNGCTACAATCAAGCCATAGTGATTCTCTATTGAGTTATAATAGATCGAATGCTCTACAGAAAGGAAAAACCAAGTTTGAAAATTAGTTGTTAAGTATCCACCTTGATTTCTCGTTGATGGGTCATTCGGCACGAGTAACGCTTGGAAATCATTTATACATCTAAATGCTTACCATTCCAGCTTCTATTCCCTATCTTCAAAGCTACATATTATGTAAACAGGATTTTGTTGAATATTTTCCATTCGAGTAAGTTTGAATACAACCTCGAATGAGTTCAAATTCAAAATCAAAATACTTAATTATGGTGAGTTGATTCTTGAGGATTAGCTGACTGTTTCTTCCTGGTTTTAATACACTAGAATCAATTCCTCAATTTTTCCACAAAACAAAATATTTCTACTTTTTATTGCACATACATCACCAATCCAATTGTGTTTGTTCCCAGAGGAGACGACCTCAAAATTTTTGAGTTACTACACTGCGAAACTTTCTTACACTTAGGAGATACATTGTATACATTTTAAAAGAGAGTCTTTGGAGACAAGAAATGAATATTCAANCCAATTGTGTTTGTTCCCAGAGGAGACGACCTCAAAATTTTTGAGTTACTACACTGCAAAACTTTCTTACGCTTAGGAAATACATTGTATACATTTTAAAAGAGAGTCTTTGGAGACAAGAAATGAATATTCAGTCAATCATTCCAATAAACACATAGTATGCGTGTGTGCTAACAATCACAAGTGTATGCGATAGAAATTAAAGAGCACAAGCGATTTGTTGACGCTATAACCCTTATCGAGAAAAAATATGGGGAACCACTCAGGGGTATACCAAAGCCTAATGCACTACTTGGATCTCCCCGCCGCCTGGTTCGTCTAAGCTTCGAGTGATTATGGTCACACCTAAAATCTTCGATATGCACACACCAATGGGTTTATAGAACTATTAGGTTCTTAAACTCCAATTTTTGAGGTTGGGTAGAATCTCTAGTGGTAACCTTTAGATTTTAGGGGTCTAGGTTGTGGTGAAAGCTTTCAAGGTAAAGGAATGAATTTCTCTCTTTANATTAGGTTCTTAAACTCCAATTTTTGAGGTTGGGTAGAATCTCTAGTGGTAACCTTTGGATTTTAGGGGTCTAGGTTGTGGTGAAAGCTTTCAAGGTAAAGGAATGAATTTCTCTCTTTAAAATCTCTCTAGATGCTTAAGAGGATTTTACCTAGTATGAGAAAGGCTCTCCCCATTTATAGGTCCAGAATAAGGATAGTCTTAGTAAATAAGAAAAATCATATTCGCGATCGACCACTCGATCGGTGGGAGGGCGATCATAGGGTAGTTGTCGCTGCAATGAAAATAATGTTTCAAATATGACTAAGGCAGGCACTGCTTGAGCAACCATGAGGACCTCTCAAGAGAGCTCATAGAGCGNCTCCCCATTTATAGGTCCAGAATAAGGATAGTCTTAATAAATAAGAAAAATCATATTCGCGATCGACCACTCGATCGGTGGGAGGGCGATCATAGGGTAGTTGTCGCTGCAATGAAAATAATGTTTCAAATATGACTAAGGCAGGCACTGCTTGAGTAACCATGAGAACCTCTCAAGAGAGCTCATAGAGCGAGCCCTATGCTGCCTTCAGTGGCCTTTTCCCATTTTCTTCCCTAAGTCATAAAGAGACTGCTTAAACCAAGGCTAGCGAGCATAAATCGGTTCCTATAGGTTTTTAAGCAAAAAATATGCAAAAAAATTGTCCTCTTGGGCACTAAATGGTGTTGCTCAAAGAGGGGTATGATTGTAAATCAAACTATGTTTTCAAAACTCATAAATGGTTTGGAAAATATTTTCTTTTAAAATCACCTAGGAGTCATAATCAGATCGTNTCCTATAGGTTTTTAAGCAAAAAATATGCAAAAAAATTGTCCTCTTGGGCACTAAATGGTGTTGCTCAAAGAGGGGTATGATTGTAAATCAAACTATGTTTTCAAAACTCATAAATGGTTTGAAAAATATTTTCTTTTAAAATCACCTAGGAGTCATAATCAGATCGTTTCCAATTTCATTTTCATCCTAATCAACCTAAGTTAAAATGAACTAAAGGATTATCTTAGGTGTCTAGATCATTACCTTTGTCTTAAGCATGAAGGTGCATACAGAAGTTGAATGATGTTGTTTTGACGCTTGATATCCTCCCTTCAATGACACTTTTGAATCTTGAAATTGATAGAATCATGATCATGAAATGGGTTGAGATTTTAGAATGGACTCGACAACTATCAATGTTTAAAGTTATAAGCCCACTCTAAAAAGTAAATGATGATGGATTAATGAGCTCATANTCCTCCCTTCAATGACACTTTTGAATCTTGAAATTGATAGAATCATGATCATGAAATAGGTTGAGATTTTAGAATGGACTTGACAACCATCAATGTTTAAAGTTATAAGCCCTCTCTAAAAAGTAAATGATGATGGATTAATGAGCTCATTGTTGGACAAAGAAAATAGGTGTTAGGATATAGCAAATGTTCAAAGCTTATTCTTGGACTTCAAAGCTAAAGAAATTATGGCAGTCCCGATTTGTGAAGAGTTTCCTCTAGACCAATTACTTTAGCACTATACTAAATGTGACGCCCCTAAAACCGAGGGTCCAGTTGATGACCCGTCAACCCGCGAAAATAATCNATTCTTGGACTTCAAAGCTAAAGAAATTATGGCAGTCCCGATTTGTGAAGAGTTTCCCCTAGACCAATTACTTTAGCACTATACTAAATGTGACGCCCCTAAAACCGAGGGTCCAGTTGATGACCCGTCAACCCGCGGAAATAACAGTGATTGTCGCATGATCCGACACCACGTTAATAGTCTCCCAATTGTTGGGATTATAACTCACACGTGAAACTGATGTCTTTTTTTTTTTTTTATCATTTAATCTAACCTTGGACCAATGTACCCCATTTCATTCTCCATTAAAGTCCATTTGCATTATATGGACTAAAAGATACCTAGCCCTAAGGCCTGGGAAAAGGATTTAAAAAAAAATTCAAAGTTTGGGAAAGTGTTTCGGTACCGCGTACCAGTACGATTTGCCTTCTGAAAAATGCGTACGGTTTTCTATCTGGACTTGACTGTACCGATACACTGTACCGGTACACTGTAGCGGTACACTTTGCCTAATTTTTGTNATGGACTAAAAGATACCTAGCCCTAAGGCCTGGGAAAAGGATTTAAAAAAAAATTCAAAGTTTGGGAAAGTGTTTCGGTACCGCGTACAAGTACGATTTGCCTTCTGAAAAATGCGTACCGGTACGTAGTACCGGTACGGTTTTCTATCTGGACTTGACTGTACCGGTACACTGTAGCGGTACACTTTGCCCAATTTTTGCCTTTATCACCTATTTTCCATTTCCAATCCATTTCAAACCATCTCATTTTCATCCAAAACATGCATAATAGAGTTTTTCACATAAAACCTATTATATACAAAGTTTGTTACAAACCATTCCATACATTTACACGTCAAATGGAATTTTATCAAAAGTTTTACAAAAACTTCTTTTCAAAAGCCACAACCCGGCTTTTCTTCAACGTTGAGGCCCTGAATGTGAGTCCTCCACCAGTACGAACCCCNATCCATTTCAAACCATCTCATTTTCATCCAAAACATGCATAATAGAGTTTTTCACATAAAACCTATTATATACAAAGTTTGTTACAAACCATTCCATACATTTACACGTCAAATGGAATTTTATCAAAAGTTTTACAAAAACTTCTTTTCAAAATCCAGAACCCGGCTTTTCTTCAACGTTGAGGCCCTGAATGTGAGTCCTCCACCAGTACGAACCCTGCACCTGAAATGTGTTCCCGTATAGGGTGAGTCAACGCCAGTAGAATATTTTCTACAGAGGCTACTCCCCAACCTAAGTGTATATGCAATGAGTGCATGCAACAACTCACAATCACATAACCATTCCAATCAAGAATATACATGTTTCATGTTGGACTTTACCATGTCATACCATGAATGAAATGAGATTCACTCACACACATCAACCCGAGCCCTCTCCGGCTCTCACCACACTATGCAATGCAAGTGTAAACCCTTGTCATTGNTGAAATGAGATTCACTCACACACATCAACCCGAGCCCTCTCTGGCTCTCACCACACTATGCAATGCAAGTGTAAACCCTTGTCATTGATGAAACATCCAATGATCATCTTTGAAAATACAAACCATGTGTTTATAAAACTAATTCATTCTTTTGGATGTTTCCCATCAAATGAATACTTTATATTACAAAATCCTGTGTCTTTGCTGGGTAGTAGACTTTTGGTGTCGCACCGCCTGCTCCGCATGCCGATACACTTTTTGGACTTGCACCGTCAGAGTGTATGAACCAATAACCGGGTCTTTGACCCTAGGGAGTGTCTAGCCCTTTTTGCTATACCCGACACACGCTTTTCATGCCATGCAACCGTGCGACTCTATTGAACCTTGGTTCAACGATACCGAACCCACTTATCACCCACCTACGTGGTGTTTGATATCAACCGTGCACTCACACCCATGAAATGCGATGTGTTCTCCGTGCATATACAATGTAATGAACCATTGCACTACCAACATCATGCTCAATTGTAATGAATGTCAATGAGCCAAAATTTAACCACACATCTCAACATGTGTCATTGCAATTTATATCACATGCATATAATCACCAAAATTCATTATCATGTTAATACATCAACATTTATATACCTAACACAAATCTCAAGTATGGCATTAAACAATCTCATGTTAATCAGNGTAATGAACCATTGCACTACCAACATCATGCTCAATTGTAATGAATGTCAATGAGCCAAAATTTAACCACACATCTCAACATGTGTCATTGCAATTTATATCACATACATATAATCACCAAAATTCATTATCATGTTAATACATCAACATTTATATACCTAACACAAATCTCAAGTATGGCATTAAACAATCTCATGTCAATCAGACTTAATCACAAGACATAATATAAACATGTAACATACCCACATAAACCAATTTCAAGGGGTTACACAAGTAACTCCCACATATCAAATTCAAGCTAGAAGTTGGCCTAAGCCATTTTTACACTCTTTTTCNAAAATTCATTATCATGTTAATACATCAACATTTATATACCTAACACAAATCTCAAGTATGGCATTAAACAATCTCATGTCAATCAGACTTAATCACAAGACATAATATAAACATGTAACATACCCACATAAACCAATTTCAAGGGGTTACACAAGTAACTCCCACATATCAAATTCAAGCTAGAAGTTGGCCTAAGCCATTTCTACACCCATTTTTNATAAACATGTAACATGCCCACATAAACCAATTTTCAAGGGGTTACACAAGTAACTCCCACATATCAAATTCAAGCTAGAAGTTGGCCTAAGCCATTTTTACACTCTTTTTCCTCATTTACATAACTATAAACAAGTGGTATACATATTATACATACCCACCCCCTTCCATATGCACCCTAGTTAAGAAATGAACCAAGGTAGGAAAACCCCTACCTCTTGGAGCATAATACGAAGGGAGAAACCTCAAGAACAACTCCCAAGCTCCAAACCTTTGGTTTCCCAAAAATTTTCCTTTGGATCTTTTGTGAAATCCTTCATTATTGGTACGTATGCATATTTCTCATCGTGTAGACCAACTTTAGTTCTTTGTCCGATGAATTATGACCGATGGAACTCCTTGGATCGCAAAAGAAAGATAGAAAAATAGATTTTTCTCTTCTCCCTCTTCTCTCCTCTTCAACGCCTGAATCAGCCGGCCACTTGGGTGAGAAAAATATGATTTTTCAGATATTAACCCCCTATTTATATTTTTTAATTGCGCGGTCCACATTACTCCACACGTTTACTACTTTTAGGTCCGTTTTTAACCCGAAATGACTTAATTAAACTTCGATTTCAGTTCAAATTNAAGAACAACTCCCAAGCTCCAAACCTTTGGTTTCCCAAAAATTTTCCTTTGGATCTTCTGTGAAATCCTTCATTATTGGTACGTATGCATATTTCTCATCGTGTAGACCAACTTTAGTTCTTTGTCCGATGAATTCTGACCGATGGAACTCCTTGGATCGCAAAAGAAAGGTAGAAAAATAGATTTTTCTCTTCTCCCTCTTCTCTCCTCTTCAACGCCTGAATCAGCCGGACTTGGGTGAGAAAAATATGATTTTTCAGATATTAACCCCCTATTTATATTTTTTAATTGCGCGGTCCACATTACTCCGCACGTTTACTACTTTCAGGTCCGTTTTTAACCCGAAATGACTTAATTAAATTTCAATTTCAGTTCAAATTAATTTTATTTGAACTTTTATTCAATTATAATGAAATTTTATAATTTTTATTTTTGGAGACGTTTAAAAGTCCATTTGTCACCCNTACTTTCAGGTCCGTTTTTAACCCGAAATGACTTAATTAAATTTCAATTTCAGTTCAAATTAATTTTATTTGAACTTTTATTCAATTATAATGAAATTTTATAATTTCTATTTTTGGAGACGTTTAAAAGTCCATTTGTCACCCAGTCGTCTCGTAAAACGTGTAAAATTCGTCTATCTCAGAATTCGATGAAAATTGACATGACAGCTCGATTTCGCGATGTGAATCCAACGATGAAGTATGTTGTTCCATCCAAGCTCTATAAAAATATACATTTTAAGCCCGCATAATAGTGGCAAATTATCATTTTGCCCTTTTTTCGAAAAAGTTTAAATTTAACCTGGTTTTTACACTAAATCAGGAAATTTCTCTGTAGGAAGCGCGTATCATTTAATTATGGATCTTGGTTTGCATAAGACATCGAGTAATATCCAACATGCTAGTTGTAGTTTGAGGGTGGAATGGAAACTTCATTTGGAAACCTAAAGTTGCTAGTAAGATTAAGATTTTTGCTTGGAGAGTTTATCATGACAATCTGCCAACATAGTGACACCACCAATAGAAAAGAAAACAGGTAGAGAATGCATGCTATCTGTGTAGTGAAGAAAATAAATCATTATTACATCTCCTATTGCAACGTCCATATTCTAGATAGCTATGGTTAGAAGCTGGAATCAATGTCGGTCCTAATCCTTCTATCTATGTCCACGAATGGTTAAATGCAGCAACAGAATCCCTCAAATTTGACCAACTAGAACTTTTTATTGTTCTAGTTTGGTCTATTTGGTACAACAAGAACAAAACAAGGTTGCATCAGGAGGTAGTTTACCCAAAGCAGATCTTGAACTTCTCCATCTCTTACATTGAACAAGTTGCAACAGCTTAGGATACTAGGCTACAAGATAAACATATTCCATGTGCGATATAAATGGTTTTCCCCTCACGAAGTTGTTGTTATAATAAGCTTTAAAGGAGCAATATTTGATTCAATAGAAGCAACTGGAATTGGGGTTTTCATTAGAGACTGGAATGGAAGTTTTCTAGTGGCACTAAATCATTTGATTCAATGTATCACTAGTGTAAAACAATTTGAGTTCTAGGCAAATTTTATTGCTATGAAATTGGCTATAGAAATGGTTTACCAAAACATAGTGTTGAAAGGAGATTCCAAATTTGTTATCGGAACTGTTGAGAAGAATAGGGTAATTTATCTGTCATGGGCCACTTTGTTGATTAGATTTATGTTTAGGTTGATCAAGTGTCGCATTTTTCTACATCATGAATTCGTAAATCAAAGAATAATGTAACGCATCTACTAGCTGAATATGTTATTTCTTGTAAGGATCATGTCATATGGAGAGAGGATGCCCTAGAATTTGTAATACCTGCTCTCTAAGTCCATTACTTAATCAATGCAAGGTTCATCATTTCCTATCCAAAAAAAAAGTTTCATCTCAATTTAAATTTTTTGTTAAATTGGTGGATGATTGAACTTGACAAAAAAAGGCCAACCTCTCCACATTCTCTATTTTATTAGGGACATCTTGCACCTCCTAATTTAAAATTAGGGCAAACTTCATTTTACCTTCTTATGGTATACGTCAAATGCACTTTACCTCCCTAAGATTTAAAAATATTCACATAAGCCTCACATGGTTTGTGGACTAAACTTCACTACTAACTCTGTTAATGGCACCAGTAAAATGACATTAATATTGTTCCCTCTATCTTCTTCTTCAACAGACTCCCTACCCCTTGATCCAGCAATTCACCCAACCTACTGTTACGACATGAGCCATTGTTCTTCTATACCATTCCAGCCACAATCACCCATGAACCACCTCCTCCTCAAATTCAACAACCATAATTAAGAACAAAAATGAAATTGAAAAGAATGGAAAAAAAAGAAATTCAAGTACCATTAGATCTAAAACCAATGAATGCATATAGTTATGGAGGTTGAAATGAAGTGAGAAGAAATTAGGAAGAAGTTTGTATATTTTTTTCATTTGTTTATCCTTGGCCCATCCCCTTTTTTTTTAGGTCCTCTAAAATTTAATTTGTGTGTATTTCACTTTTTGTCTTGTTCTTGTTGTCTTTTTCTCAATTAAACAATTCAGTTAACACATTGTTTTGATTCCTCTATTTCCTAATCATTTTTTTTAATTTTGTTTCAATTCTTGAATATAATCATCCTTCCTTGGGTGAATTGTTGCGTAAGGCGATGCAAAAAATCAAAACATTTTGTTTATGCAGCTCCAGCGAGGTAATGGTCAACAAAGAATTGAGGAAGAATAAAAAAGATAATTCGAAAAGGTGACTGGTGTGGCTAGAGGAAGAGGATTGATTAGAGAAGCAAAAAGGTAGTCGTTGGTCTACTGGAGGCAATGGGCTTGCAGTGGTCAGATTTGGGGCACTTTAGGGAGTTTGGTGGCTATGCCTTCCCTACTGAGCAGAGTGAAAAGTCCCAGGGACAGGACACAGAGGTATTGTCTATTAGGGACCGGGTATGATCGGGTATAGATGACGAAGGTTGGACCATTCACTCGAATGGTAGTCTTCGGTTTAAGGGAAGGGTTGTAGTTCCTCGGTTGTGTTGTGCACCTAGGTGGCACGAAGATGTACCATGATCTTTGTTGTCAATACTATTTGGGCGAAATAAAAAGACAAGTTAGAGATTTTATTAGTCGATATCTCACATGTAAGCAGGTCACGATGGATTTTGTGACCCACGTGCCATGGACATCACGAGGACATGATGCTATGTAGGTGATAGTAGACTGACTTACGAAGTCGACACATTTTTTGGCTGAGCGGATGACCTTCACATGAGAGGAATTTTGCCGATTGTATATATGGAAAATAGTCTGGTTACATGGGATGCCTGTATCTACAGTATCGGATCGAGATCCCAGGTTCACAATCCATTATTGAGAGAGTTTTCAACGGGTTATGGGGACACAGTTGATGATGAACACAACTTTTTATACCCAGACGAACAGTCAGTAAGAAAGGACCCAATTATGGAATGCCCAAGGGCCATGACTCTTGGAGGAGTCATTTACACCCAAAGGATGTGTCTATTAAACCACTAATAGTCATTTCCTTCTCAAATGAACCTATTGGTTGCCTATATAAACTCTAAGGCAACCAATGGACATAAGATAAGAAATTCCTAACGCCAGATTCTTTCTCTCCCTACATAACGTTGAAAGGTTTTTGTGCTATGAAAAACCTGGTGTTGATTCGTCTTATGTAACAATACCAAACTGTTCGAGCAATCAAAGGAAAGACAATTTGAATTCTAAAGTACGTGCAACATTCTCAAACGATTTTTAGGTTTAAAGAGAATAAGGTATATTTTTAATCATGCACTTCCGAAATATGTTTTTCGATTCCCAACATATATATACCTGATCAAAGAGACACATATCTTTATATGATGTAATAATTTCATGCGCAATTAAATGAAGGTATTGACAATTTGGTTCATGCGTGATTAGCCGTTACTAATGACTACAAATCCTAAAATTAATGGTGATGATTAATGTTTGGTAGATAGTGATACAATATATACAATCCTTCGAGATAAAATATTTTTCTCAAAATTGAAGTTAGCTGAAGCTAATGTAAATATAAAAGGCTTTGGAAGAGTAGTAATTATGTTACCAAATAGAACAATAATTATGCTTCCTATTTAGTCAAATCCAGAAGAACTTTGTTGAGTTTTAAACATGTACCTCGTAATAGATTACATATTGATATTCTGAATGATTGTAATACAAAATTTCTTTGGATTACTAGTATTATTTTCAACCAGAAGCTGATATAGAGAAACTTTCCGCTTTCTTTTCTAGGATATACCATACAACCATAAGAGCGATTGAATCCAAAAAATTTTATACCTTGGCATGACCGACTAGGTCACCCAGTGTCAATAATAATGTGTCAGATCATCGAGAACTCATATAGGCATCCATTAAACAACCAAAAGATTCTTTTGTCTATTGATTATCCATATATTTCCTGCTCACAAGGTAAATTGATTACTCAACCATCTCTTGTAAAGGTTAATGTTGAATTCTCAACTTTTCTCCAACAAATTCAAGGGAACATATGTGAACATATTAATCCATCATGTGGACAATTTTCGTTATTTTATGGTCTTGATAGATACATCAATAAGGTGGTCACATGTCTCTATACTATCTACTCGTAACATTGCTTTTGCTTATTTCCTTGCCAAAATAATCATGTTACGTGTACAATTCTCAGATTATCCAATTAAGACAGTTTTTTTTTTATAATGCTGGTGAATTTGCATCTCAAACATTTGATAATTATTGCATGTGTTGGTGGGATTGATATTGAGTATCTGGTTGCTCACACTCATACCCAAAATAGTCTAGTTTAGCCTTTTATCAAAAATTTCAATTGATTGTTTGACCTTTACTGATGAGGACAAAGTTATCTATTTCTTTTTAGGGACATGTCATTTTGTATGTGATAGCGTTAGTTCGTATCCGACCAAGTGCCTACCATCAATATCCACCTTTAGAACTTGTATTTGGTCTACCCTCAAATATTTATCATCTATAAACTTTTAGTTATGATGTACATGTCCAAATTGCACCCCCACAATGTACTAAAATAAATCCTCAACATCTATTGGGAAAACATATTGACTAAAATTCACCTTCAGTTATCAGTTATCTTCAACCTTTTACATGTGATGTTTTACCTCAAGAGGAAATTCACTGCCTAAAGATCGGCATGAATTTTATTGAAATTTACAATCTATGTCACATTTTAATTCACATGCTTCTCAATGTGAAACNATCAACCCTAAAAATACCCATGGATACCGTGTAATTCGATACCACTCCGTTATGCCCCATTTACCGGGATCCATAACTTAAAAAATTTGGACAGAGTCTCATTTGTACGTGGAGCTCTACCCAAAACGCAACTTGTGCAATCATACAACATTGACCACATTGGGCCCATTCATCCATACTTAATTGCATAGTATCGAATACTACCATAATTATCATCAATACGTACATTCATTCATAAAAGAATAAATGTCTTCAAAGAGTCCCATATACATGCCTTTTTAATATAAAAGAAGTTTTTGTTTACAAAAATTATACAAAGCCAAAAGTAAATATATACAAGAGACTGCAAATTCAAAGTAAAAGCCACAGACCGGCTCTATCGTCAAAGCTGGCTCATGGCCTTGCCTTCGGTGGACGCCTATATGATACCTANCAAATTCAAAGTAAAAGCCACAGACTGACTCTATCGTCAAAGGTGGCTCATGGCCTTGCCTTCGGTGGACGCCTATACGATACCTTAAAAATGTTCCCATAAAGGGTAAGACAACACTTAATAGGGTAACTCCAATAGAAAATAACTCTCAACCCAAATGCATATAAAATGTCACATGTAACAATCATTTCATGCATTCATTCAAATACATCCATTATGAACAAATGTCATAAATCATGTCATTCCATGAGATGAGACTCACATAAGCAATACCAACGTCGAGCCCCATCTTGAGCTCCCACAACACATGCAATGTCATGCGTATGTATCCGGGCATTCTAAGCCACCGTTATTAGTGTTATGTACACTCAATGACTAATTAATTCATTTTCTTGAGTCTTTGTAGGGAGATGATTTATGGTATTACACTAATGAGATACCACACCATCAACGAATTTTCAGGACATCACACCTGCGGCTTTGCTTTCGCCTTTACACTTTTCTAAAATTGCACTACCAGAAAGTGTGTAAATCAAGTAAACGAATCTTGCACCCGAGGGAGAATCTATCCCTTCTTGCTATACGCCGATACATTTATTTATTTAATTTTTTGTGCGACTCAGCTGGACCTTGGTGCGACTTTCCCAAGTCCACAATCAACCACCTATGTGGTGATTGATTTCATACCATGCACACACTGCCACCCATGTCAATGTCCATGAATGTAATGCAGCCCATATATAATGCAATACAATGTGCAATTGCGTTTGGTACCATTTACAATGTCTATTACATAATGAATGCAATATAATGACATTTTTCAACACAATCCCAACCATGTTATGTAAGATAATTAACTAAACTAACATATACCTTCTTGCTATACTCCCCTCTTAGGCATCACCTTCAAGAAGACATGATCTCTAGCCTCAAACTCCAGAGGTCACCGCCGTCTATCGACGTAGCTTTTCTACCGGCTCTGAGCCGTGAGAAGACATTTCCATATCAAGTCCACCTTCTCCGAAGTGTCTCTAATCAAATTCAGACCCATGGAGGGTCTCTCTCCAACCTCCGTCCAACAAATCAGAGAGCGATACGACCTCCTATAAAGTGCCTCATAGGGTGTCATCTGTACACTTGCCTGATAACTGTTGTTGTAGGCGAACTCCACTAAGGGTAAATGCTCCTACCAGCCACCCTTGAGATCAAGGACGCATGCCCGTAGCAGGCCCTCTAAATTCTAGATGGTCCTCTCTGACTGACTGTTCGTCTTGGGATGAAAAGTGGTGCTCATCATCAACTACGTCCCTATGGCCCGTTGAAAACTCTCCCACAAATGGGTCGTGAACCTAGGATTATGATCCGATACTATAGATACGGGCACCCCATGTAACTAAATTATCTCCCATATGTGTAGCCTACAGAAATCCTCCAATGTGAAGGTCATCCATCCTGCCAAAAAGTGTGCCGACTTCCTAAGCTGGTCCACTATCACCCACACCGCGTCATGCCCCCACGATATCCATGGCAAGTGGGTTACAAAATCCATCATGACGTGCTACCACTTCCACTCAGCCACCTCCAAAAGTTGGAGCAACCCTGCTGGTCTCTAGTGTTCAACCTTGACCTACTAACACATGAGACATCGACTAACAAAATCTCTAACATGCCTCTTCATCCCATTCCAATAGTACTGGTAGCAAAGATCATGATACATCTTTGTGCCACCTGGATGCACCGCAAAACGAGAGCAATAAAACTCCCTAAGGATCTCCTCTCTCAGATCAGCATACTAGGGAACCACAACCCTTCCCCTGAACCAAAGACTACCATCTGCTTGAATGGCCCAGCCCTCGTCACCTATGCCCAACTGTACCCTGTCTCTGATGGAAAATATCTCAGTATCTTGCCCCTGGGACTCAATCACCCTGCTCAGTAGGGAAGGCGTAGCCACTAGACTCCCCAAAGTGCCCTGAATTTGATCCCTGTAATGTAGCCCTAACTGTCCCACAGTCTCGAGCGTCAGCCATTCCTAGAAAGCTATACTGGCCAAAACTCCCTGTGACTTCTGACTCAGTGCATCAGCCACCACATTTGCCTCACCGGGATGGTAATGCAAAGTGAAGTCATAATCCTCTAGGTACTTCATCGACCTGCGCTACCTCATATTGAGGTCCCGCTGTGTGAAGATGTACTTTAGACTTTCATGGTCTGAAAACACCTCAACCTGCTCTCCATATAGATAGTGGCGTCATGCCTTCAAGCCAAAGACAATAGCCACCAACTCCATATCATGCGTGGGATAGTTCTGCTTGTGGCTCTTTAACTGTCGAGAACTATAAGCTACCACTCTTCTGGACTGCATGAAAACACACCCAAGTTCATCCTTGTAGGCATCACAATACACTATGTACCTCTGTCCCCTCTCCGAAACTATCAAAATCGGAGCTAAAGTAAGCCTCTTCTTCAACTCTTGGAATGCCCTGTCATATTAGTCATCCCACTGAAACTTGACCTCCTTTCTAGTAAATCTAGTCATAGGTGCAGCTAGTCGAGATGAACCTCCTGTAATACCCCACCAATTCCAAGAAACTACGTATCTCGAAGACTAACTTCGGCCTCACTCAACTTATGACTGCCTCAACTTTCTTCGAATCAACTAACACACCCGAAGCTGACACCATGTGTCCCAAAAATTTTACCTCTGTCAGCCAAAATTCGCATTTGCTGAACTTAACATACAACCGGTGGTCTCTCAAGTCCTGGAGAATAACCCTCAAATAACCTTCATGCTCCTCCTCAGACTTGGAGTAGATCAGTATGTCATCAACAGAAACCATAACGAACTGATCTAAGTAGGGTTGGAACACCCTATGCATAAGATCTATGAATGCCATCAGGACATTCGTCAATCCGAATGGCATCACAATAAACTCAAAATGCCCATAACGCGTTCGAAATACTGTCTTCAGAATGTCGGCATCCCTAATCCTCAACTGATGGTACCCCGTGGGCAAATCTATCTTGGAGTAGACTCGTTCCCCTCTCAGCTGGTTAAAAAGATCATCGAACCTCAGCAGTGGGTACTTGTTCTTAATAGTGACCTTATTCAACTGCCGGTAGTCAATGCAGAACCTAAGCGTCTTTTCCTTCTTCTTGGCAAATAACATCGAAGCACCCCAANATTTGTACGTGGAGCTCTACCCAAAACGCAACTTGTGCAATCATACAACATTGACCACATTGGGCCCATTCATCCATACTTAATTGCATAGTATCGAATACTACCATAATTATCATCAATACGTACATTCATTCATAAAAGAATAAATGTCTTCAAAGAGTCCCATATACATGCCTTTTTAATATAAAAGAAGTTTTTGTTTACAAAAATTATACAAAGCCAAAAGTAAATATATACAAGAGACTGCAAATTCAAAGTAAAAGCCACAGACTGACTCTATCGTCAAAGGTGGCTCATGGCCTTGCCTTCGGTGGACGCCTATACGATACCTTAAAAATGTTCCCATAAAGGGTAAGACAACACTTAATAGGGTAACTCCAATAGAAAATAACTCTCAACCCAAATGCATATAAAATGTCACATGTAACAATCATTTCATGCATTCATTCAAATACATCCATTATGAACAAATGTCATAAATCATGTCATTCCATGAGATGAGACTCACATAAGCAATACCAACGTCGAGCCCCATCTTGAGCTCCCACAACACATGCAATGTCATGCGTATGTATCCGGGCATTCTAAGCCACCGTTATTAGTGTTATGTACACTCAATGACTAATTAATTCATTTTCTTGAGTCTTTGTAGGGAGATGATTTATGGTATTACACTAATGAGATACCACACCATCAACGAATTTTTAGGACATCACACCTGCGGCTTTGCTTTCGCCTTTACACTTTTCTGAAATTGCACTACCAGAAAGTGTGTAAATCAAGTAAACGAATCTTGCACCCGAGGGAGAATCTATCCCTTCTTGCTATACCCTGATACATTTATTTATTTAATTTATTGTGCGACTCAGCTGGACCTTGGTGCGACTTTCCCAAGTCCACAATCAACCACCTATGTGGTGATTGATTTCATACCATGCACACACTGCCACTCATGTCAATGTCCATGAATGTAATGCAGCCCATATATAATGCAATACAATGTGCAATTGCGTTTGGTACCATTTACAATGTCTATTACATAATGAATGCAATATAATGACATTTTTCAACACAATCCCAAGCATGTTATGTAAGATAATTAACTAAACTAACATATACCTTCTTGCTATACTCCCCTCTTAGGCATCACCTTCAAGAAGACATGATCTCTAGCCTCAAACTCCAGAGGTCACCGCCGTCTATCGACGTAGCTTTTCTACCGGCTCTGAGCCGTGAGAAGACATTTCCATATCAAGTCCACCTTCTCCGAAGTGTCTCTAATCAAATTCAGACCCATGGAGGGTCTCTCTCCAACCTCCGTCCAACAAATCAGAGAGCGATACGACCTCCTATAAAGTGCCTCATAGGGTGTCATCTGTACACTTGCCTGATAACTGTTGTTGTAGGCGAACTCCACTAAGGGTAAATGCTCCTACCAGCCACCCTTGAGATCAAGGACGCATGCCCGTAGCAGGCCCTCTAAATTCTAGATGGTCCTCTCTGACTGACTGTTCGTCTGGGGATGAAAAGCGGTGCTCATCATCAACTACGTCCCTATGGCCCGTTGAAAACTCTCCCACAAATGGGTCGTGAACCTAGGATTATGATCCGATACTATAGATACGGGCACCCCATGTAACTGAATTATCTCCCATATGTGTAGCCTACAGAAATCCTCCAATGTGAAGGTCATCCATCCTGCCAAAAAGTGTGCCGACTTCCTAAGCTGGTCCACTATCACCCACACCGCGTCATGCCCCCACGATATCCATGGCAAGTGGGTTACAAAATCCATCATGACGTGCTACCACTTCCACTCAGCCACCTCCAAAAGTTGGAGCAACCCTGCTGGTCTCTAGTGTTCAACCTTGACCTACTAACACATGAGACATCGACTAACAAAATCTCTAACATGCCTCTTCATCCCATTCCAATAGTACTGGTAGCAAAGATCATGATACATCTTTGTGCCACCTGGATGCACCGCAAAACGAGAGCAATAAAACTCCCTAAGGATCTCCTCTCTCAGATCAGCATACTAGGGAACCACAACCCTTCCCCTGAACCAAAGACTACCATCTGCTTGAATGGCCCAGCCCTCGTCACCTATGCCCAACTGTACCCTGTCTCTGATGGAAAATATCTCAGTATCTTGCCCCTGGGACTCAATCACCCTGCTCAGTAGGGAAGGCGTAGCCACTAGACTCCCCAAAGTGCCCTGAATTTGATCCCTGTAATGTAGCCCTAACTGTCCCACAGTCTCGAGCGTCAGCCATTCCTAGAAAGCTATACTGGCCAAAACTCCCTGTGACTTCTGACTCAGTGCATCAGCCACCACATTTGCCTCACCGAGATGGTAATGCAAAGTGAAGTCATAATCCTCTAGGTACTTCATCGACCTGCGCTACCTCATATTGAGGTCCCGCTGTGTGAAGATGTACTTCAGACTTTCATGGTCTGAAAACACCTCAACCTGCTCTCCATATAGATAGTGGCGTCATGCCTTCAAGCCAAAGACAATAGCCACCAACTCCATATCATGCGTGGGATAGTTCTGCTTGTGGCTCTTTAACTGTCGAGAACTATAAGCTACCACTCTTCTGGACTGCATGAAAACACACCCAAGTTCATCCTTGTAGGCATCACAATACACTATGTACCTCTGTCCCCTCTCCGAAACTATCAAAATCGGAGCTAAAGTAAGCCTCTTCTTCAACTCTTGGAATGCCCTGTCATATTAGTCATCCCACTGAAACTTGACCTCCTTTCTAGTAAATCTAGTCATAGGTGCAGCTAGTCGAGATGAACCTCCTGTAATACCCCACCAATTCCAAGAAACTACGTATCTCGAAGACTAACTTCGGCCTCACTCAACTTATGACTGCCTCAACTTTCTTCGAATCAACTAACACACCCGAAGCTGACACCATGTGTCCCAAAAATTTTACCTCTGTCAGCCAAAATTCGCATTTGCTGAACTTAACATACAACCGGTGGTCTCTCAAGTCCTGGAGAATAACCCTCAAATAACCTTCATGCTCCTCCTCAGACTTGGAGTAGATCAGTATGTCATCAACAGAAACCATAACGAACTGATCTAAGTAGGGTTGGAACACCCTATGCATAAGATCTATGAATGCCATCAGGACATTCGTCAATCCGAATGGCATCACAATAAACTCAAAATGCCCATAACGCGTTCGAAATACTGTCTTCAGAATGTCGGCATCCCTAATCCTCAACTGATGGTACCCCGTGGGCAAATCTATCTTGGAGTAGACTCGTTCCCCTCTCAGCTGGTTAAAAAGATCATCGAACCTCAGCAGTGGGTACTTGTTCTTAATAGTGACCTTATTCAACTGCCGGTAGTCAATGCAGAACCTAAGCGTCTTTTCCTTCTTCTTGGCAAATAACATCGAAGCACCCCAAGGTGAGGTACTCAGCCTAATAAAGCCTCTATCCAATAGCTCTTGTAACTGGACATTAAGCTCCTGCAACTCCGCCGGTGCCATCCTATGTGTTGTCATAGAAATAGGGGATGCACGGAGCTATAACTCTATGGTGAAGTCTACATCCCGATGCGGTGGCAACCCCAGTAACTCATCTGAAAAGACATCCACATAGTCGCACATGACTCAAGGCACATCCAAATCATGTCTCTCCTCATCCTCTAGTGTATGGCTAGCAAGCCAACCTATCAACTGTCTGTGCCATCGGGAGTCATATACGGCCTGGGGTAAAGCATTGTCCTTCTTCCCCTAAAACTTGAAACAAATCCTGTCTAAAATGTAGGTCGTAACCCTCTTGCGCTCGCAATCAATGACGACCTTATGTGCTGCCAACCAATCCATCCCGAGTATGACATCAAACTCTATCATCTCGATGATCCTATGATCAACGGTGAGTTGGGTCCCTTCAATCTCCAACTCACAACCTCGACTCTAAGGTTATGTTTTCTAACCGTAGTGTCTCATTCATATATATATATTTAATCAAACATATAATCTCACAACACATATCATGTAATATTTAATACATTTAACTTGCAATGCACAATGGATACAATGGTCTCGACCCAAGTCCCGTAAGCCCTAGGTAAATAGAGAAGTTAGTCTCTGATACCAAGCTTTGACGTCCCAAAATTTGGGTGTCTGTAATTACCCGGTTGATCACCCATCAATCCTGGAAATAGCCATGGATACCGTGTAATTCGATACCACACCGTTATACCCCATTTACCAAGATCCATAACTTAATAAAATTTGGGCAGAGTCTCTTTTGTACGTGGAGCTCTATCCAAAATGCAACACGTGCAATCATACAACATTGACCACACCGGGTCCATTCATCCATACTCAATTGCATAGTATTGAATATTACCATAATCATCATCACTACGTACATTCATTCATAAAAGAATAAATGTCTCAAAAGAGTCTCATATACATGCCTTTTTAATATAAAAGAATTTTTTGTTTACAAAAATTATACAAGGCCAAAAGTAAACATATACAAGGGACTACAAAGTCAAAATAAGAGCCACATATCGGCTCTGTCGTTAAAGCGGGCCCATGGCCTCGCCTTCAGTGGACGCCTGTACAATGCCTAAAAAATATTCCCATAAAGAGTGAACCAACGCTCAATAGGGTAAATCCTATAGAGAATAACTCTCAACCCAAATGCATATGAAATGTCACACGCAATAATCATTTTTTGCATTCATTCAAATATGTCTATTATGAACAAATGTCATAAATCGTATCATGCCATGAGATGAGACTCACACAAGCAATACCAACGCCGACCCCCATCCTGAGCTCCCACAACACATGTAATATCATGTGTATGTATCAGGGCATTCTAATCCCCCGTCATTAGTGTTATGTACACTCAATGACTAATTAATTCATTTTCTTGTGTCTTTGTGAGAAGATGATTTATGGTATTACACCAATGAGATACCACACCATCAACTGATTTTCAAGACATCCCACCTGTGCTCCGTTTTCATTGTTACACTTTTCTGGAATTGCACCGCCGAAAAATATATAAACCAAGTAAACAGATCTTGCACCCGAGGGAGAATCTATCCCTTCTTTCTATACCCCGACACATTTATTTATTTAATTTTTCGTGCGACTCAGCTAGACCTTGATGTGACTTTCCCAAATCCACGACCTATGTGGTGATTGATTTCATACCATGCACACACTCCCACCCATGTCAATGTCCGTGAATGTAGTGCAGCTCATGCGTAATGCAATATAATGTACAATTGTCTTTGGTACCATTTACAATGTTCATTACATAATGAATGCAATATAATGACATTTTTCAACACAATCTCAAGCATGTTATGTAAGATAATTAACTCAACCAACATACTTGTATTCACCTAGGCATTTAAACAAACACCTAAATGGCACATCAATTTACACAACTAGCATGTTTATTACTTCCAACATGGCAACATGTTTATTAATTTTATAAACATAAGCACAAGTCCACCACAATAATCATATGCTAAATAATCGTTTAACATACATATTATTTCATAATCACATAACAAGCTAATAATTTTATTACACTTGATATGTCATTAAAACCTCAAGTCATACTAATTTATAATTAACATACTTTTAAACCACTAACATTAACTTACACCAAGTTAATTACAATAGGATTTTACTAATTACAAGGTTAATTATAAATCTTATATTTGACCCACTAGTTACATTAGTCAAGACCTAACATGTGATATACACCTTTAGCCTACCGATTTAATATGTCATATTTTAGGTTGAAATTACATATAAATAGGGGAAACCCTACCTCTCGTAGCATAAGCCCACGTAGTAGAATTCCAAGGAAAGCCTAAATTTAGCTTCCTAAGCCTTAGGCCTATATTCTCGTCTTTGATATTTTTTAGAGAAAAATACGATCTTTAGTGTGGTTGCGTAACTCTCATTGCGTAGAGCAACTTTAATTCTTGGCCCGAAGAGATTAAAGGGTTTAATCTTTGTAGATCTGAGGAAGAAAATCAGGAGGTCTACTTTTTTTTTTCTTTTTTTTTCTCTTTCTCTCTTTTCTATCTCTATCTCACCACCTCTGGAGAAGAAAACAAAAGTGGAAGACAAAAATCTTCCACTTATATATATAGTCTAAATTTTTTTTTTTTTAAATGTATGTTTTTGACCTGTACTTTAATAAGTAATTATTATTTTACCCCTTTAATTAGGATTTTAATATTATTATTTTTTTTGGGTTTTACACGTTCTATGGAGATATGCCAATAAATTGTTTTTTCATAAAATTCAAATTTTTCATATATAATTTGATAAATTACATACGGAACCCTGGAGGTTTGTCACTTAATCAGATAGACCCCCTCCGATATAAGAAATTATATACACACGCCTTCAAGTTTGTGCACGTATATCACTTAAACCCATTGTCATTTGTATCTGTTAGAGACCGGTCAAAAATGTATTGTGCCAGCATATTATATATTCATTATCTCCAAACAACCCTTTTTCTTTGTTGGGACCCACGCTTATTGAGCTTGACCGTTGCTTCCCATTTCCCACATGATCGTTGGACACGCCATAGTTGCCAATAATATTTTGAGAAAGGCATCATTCAACATAAGTTTATAATTAGTACATGCCATAAAACTATACCCTAGCATGTTAACAGTGGCATTCAAAACCCTGCAAAAACTATGTTTTTCATGCCAAAAAACGGTGTTGCAACCCAAGAAAATTCACAAAAGAATGCCATCCAACTATACCCCTTCACAACCAAAAACAACCAACAAAATAAAACATGCAATCCAAGGCATATAAGCTACTGCCCAACAAAAGATACCACTATTGCCCAACAAAAGATAACACGTAAACAATACCCATTCTAAAACATGGCATATCCAAACTCCACATTGCCACTAGGAGAGATAGTTTCATTTTTCTTGCTACTATCTTCATGCTTCAAACCCTTGGTACCACTCATTGAAGACCCATCCTTCTTGCTCATCATAGCCTCTACACCTTTCATTTCACTCTTGCCAAGGAGCTAAGATACCCTTCTTGAACCAAATATTTGTGACAGATTTTCACCAACAGATGTCAACTAAGATGCATTTAGAATAAGGGTATTTAATTATTTATCAGTAAAATATAGCTTTATGTATTTAAGTAATTAACTGGTGTTACCTGAGATGCATCATTGCAATGAGCATTAGTTGCAGATTGAGAAGACTAAGAAGAAACCTGAGAACCTCCTCCCTGTTCATTGTGAGCATTGTTAGCACAACTAGTTGCAACCTGATAACCTCCTCTTTGCCATTATTTCCACTATTAGTAGCAACCTGAGATGCTCCTCCCTACAACAGCAAATTTGACAATCATAAACAAAAAAATGTCAGTGGCCTACAATAGAGAAACATTTTACTGCAACTTTTTAGCACACTAGGTTGCAACTTTTTTTGAACAAATTGTAATGTTTAGCCACATAATTACTCACTTAAACTCTTGTTCAATAAGTACTACAAAATTATACAAATAAACATACCATTTCATCACCATTATTAGAATGATTAGTTGCACCAACACCACTGCTTTGATCAACATTACTACCTAACCCCACTTACAACAGGATATTTGTGGTATATTACAACAAATACTACAAGTATGAACTTAAATTAAAATAAAGAAAATGTGTATTTAATTACCATTGTATTTCTTTTTTTTTCTTCCTCACTCTAATTGGCCCCCTCTGACATGTCCCTTTATTATGGCCATACTCTTTGCAATTTGCACACCTAATAGTGCATGATCTCTTTGACTGAGTTGATAGGGTTGGTTCATCCACTTCTCTTCTTCTATTTTCCTTTGGCCTTCCTGAGAGCCTTCTCATTGGTGGAGGAAGAAGAGTGGATGGAATGATCCTATTAACTGGGGGACATAAAGTTACATCCAAAATTGGGTGAATCATTTCACCATAAGCCTTGAGGTAGGCATCCTTGAGTAAAAAACATTGCAAAAATCCTCAATGTTTTGCCTCCTATAAGCAATGCCTACAGCAGCATGCTTACAGTGTATGCCACTAATATCTCATACCTTGCATTCACATATCTTCTGCCCAAGATCAACAATATAACTCCACAGAACTCAAACTAACATCACTTTCAGTGTGCACACACCACCCATATTCATCACTATAAGATAAGGCATCATCATCATTCTCATCTTGAGCCTCTTTCTCCTTAACAATACTTCTTTCATTTGAAGGCGGGCATGAGGAACTTCCTCTGCCAATGGTTGAATGAATTGAACACCATCAACATAGACATGAATCATAATGCTCTTGTTGTTCAACTGGAACATTTTCACCACATCAATGTCAACTTTTAAATGTATTTTTTGCGTTGACCTATGAATTCCACAACTTAGTGTTATGGAACTGTTGACGTTTGAAGAAATATCTATCAAAGCTACTTCACAGACATCATTTAACATATCAAAGAAGCAATACTCATCTAGATCAATGTTCTTCACAATGAACTCATTCGCTAAGTAATGAACTATTAAATCATGGACGTAAACACTCCACATCCTACAAGTAAAACATAAACTTTGAATGTGTGGTAATACCTAAAAATAGTTCATTACTGTGAATGTGTGGCAATACCTAAAAACAGAATATATTGTGGTGTGTGAATGAGTGGCAATACCTAAAATTAGAAAACATATAGCCCATAAAAATACAGAAAAACAACAAACCATAACAAAATCAGGATCACATAAGCACAAAAAAATGAAGCCACAAGAAAAACACAAAAAAAAACATATAACAAAATCAGATCACATAAACACAGAAAAACAAGAAAAAACCATAACAAAATTAGGATCACATAAACATAGAAAAAAGTGGCTACAAGAAAAACACATAAAATAAATAAACCAGGAAAACACAAAAACATAGAAATTATGATCATTCAGCTTACTGAAGCATCACAGAAACCACTAATGATATATACACTCTCAGAAATAACTTCATTTATTCGAGAACAAATCCTAATCACAAATATTTTTGAATTAGTTTGTTTTACTTCAATACAACCAGCCTCTATTTTAACGTATATTAGATATGAAAAACCCCCAAATTTATTTCAAACAAACCCTATTTTTTTTTCAAAAAGAAAACTTAACCAAATGTTATTCACTCGTTAAAATGAACAATAAATCTCACAATAATGTTTTCAGTCGATGACCTAGCCTCAAACATTACATGCAAACAACTCTTGAAGTATAACCAAAACCCTAACCTCTTGTACCCACCTTCACCACGATGTAGGCTTCACTCTCAAGTTTCTTCACTACCAGCAACAACTTCAAATATCAGCAGTAACAAATGAGGATGAGGATGAGGATGAACTCATGTCATGTTTCAATTTCAGTCGATGAACTCATGTCATGTTTCACTCTCAGTGGATGAATTTAGAGGTATCAAATGCTTCACTCTCTANGATGAACTCATGTCATGTTTCAATTTCAGTCGATGAACTCATGTCATGTTTCACTCTTAGTGGATGAATTTAGAGGTATCAAATGTTTCACTCTCTATTTTTTTTTTTGCAGTGATGAACTCATGATCTTTTGATAAGGATGAAAATTTAATGAGAGAGAGAGAGGATGAAGAGTAGGATACCAAGGACTCTCCCGCCTTTTGTTCTACTGTGTGGAGCAATAAGGGCCTTTTAGCAAAGGCATCAAATCTAGAAAATATCTTGGGCCTTTTTGACATTTGCCATTTTCCGTTAGCAAAACGTCAATGACATAGGGTCCCTATGTAATTTCGTATACTTGAAGGGCTTTGTGTGATTAAGTGACAAACTTCAGAAGGTTTGAATATAATTTACCCAATATAATTAAACACTCATATTGATCTTTTCTATATATAAAAAATATATTTATGATCTCCCAATACAAATTTGGATTTCCCTTCATCCATGTCGACCATCACTCAAATCAACACCGGCCACACCGACAAGCTCGCTACCATGGATTTTAAACAACCCACTTGAAGATCTTGCCTTCACTCTGTCTAATTAAGTGACAAACCTCAGCTGGTTTGAATGTAATTTACCCAATATAATTAAACATTCATATCGATCTTTTCCATATATAACAAATATGTTTATGATCTCCGAATACAAATTTGGATTTTCCTTCATCCACATCAACCATCACTCAAATCGACATCGAATATCACTGACGAGCTCGCTACCATGGATTTTAAACAACCCACTTGAAGATCTTGCCTTCACTCCTTCCTCTCACCTCCCATAAAGCCCTAACTTCATCCTCTATCTTCATCTTTGCTGGAGTACACCATTGCAATCGATGCCGGACCATAGCTGACAAAAATCACTATCTCACTATTGCCTATTTCCTTCTAAATGACTTTCCACTTTTGCTAGTTAGCTTTCTCTGATTGTATATGCAGCAAATCCTTTCTCATATCTCTCTCTCTCTCTCTCTAGATACCATGGTAGATTCTTGCCAGATAGTTGTTCCTTCATTAATGCTATACTTCATCTTAGGGCTGAACTCACCATCAGATTGTGACTCCTCTTTTTTTATCTTTTGGGTACTATAAAAAAAATTTTAATTTGGCTTGAACAAAGAATTATGGATGTTGTTGTTGGTGTAAGCATTAATGTTTGTGGCTTAGATGACGAAAGATCAATCTTATTGTTGCTTTTTGTTTGTGATCCTAATTGTGCTTGGTAACTAATAGGGCCAAATTCATAGTTGACTCGTGTGTTTCTGTCGAATGACACGATGATTCACCTATGGTTTTACTCTCAAACCTTATGTTTTTGTTGTAGAAACTACATTAGTGCCTTTTACTGCATTTATTCTTTCTTGCAACTAGGCCTATCAATGGATTGAGTTTGGATCAGATTTTTAATGTTACTATTTTTTGTTTTGGGTTTGAATGTTACTATTTTTGTTTGAATGCATCCTCAGTTGCCCATGTTGCTTAAAATGCTCAGTGTGTTACTGGTTTGTTCAACGTTTCATGTTACTACTTTTTTTGGTGAGCATATTATTATTTCCTCGTTTATGCATCATCAGTTGCCCATGTTGATTAAAAATGCCCAATGTGTTACTAGTTTGACCCCTAATTTTGTTCAATTTTTCATGTTAATACTTTTTTTGTTAAGTATGTTTCTGTTTCTTGCTTATACATTATCAACTATCCATGTTGCTAATCATTCTCCGGTTAATATTCAATGTTACTATTTTTGTGTTTTGAATGTTAATATTGAATGTTACTATTTTTTTATTTTATTTTTTCTAAAATGTTAATTCAATGTTACTATTTTTTGTGGTTGAATGTTACTATTATATATGTGTGTGTGTGTGTGTATGAGAGAGAGAGAGAGAGAGAGAATTTTAATGTTACTAAAACTCCTAAATTTTTTTTAATTAAATATAATTACTTGAGGTATTTTTGGACAACAAAAATTAAAATATATTTATTTTCAAATAAAATTTTTGAGTGGACTTAAGTCCAAATAAATCTAAAAAAGTAGACCGCCTTCAAATTTTGCTCAAAAAAATTGAGTGAAGTTTGGAGGTCAATCCCCCTATATGGACTTAAGTCCTCTAAGAAAACTTATTTGTTATGAAGTCCATTTTTTTTTGTCAATCTTTACCAGACTATCCCTTCTCTTTAGAAGTGAAGTAAAACTAAAAATTAAAAACTCGTAAATTTTAGGAGTTTAACTAATATTAAAAGAAAATTCTCTCTACAGATCACTCTTAATACTCCCTCACCCAGAAATTATACCACACCCCTTTGCCAATAAAACCAACACCTCAATCCATTCCAACCTTGCAGAACCTGAGCAAAATACGAAAGATACTATCCAACATTTGCAGAGAAGAAAAATACCTAGATTCACCTCCACAAAATCCCTTTCAAAAACTTCAAAATCAGCTTTAGGTAACCTACTTCATAAAATCCAAGTGGTTGAAAACACAGTGGAACTGTCCTCCTCTATGGATAAGGAGGAGGGCCTTACCATGCCCCCACCCCCTCATGATCGGATACATCTAGAACTGTGGAGGGTTAGCCCAGACCTCGACAATTTGTCATTTAAGGGCTCAAAAAAGAGAAGTCCATCCAGACTTCCTATTCTTGTCAGAAACAAAAATTGGACAAGAAAAGGCTAGCAGAATATTGAGAAGTTTGGGTTTCTATATGTAACGCCCCAAAACACACCCTGGACGGCATTACATTCTAAAATCATTCATATCATGAGAGCACTAATATAATCCCTTAAGAAACAAGACTTCATTTGTCATCCACGAATATTTACAACATTATCCAAAAGAATAAGCCCAAGTCATGGCTATTACATCTCAAAAAATAATTAAAGAAGCACAACGGAATAAACAAAAGAAGCTAGACTACACAATGTTCCAAAAAAATGTCCTAGTCTAGTACAAAAGGAAAGGAGGTCGCTCTATGCGTTCACCTCGGGATCCACACTCCCGTCAAGTGGAGTCTCCCAAGTAGCGGGCTCCTCGACCCTTACGTCCTCCTCCTCAAGCGGGTAATCTGAAAAATGTTAGCGATAGGGGGTGAG
>CAUOFW020007391.1:1367491-1376762 GCA_963454935.2 Ilex paraguariensis | reverse complement strand
ACATGTATAAATCATCTAAAAGTTATATTTTGTGCATTTCATTTATGCTTTAATGCTTTATATTATACCTGCTTATTAAAAGATTGAATGCATCTAGCAAAGCTAAGGTACTTTGTATAACCGTGGGTTCTTTCTATGATATGGATGACTCTAGCATAGAAAGATTTATGTGTTCAAGGCAAATACTCCAACTAGATCTTCATGACTACCTTTCAATCTTCACCATTATTGGACTTCATTTAAAAGATGGAATATTAACGTCATGGTTGGATGTCTTGCAGAAACACTTACTTGTTTGTAAACGGGTTGAGTTCCGGCACAGACAATTCTTGTAAACTTTTAAAAAGGCATCGGAATCATATGCTTAATTCTTACAATCCACCTTTATCCTCCAATTAACTTGTCGTTGACACGGGAGTTAATTGAGTTACCAAGCACAAGTATAATAAACCAGATGATTAACTACATATTCAGATCCTCGAGCTAAGGGGTGACTGTTTATATTTGAATTTATCTTATATTTTGTCTAAAAAACTCTTGGAAGAAATCTTATATTCTGTCCAGAAAATCTCATAACTTCAAACTCTCAAGATTTTCAGTTACTTGGTCTCTATCACTGCTACTTCAAAACTCTAATCATAGTTCCTTGTGGATTCGACTCCGGACTTAACTGGATTATTATTACAACTTGACCGTCTGAACTTGAGTGTACACATATCGGATCAAGTCAGGAGACTCCCAAAAAGTAGTATTTGCGGCAACTCTTCCACATGTCAAAGTTTCATGGACCATTGCCACGGTTATTTCAGATATAAAACACTTCCTATCGCGACATTTGGATTAGGCAATGACTCATGCTTACGAGGATTCGAACAAAGCTGCTCATGCCTTGGCTAAATGGGGACTTGCTACACGATACACAGGCTCCTTGAGTGCAAATGATCTACAGCAATGGGTAGACAAGAAGTGATGCATGACAACCAAGCTCTCTGGTCCACACAAGGAGCTTAGTAGACTCAGTAGGCTTAGCATTATAGATAACTTAGTAGTCGGTTTTGGTTTTTTCCTTTATATCCTCTGCTTTGTACCTATTTTTCTTCGACCAGCAAAAAAAAAATATCTGTCTCGTATCTATCTATATCAATATATAGGTGAGGACTATATCTCTCTCATACACACACACACAAATATATATATATATACACACACATTAAAAATAAAAATAAAATAGCATTCAAATACAAAAAAATAGTAACATTTAAACACAAAAAATAATAACATTTAAACATAAAAAAATAATAACATCCAAGATTAATATTTTAAAAAAATAACAATAGTAACATATTCAACAAAAACAGTAACATGTTTAACAAAAATAGTAACATACTTAACAACAAGCAGTAACATGCTTAATAAACCTAGTAACATGCTCAACCAAAAAAAAATAATATGGAATATTGAACAAAATTGAAAATAAAAATAATAAGGAAGAAGTCTGAAATTTTTCAACATCTAAAAAAGTAGCACTGAAAAAGTAATAACATGTTTAATAAAAAATAATAACATAAAAAAAAATAGTGATATGTTTTAGTAAATTACATTTTGAAATTGATGTTACTAAACTAATGTTACTATGCTAACATCAAGTATTTTGTGTGTACTGTCCATGTTACTTTTTCAAAATCTCGAGCTTGTACTCCAGCTTCAACCTTCATTCCTTTCAAATTAACTTCAAATTTCAAAAGCCGATTATTTAAATATATAACAGACAAAGTAATGACTAAAAATTTGAATTTGAAGTATTATGGAAAACTTATAATCGACAATTACCATCGTAAATCAAGCATTCCTATATTCAATCATTGGCCTCCATATATAGCTCCTTATAGATAATATTTTCAATTTTTCATAACTGTCCAAAATAACAATGTTAAGGGTATTTTGAAATTAAAAAATTTGACTTAACTCCTTACTAATAAAATTAAAAACGGACTTAGTCCCAAATATATTTCTTTGACGAATTCAAATCATTATAAGTCCATCAAAGATGACTTGTCCTAATTTTCACAAAAATTTAATATGACATGACAGAGAAGAGCCAGTGACTAACCTAAGCAGTAGCAGTAATGGCTAGCAGGGAAACGAATATGGGCCTAGCATTAATTGAGGATTGGAAGGAACGGAATGGGCTGGCAAACTTGTCATCCTCAATTTGCTACATTTTTGGGCCAACCACAATTACACTTGATCTAGAAAACAAATTTGCCACTAGGGGTACAATTTGAGGGTCAACCCGAATTGAACCCAAATCTAATTCAGTAAAAACAAAGTTTGTGTTGAAAATTTTAATTCTTGGGTTGTACCTGAAAAGAAAAACACCAACTCGAATTAAATTCGGACAATTTCCGAGTTGAGGCCTTGTATTAACGAGTTCAACCCGAATATATAAATCAACCTTAATCCGAACATTAAATCGGGCTCAACCCGATTCTAAATCGTGCTCAACCCGAAGATATATTTAAAACAAACATATAAATCAGTATAGCGTTATAACTTATAGTTTAAAACACTAAGGTTCGGTCTTATGTTAAATATTTGTCTATTATGTCTTTATATTAAACATTGATTTTTATACTTTAAATACTATGGTCTCTATGTTAAACATTTGATTAAAGTTATTGGTTATTACTTTAGGTGAATATGATGTAGCATGTACTAGGTTTAGAATAAGAGGCTGATTTTTGGCTTGAACGAACCCAACTCAAATTTTAACCCGAATTACGTAACTCAAATCCAACCCGAATTCAACCCGAGCCCTTTGGGCAATACTCGGATTGAGTATTTCGAGTTGAGGTCGAATTAGAGTTAAAATTATTATTAGAATTAAATATTATATAACTAAAATTAAATTAGACTTAACCTCTCAACCCGTCCAAATTGCACCCCTAATTTGCCTTCACAAATTTACTGACACTGAATTAGCAAAAGCATTGATGTTGGATCAACATCTGGGAAACTATCTTAGTTTGAACTAATGACGACCCGACTTCAATTCCAAGATGTGGATTCCATGCTCCCAAACACATCCTCAAATTTAACCTTCGCTTCAATACCCTTTCACCAACCAATAGTGGCCACNACTAATGACGACCCGACTTCAATTCCAAGGTGTGGATTCCATGCTCCCAAACACATCCTCAAATTTAACCTTCGCTTCAATACCCCTTCACCAACCAATAGTGGCCACAAAAAAAAAAAAAGAAAAATGAAGGAATACTAATGTCCCATTTGATAATTTTTTAAAATTTATTTTTCAAGTAAAGAACTAGTTTTACCGATATATGTTTTAGAAAAATAGTTTATATTCTATTAAGCTTGTAGAATGTGAGGAAACGCGTAAAAAAATGCAATTTGAACAAATACTTTTAAAAAGCAAGAAAAAAGTACTTATAAATATGTTGACAAGCAGTACCTAAAGCTATAACCCACTTTGCATTATTATTGAACTGTCATTTGTTTCAATACATATAAGAAATTGGCTGCTTTCTACTACTTTACCCCATACAATTTAACAAAATATTCGTATCAAAACTCTTGAGCTCAAACCCCCCTTTCTAAGAGAGTAATAGAACTGGGGCTAAAGTTGACTCAACATGGAGCAAGGTTAGTCTTCCAGTATGAATCCGTGATGATTGTACTAAACAGCCATTGGCAGAGGCGGTCCATACCCGTTAAAGTGCGACTTCTGCCATCTCCACGCAGTCTGCAAACTGTCTTGAAGATTGGTGTATTGTGCTGTCCAGTTTAGCTCACGCCAGATCTTAGTCGGGTCACTGTACACTTCTGCATAGTCACCAGGACGGCGTGGAAGGAAGTCAACTTTGATATTTTTCCCCGTCGCCTTCTTACATGCTTCCACAAACTCTTTTACTGATCTACCTGATCATCATGAATAAGCATTGTAAGAGAAAGCAACCTTGAAATATGATTATTTAAGAGGAGTCAAACTTCATGCCCCATACAAGACTGAATGCAGTACCTTTTCCAGTCCCAACATTGTAGATTCCAACTTGCCCAGCCTTGGCCTTCTCAAGAGCTTTGACGTGAGCATCGACCAGATCAGTAACATCAATATAGTCCCGTATGCAAGTGCCATCTGCAGTTTTGTAGTCTGTTCCTCTAACCTGCACCAGAATCAGCACATCAGATTAGCATTACCCATTGTAATCCCAGATATTTTTGTAGTGAGTGGAGATAGCTTTATCATACTGGAGATTTGAAATACGACCATCTTTTGTGGTTTGGGTAATCATTTGAGTTTTTTTCTATTTTTCTTTTCACAAAGCCAGTAAAAATTTGCTACTTGCAACTGGCAAAATTTTTATATTCCATTGGTGACTCTGAATTAATTTAATCCAATTCTGGCAGCAGATGTATCCAACTTAAGGTGAGAAGAGTGTTCTGCACATGTGTGTGACACTCGTTGACAACAGCTCAAAGAGAAAAGTATGAAGGGATCAGAGATCAGCATACCTTAAGCCCAGGAATAATTCCACGAGCTGCATCAAAACAAGCACCTGATATACGTCCATGTTCACGTAATTCTGGTCTAGGAGCTTCTCCTAATCTTCCATCTGGATCTGAACCAATCACATTGAAGTACCTGAAATTTAAACATATGCGAGTCCGGTTTATCTTGGTTATTACAATTCATACTTGTGTGAATAACTAAACAACTAATACAACAGTTGGCTGTGAGACGGTGACCACGCGTGGCCAGAGACCTGCTTCCCAGCACTGAAGACAAGGGTGTCTCATATATAGGTATCATTATCCCAAATGAATTTTGCAGACCTTTTGTTCATTAAAATATGATCCCAATGACAAGAATATGTAACAGCTGTGCTTCGATGACTCAAAGTAACTTAAAAGCAGTGTTACTGAATCTGGCACTGGTAAAAAATGACATAAATTGAGAATTAGGTGAACACTTGCTAATCAGTAGTAGGTCTTGAGAATTTTAAATTTCACAAAGTTTGAGGGAAAAAGTACATCTAATACAAAGGCTTAGCTTGTATTAGGTATAGGCATGAAGGAACCTAACAACTCTTCCAAGATACTGACTTGAGTTGACATGGTTAAGGAGTAGTGGACATTATGAAGATATCATCAAGAGTCACACAGATTGTGAAGTAAAAACCGTCTCTTTTAAGTATGTTCAGTGTGTACATAACCTTTCTTCTCTGCTTTCAAAAAGGGAGTACAGAGATCAAAGATCTCAGAATCAACACATGAAAGAATCCCAAAGACAACAAAAGGCTCATGCAATAAAACAAAGAACAATTACCATAACAGACACTAACAAAACAAAGAACGATAGAAGGATTCTGAAGATAACTATACATTAAGGCGCACCTTAAAATCATCACAGCCATGTCTGAGTTTTTGTGAAAGTCGAGAATGATATCTTCCGCCATCTTCTTGGCTTTTCCATAAGGATTAATTGGTAGCTGCGCTAGCAACAGAGAATATGAGCTATTTTGCGATACATCTCCAAATACACAATACAAAATCATAGGATGCTATTACCATGTTTTATTGGATGAAGAAGATTAAGACAAAAATTATAATAATCATAATATTGCAGCCTACAATGCACCAAGAGTTTTTAAGAACTTCACCTGTGGGGTTTCTTCTGTAATGGGCATCTTTTCAGGCTCCCCGTATGTTGCACATGTACTTGAATATATCAAAGTCTTCACATTATGTGCGGCCATGGCCTCCAATACTACGAGAGTATTCGATGTAATATTGTGATAATACCTGTTTTATTTCAATAATTTAAGAATACACTATATGGAGAAACATGAAATTACAACTCTACGCCTGAAATAATCTCAAGTCAATATAAATAGAGTAATAGACCAATGACAAACATTAAAAAAAATAGTTTTATTCTGAGAATCATCCAGATTAAGACACGTGAAAATGAAGACATTTTAATGGAAAAATCAAAGTCACAGACAAGAAAATTGTCATTTTAAAATGCAAAGGGTTACATCAAGGGCAAAACAGGTTCAGCAAGACAACAGAAGAAATAGTATATGTCCCAGTAATGGTTCCAACATTTCTGAATGAAGCTTCAAGCCTGAATATCTAACCCGTTGATTTGATATCGTTTTATAGATTTGCTATATTTAAACATTTAGCTACTTTCAATAAAGGGGTTATGCATTTGGCTGGAAAAAANTTGATATCGTTTTATAGATTTGCTATATTTAAACATTTAGCTACTTTCAATAAAGGGATCATGCATTTGGCTGGAAAAATNCATTTCTGAATGAAGCTTCAAGCCTGAATATCTAACCCGTTGATTTGATATCGTTTTATAGATTTGCTATATTTAAACATTTAGCTACTTTCAATAAAGGGGTTATGCATTTGGCTGGAAAAATTTTTTGAAATAAGAAAGGTTTTTTCATTCAATTTTTAGATGGAAAAAGAAAATTGTAAATCCCAAACTTGTGAAGCAAGCATTGGAAGATGACAAAGGGAAGGAAGGTAGGAATTCTGATCTTAATACACGATAAATGGCATTGATTAGTAAATGAATACCTATACAACAAAAAGACCACACCATAATTCAGAACATCTCTCTCTCTCTCTCTCGTGAACTTTCCAACCATAGGTCATGGATTTATAATAGAGATCATACAATGAAGTTATGCAGGATTGAAGATGAAGAAGCAGCATCAGGGAATCTGTTCCAATTTAGATTAGCATCTGCACTCATCAAAATCATCTTAATAAATCTAGATCTGTGGTCAATTGTGGGTTTTTTAGCTAGGGACATTGGGATAGGATCTAATAGGAGCTCCACTTCTTCCCAGCTTTCATTCCAAAAGGGAGGCAGATAGGTCAATTGATATACGAGAAAGTCCCTTCAAATGCTTTCACTGGCCCCTAGATCGACCCAGATCCATGCCTGGACTTTTTTAAGTGTTCTAAAGGTTTGGAGCACCTCTCCTAAGAGGTTGTTAGATTAAAAAAAATTCCTTAGTAGTTAAAGAGGCCATATTGAAATGTATTGAGACTGTATAAACAGTGGTGATCCCATGCACGGGAACTAGGATTTTTGGAGGCTCAATAGAATTCTTGATTCTGAGTACAACATAAAAAAAAGTTCCAACAGAAAATGAGTATTGAGTGATACATCATTGATAAAGATCAAAACCATAACCAGCACAATCTTCGGGAAAACAGACTGAAACATTGCAGTGATACCACTGTATTTGTGACAACCAGCTAATGGGTCCAAGACAATTGGTCAGCCTGTGTGTCAAGTACTGTTCGGACCCACCAGAGGGATACCAAGACCCAAGTTACAGGTGATAATTTGTTACCATGCCCTCGTGGAACCAGCTGAACGAGTTGGTTGTGAGGAATGCTACTCGAAGGTGTCAAGATTGTAAGTGGACACTATTCTTGTCCATGTANTCGGGAAAACAGACTGAAACATTGCAGTGATACCACTGTATTTGTGACAACCAGCTAATGGGTCCAAGACAATTGGTCAGCCTGTGTGTCAAGTACTGTTCGGACCCACCAGAGGGATACCAAGACCCAAGTTGCAGGTGATAATTTGTTACCATGCCCTCGTGGAACCAGCTGAACGAGTTGGTTGTGAGGGATGCTACTCGAAGGTGTCAAGATTGTAAGTGGACACTATTCTTGTCCATGTTGTTTATATAGTGCATTTCTATTGAACTAGCATGGGGTTCCGTTGTTATCACTCGCAAGGGTTTCCTCGTAAAAATTACTGTCTCATGTCATTGTGTTATCGCCTGTTTATTATTGTTTTCATTCCCACCATATCCAGATCAATCACAAACAACTAAAAATGGAGTAATTTCATAATAACAGGGAAATTAAATAGATTTTCAGGCTCTACACTAAATCAAAGAATACTTACTTCAAGGGATCAAGGGTGCTCTCTCCAACATATGCTACAGCTGCAAAATGCATCACAGCATCAAATGCATTTTCTGAAAATATTTTGTTCACCTGAAATATTGATCAAGGAAACAAGATGCAGAATGCATGTTTGGTTGTTTACAGAAAAATGTCTTATAAGAAATTGCCATCAGGATACAGCTTTCGCATCACCCAAATCCGAATAAATAAACTGAAGCCTTCCAGGTTCTGGAAATAGTTCTTGTAGAACTTTGACAGCACCTAGATTTCCACGTGAGAGGTTGTCCTGTCACATTTGAAATCCTAATTCCTTAGAGGTCTCATGTGAATAGCATTCATGGGTTGCAAATAATAAGATCAGACATAACTTATTTCTTGAAAGAGAAATACCACTATGGTTACACGGTGTGAGTCCCTTAGAAGTCGTAGTGCAGCATGAGAGCCAATATAGCCAGCACCTCCTGTTACCAACACATGAGTAACACCTGCTTCATGACGAGAGAACTGGGAGGGAAAAGGAAGAGAAAACAGAAAAAATCAGATTCAATCTGACATAAAGCTCCATTTGGTTGTTGAATTGAACACAACTTAAGGAGAAAAAAAACAAAGCATGGAATCTTGCAACAGCCTCTCTGACATGTTGGTTTATTTTTATGGAGTCTAGTTTGTATATGTGATCTGGATGATGACCTGACCCGAAATAATGTTGTGTGGTTTTTAATGGAAATTTTTCTGAGGCTTAGTCCATGGAGCGAAGGCTTGGGCCGATAGGCCCAAGCCGTAGCACTCATGGACAAGCCTCGTGGGGGTTCGGGGGCAACGCCCCCGAGGAAAATTTTTTTTTGGGCCCGTTATACAGCCCAGTGCGTAGGACATATAAACCCTGTTGTTTTGGTGATTAGGGTTAATCGTGTATGGTACAGCCGCTCTCTGTATTCAACTCTCTCAATAGTGAAATCCCTGCAGCTTCGTGGACGTAGGTAAATTGCCGAACCACGTAAAATCTGTGTCTTGTTCTTTCTTGTTTCTTATTGCTTTATATTCTTGATTTGTTCTTCGATTGTGTGTGTTTGTTAGTGGATTCAAATCGTGAGAAATCCCAACAACTGGTATCAGAGCTCTAGGTTTAAGAGGTCAAGGGTTTACACAATGGCAGAAGATAAAGTTAAGATCGAAAAATTCAATGGCACGAACTTCGCGTTTTGGAAGATGCAGATGGAGGATATTCTGTATCAGAAGGATCTTTATCAACCTATCGACGGGAAGAAGCCAGCGGATATGGAGCAAGCAAAGTGGG
>CAUOFW020007391.1:1332491-1362491 GCA_963454935.2 Ilex paraguariensis | reverse complement strand
AAAAGGATTGAGGACCCCATTTTAAAAAGAAAACACGATTTCAATGCGCACAACCAAGGCATAAGGACGATGTCAAGCATGTAGATGTGGTCGTGCATGGGCATAGACAAGAATTGCAAAGAGTTGCCTGTAATTGCTATGGGGGCAACAGGAACTCCTAAAATGAAAAAGTTTTAGCTAAAGGAGTCCCTTTGCTTTGTCCCTTGTTTAGAAGTTCCCTTATATGAGGGTATACAGTGGTCCTTAACTTGGCAGATAAGGCGGACTATTTTCAGTGTCGCAATCAATGGTACTTAAGTATCCTAACACATCAATGATCAGTATGTATCTCCACGTATATTTGCAACCAATAAGAATGCCCCAGAATTTATACTCAATATCTTCGCCAAAACATGGCCGCATGAAAGAATAGGACGTTTGTGCAGAATTCCTTAACTGTGATCATATTCTGCTGAATAATGACAGAAGTAAGTCCATAATCTAGGCATATTTCAGATAATAAAGTATGATTAACTGATTTAATTTTGGGACACAAATATTCATTATCATCTAGTCTTTCATATATCAGGGGATTAATTATTCATATATCCCAACTGTACAACAACACAGGCTTATTTTAACCAAAAATGAACTCTATAGCAGTGAGAAAAGCAGGGGACTTAGATCTCAAAACAAAACCTTGAGATTGCTTTAAAATGAAACTGAATTTAGAGGAACAGCATTCTGAATATGATTCTATATACGCTTCATATTGGTTTAGCAGGGTAATTAAAAAAGACTAGTGATTTAAATTAAGGTATTAGGGCTTACTGCGCTAGGGGTATTGAAAGTTGAGGAATGCTTGAGGACAAGAATGCATAATGCTGTAAGGGCTGCAGCCAAAAGTATTTTTCCTACCAAATTGCTCTTCTTCTTTGGATCCGCATAATCCATACCTTCAATCAATAAAAAAAACTGGTGAAATATATGCCTGGCATTATAAAAGAAGAATAAAATTACAGAATTCCTACGCAATCACTTTAATAGCAATCATAGAAGGGAAGCTCAATTCTGTACTTGAGAACAGCATTACTCCCAACAAAGCCTTTGAAATTTGAGCAAAACATATTAAGATCTCAAACATGCTAACCAATAAAATTCAGTAAGAAATAGAACATAGTATGTCCTGCCTCCAAATTCAGGCTTACAGGCCATAATTAACTAATTTTAAACAATTAGCAAAAGAAAGAAAGCACTGACAAGTTGTGGCCACTGTATAGTATTGGCAGAAAGACGACGCAGATATCAACTAGCATATAGGATGTAAGAAAAACTGACCTCCTAAAGGCATAGATCTATTTGACCTTGGCTGAGTTCTTGTCCTGCTATTATTTAGCATCTGAAAAAATCTCTTAAATCAATGCCAATCTTTCGAATCAATGATCAAGCAACACAGCTCCTTGAATACAAGATTGTTGCAATCTGCTGCAATAAAAATTCCACACTGATTAGTAAAATCCCTTGAAAGAAAAAGTAAAATCAAACAAGAATATCAGACGGGGCCCTGAAGAAGAGGTGATTGGTAAAATTCTGAAATCCTAAAATAAAATTCCCTAGGACTAAAAACCATCAAAAAATAAAACCCAATTAAAATTTCAAATGTGTAAACCATGAACACACACACACAACACACACTCACAGAGAGAGAGAGAGGGTAAATTCATTCTTTCAAGAATCCAGAAACACCCAAAACTAAAAATCAGACAAACAGAGGCCCAATTCATGTAAAAGACACTACAGTTTGGAAAAAAAAATGGAAACAAAGAACCAGCACCACACAAATCCAATTCAAACAAGCACACCCCCCCCCCCCCCCCATATACATCACTGATTCCAAAGAAATCAAGGCCAAAATCGAGAGAACAGTGAGATAATCGAGCAAAATTCAAACTTTCAAGATCATACAAATGACCCACAAAGAAATCCCAAACCAATTTACCCAATATTAAGAAATTGAAGTCCAAATTTCCAAAAGAAACAGCCCTTTAATTCCTGACACAGTCCTCTCGAGAGAAAAAAAAAATCCAGAATGAAATTGAAGTTCCAACCTTTGATAAAATGAAAAACAGCTAATTGACCCAAAACTTTACCTGAATCAAATATCATTAAAAGCCCACATATAAGACAATACAGAAAATTTCAGTTATAGAAGCACCAAAACATACCATATAAATATATAAACTGCGCATATATGTGTGAGTTCATATGCACATATATGTATGCATATTTTCACGAGATCTGTGAAGAGGCAAGGAAATAGGCAGAGGAGCGTTACATATATGCAGAGCCAAGGACGACGACTTCAATGCATATGATGTAAGTATATAAAAAAAAATTTGAGTAAAAGCCAAGATTGTGATTGGAAAATGCTAGAGAGAGAGAAGGGGGGGAGGGAGACAGAGGGAGAGAGAACGAGAGTTGATAGATAAGAGACAGACGTACATGAAAAAGTGTTGGACCAGGTCCTGCATACGTTTGAATGGTAATTCCAGAGAGAGGAGAATGGGGGGGGGGGGGGGGGGTGGGGTGGGGAGAGAGAGAGAGTTCTAATAGGTGGAGGTTTCTCAGCTGTTCTGCTGCCATGTTCTCTAGTGTGAGAGAGAGAGAGAGATACAAAATCAAACACCAACATTTCTTTTTCTTTTTTTTTTTCGGAGGTCAAAGACCAACATTTCATTTCCCTATTATTTCTCGCCTTTGTTAGTTCCTCTTTTTTTATTAATATTAATATTATTTATTGCAGATATTTATGTACTAAAATAATACTATTCACCGTTCAAGAAAATTAATTTTAAAACATTTAATAAAAGTCCAATTTATATAATATTTTAATTTTTTTTAATAATTGTATTATTTACTACATTTAATTATATAACAAAAAATAAGAAAAAAATAATAAATATATTTTCTAGTCATTTGGGGTAGGTAAAATATTTCTTCTTTTCTTTTCATATTGTAGGTGGTAACATGCCAAAAGACGGAGAGTGCGGAATGGTTACCAATCACATACTAACAAGTATGCTTAGAAATGAGAAATTTTTGTATCTAACAAAAGAAGTCAAATTTTTATCATCTATGGAGCCATCTTTGTTTTGAATGACCCTCATGATTTTTTTGGTCCATGCTGATCCCACGTGAGGGACCATCAAAGGAGAAAATTATTTTTGTGTGATTGTCATATGATATGACCCATAATAGGCATTTTCCATGTGAAAAGTTTTTTTTTTTGTGATTATATTAAAAGTTGAGGTTAAGTTACAATTTAACGAGGCAGAAATAGCACAATTTATACTAGTCAAGTTACGAGTAACAGAGTTAATTACAATCGATTTGAAAATTTGAGACCGATACGAACTTTTCAAGATTGATCCCAATCATTCCAATTTTGAACATCATTTAGTTGTAATATTTATTTTATTAAGTTGTAACTTAATTTTTTAATGTGATACCATGTTAGTAACCTGGAATTCTTTTTTTTTCTGATATGATTTCCATTGATAACTCGGACATATGAATTTTCCAATAAGACGTGTGCACGCTAAGGTGAAACTCATTTGGATTCATCCTGATAAAACTGATAGAATGACCAGACCAAAGTACTTATGATGTGAACCATATATATAAATTAGTTATTATTTGTATTTGAAGGCACAAAATAATAAAAAAATTCAATCATAAATATATTTGTATTTACACTTAAAACCAAATTACAAACATAGAAGAAAAAGAAAAAAATTTAAATATTAGTTGTAGTGAGATTGAGCCATGATAACGGTGATGGAAGAAAGTGGGGGTGAAAGAAGATGGTGATGGTTGTGGTGGGCGATGACACCCGTGATGGCGATGGCAGCAATGGGTGACAACGATGATAGTGGCGGTGGAATTTGGGTGACGATGGTGGTAATGACAATGGTGGTGGTGGTGGTGGTGGTGGTGGGAAGATGCTAATGGTGGTTGGTCGCGGGGTGACGATGGTGGTAATGACAGTGATGGCGGTGATAGGTTGTGGTGGTGGGCAACGATGGGTGCTTTGTGTCGAATGATAGTGGTGGTAGGCGTGGTGGGGGGTGGGTGACAATGGGTGGTGATGGTCGTGGACAATGACGAATGGTGGTAGTAGGTGTGGTGGGTGAAAGTGGTGGGCGATGGTAGTGGTGGAATAATGGCGGTAGTGATAATAATTATAAAAAATGAGATAATGATGGTGGTGGTAGGGTGGCAGTGGTAACAGTGGTGAAGTATTTTATAGATAAGAGATTTTAAATAAGTAGAAGTTATTTTTTTTAACTTTTATTTACTTACTTATTTAAGTGGTAAAATTAATTTTGACTTATTTGGAAGTAATTAAAATAAGTTATCTCAGACACTATTTTTTTTTAAAGTGCTTATGAAAAATTATAAGTTTTAGAAATACTTTTGAAAAATTATCCTAAACAAATCTTTAGGGAGCATATTTTCCCTATTAGTTGTCAAATTAACTTTAAAATAAAATTGAAGATGATCTCAACAGCGAAAAATAAAAGTTATATTTCATATTGTATTTTATTATATAGATAAAGGTGTGTTTATGTCACTCAAACTCGTGAGTTCGAATAGAACCAAATACAAATCTTGGATGCATGAACCGATCCTTTAATTTATACACCAAAGACTAGAATATTGTTTGTTTAAACAACTGAAATCCGTCTTATCAATCAACTACACTTTTACCACCTAAAAAACTTAAATCTTTAATCTCAACAAGACAAAATAATCATAGATATGGCATATGAATTTATTGACATTTTTTTTTCTATTTTTTCATAGTCCTAAGAACATCATTTGATATTTAGATAATCCGAAAATAAGAATACATGAATGGGACAAAGGGTTGGTGAGAGATGGAATGTTACCTAACGATGTTACATTAATCTATTTTAATTTTTGGGTCAAATTTTCCTTATTGATGAATGATACTACCGCTATTGGAAGGACTTTTTTTTTGGATATTCGGTAGAATGAATTTATTGTCTCCAACTGGTTAGAAGTTATTGACTTTCATTTTTCTCTTTAACGGGGAAACAAAATGTGCCATGAGCAATTAATTTGGATTAAGATTCACAAGTTGTTAACTGATGTGTCTTTGGTCTAATGATACTCTTTATCTTGTGAAAATTTTGTCTTTTTGAGGTCAAAGATTCAAATCTCCATTCCCCTCCCCTAAAAAAAAAATGGTTGTTTGATAAATGCTTGTTTTAATAACAAGAGCTGTAATACTTCTGTTAAAATAAAATACAGAAGTAAGCATTATTGTTGCATGCACGAATATTATTGCATAGGCTAGTGCATAGCCCCTTGGACTATGGTTTATGAACTCTACATAAAATTAGAAGTAAGAAGAGATAAATATCTATTTAGCTTCTGAATTATACTATTTATATTTAATTAATTTTTGAACTATGTTTTGTTTTAATTTAACCTCTGAATTATTCAATTTGGCTCAATGTGCCCCTTCCGTCCAAAATTGTCATTAATTTTGACAAAAACTCTCACATACATATCATATTGCCCTTGGATTATACCCTAATCTCCAATCCACATGATGTGCGCACGTGAGGATTTTCATCAAACTCAACGAAAAATTTGGACGAAAGAGCCATATTGAGTTGGATAGCACAATTCAGAGGCTAAATTGACACAAACGTAAGTTAGGTGTTTGATTGATACAAACAATATAGTTCAATGGCCAAATAGATAATTAACTCAAGAAAGTATTATTGTTGCAAATAGGAAGATTATTTACATGACTCAAATACAAGATACCTAAGTCATATTTATGCAATTTTATCCTTCCATCAAGACCCGCCCCCTCTAAAGTCCCAAAAGTATGCACAAAATATTACTCTGATACTCCAACTCTTATTTTATCGATTTCATCCCTAAAATTTTTAATTTAAATTGCAACCGCCCAATTACTGACAAATGCTAAAATTGGTAACGAGTGACATTTGGCTTAAATATAATTCTTGTTCTTAAAATGTGCACGAAATGTTACTTTGTTCCATCAACTACTTACACCTCTCTCTATAAAATGTGCCCGTTACACCTCTCTCTATAAAAAAAAAACCCCACCCCAGAGGAGAGGAGAAGCTCTAGGATGAGTATGTCATGAATTTCCAGATTTATTCTCATCTTAATCCACCATGGGATCTACAAAAACATACTAGTAGAAAGCTCGTAATGCTCTTGTCAAAGATCACAAGGTGCTAAAGTGGCAGGATAAGGGAGTTTGTAGATTTTTGTGAAAGGGATGCTCTTATCATAACATTGTGTGCATATTTTAGAGATAAAAAATGCACCCGTAATATTATTTGTTACCACTTGAAGGGTTCATCAAGAATTGCATTATTTAGAATGAAATTGGAAATCAAACATAATTGACCACATTAATAGTTGAAAGACCAAAATAGTATTTTGCATATACACTAAAAGCACCAAGAACTTGCCAAAATAAGTATTTCTTTGCTGCAGGAAAGAGTAGATTGCATAAAAACAGCCAAATAGGAACATCGGTTATTGCTCCTATATACGTATTTTATATATTTATTTTGCAATTCATTGCTTAGTAATAGAATGCTATGTATTCCTCGGATCCACAAAATACCAATCCTTAATTTACCCAAATAAAATTTGCAAACCCTGATTTAGGTAAAATTTGATTCTATAGTTGTATTAACTGCACTATTTTGGTAAATGACCGACTGTTATTTTCTGTTCCCTTTTTTGGTAATGAAAAAGAGTTAATTCTTAAAGTTTACATTGAACTTGGTGATTGACTGTTATGTTAGTCTAATTAAGTTCTTTTCCGATAGGTATAACTGTGCGATCAGAAGTTCATAATTCCACCAGTGAGAGTCTATCGAAAGCAGTCTCTAAACGCTTTCATTTGCCCCACCCCTTTTTATTTAGCCAAAAAAAAAAAAATCCCCTTCTTTTGGTTGTTGTTCCATGAAATATTAAAAACTATGACAAATAATGTCATCCTCAAAATTTATAGAATAAGAAAACCAATCTATTTATGTTATCAAATGTTAAACAGATTGCTTACAACACATTAACGATTAAATTTGTTAATGCAATACAAATAATTTATATAATGACAAAATAATCTCATAATTTTTATTGAAAGAAAATGACTTTAATATATTCAAAACTTATCAAGACTTATTCAAAAGATATCCAAAACTTAACATTTATTTGGCATGAGTCCATAATAATTGATATAATAAGAAAAATAATATGATGGATGTAATTAAAAATACCAATAAAATTTTTAAAATAAATGCAAAGAAAAAACTTTGAGGGTGGGCATACACCTATCCTAGGTCCTTAGTGGCTTAAATTTGGGGTAACTTGAAATGTTGTCTTCCCTCGTGTAACCTATCCTCTCCTAAATTGTCAGTAGACAAGTTCTCCATCTCAAAACTAGAGATGGCTGTGGAGCCGAGTAGGAGCGGAAGGTGTAGTCTCTATTCTTGTACTTGTTTAAAAAAATTTTGTTTATCTTTGGTCCACTTTTATTAACGGGTATAATTTTATCCATATTCTCATTTACATGTAAATTTGTAATCCCTGCCCCCCGCCCCCATCTAGCTTACCCGCCTCAAACCAAGCTTAAGTCTAAGACAACATAATCTAAAATTTTAAATAAATTTAACATTCTAAATAATTTAACATAATTATAAAATATCATAATATAATTAAAAAGCTTGTCATTTACAACATAATCCAATATAATATAATTAAAACATTGTTTACAATATAATATAATTAAAAGTTTGTCTCTCATATAAATCTAATATAACATTATACAACACAACATAATCTAACATAACATAATCCAGCATAAAAAAAAATATAAAAACACAAAAATCTATATTTTTACAAGCTAAAAACATGAAAAAATTAAAAAATAAAATAATTTTTAAAAGAAAAAATCATTCAATAATATATAAATTTATCTTCACAGCAACATGTATACATATAATAATAATAATAATAACGGGTAAAACGAGGTAGGGAGGGACGGGGCCGGGGTAAGTGTCAGTTTATTCTCGCTTTCATTCCCGCACGGGTTTATACGGATTTCCTTGTATACATCCACCGTTCAACACGTATGATCCATTCCCAATTTAAACGGGACGAATTTAGATAAATACTTATTTTTATTCGATTCACTATTATCCCTACTCAAAACTCACGAAGTCAACACCTTTATATATCTCGGATAAATGCGTAAAACGGGGAGATTGAACCTTTGGTAGATGATAAAAAAAAACGGTTAGGTAGCGTTCAAAAAAAACAAAAAAACTGGTAGATAGAATTAAAAAAAAAAAAAGCTGTTAGGTAGCGTTCAAACAAAAAAACAAACGCTGTTAGGTAGAGTTCAAAAAAATTAAAAAAAAACCAGTTAAATAGTGAAAGAAAAGTATTGGATATCACCGTTACACTATGTCAGTATTATTATATAGTGTAACGGTCTACTATTAGGTAAATAAATCAATAAATGAGTTCTACTAAAACTCATAATCACCCAACTATGTTATACATAATCACCTCTATGATAAAAAATAGAATATATTTTACTCTTTTTATTTTAATTCTCTTATTAAATTGTGATCAATTACTGATATAATGCAACGATTATACTCGATATTTAGTCGTGGTTAAGGCCTTCCGCCTATCACAGCGGGTAAGTCTCCTACTTGTGATGTGAAGGTTGTAAGTTAGATTCCCTTTCCCAACATCCTCTCCCTCCCTTGTAATGATACTGTGTTCGACTGGTTCACTCGATTCTCGTGGCTTGCCAGTGTTTGCATGTGTTATCATGTTATATTATAAAATAATCAAATTGATGACGAGAGACATTGAGAACGCTTGCTGAAATATTTAACTAGTTCACTCAAATTAAAATATTACATGCGTTTTTTCTAACCACTTCTATCATTTTTGTAAAACTATTTCAAAATTTAAATTTTTAATCATCTTTTTAAATTATTTAAAATATAAATAAATATCATTTTAAGACTAATAAAAATTGTCCAGAGATATATTGATAACGGCGAATTTTGTAGTAAAGTGATAATAAGAAGAATTTTTTTTTTCGGCTCAACCAGAAAGATTTTAATCTCATCTTCATTAATCTTGTAAGAAGATTTAGCCTAGATTATTCTTTAAACAAAGATTTTACTCGTATCATGAAATTAAACTTTGCTTGAAATGAGGACTTCCTCTCAACTGACAAGGATTATCCTCTAATAACATATTTTTGCTTCGAGTTTCAAGTAAAAAATCCTACCCAATTTAGGAATAGGGGCTCACAGTCCACGCATTAAAGTGCTCACAAGAATTGCCAATCGAAATATTCTGCCCCCATGTACAATATTTCACCTAAACCCTTAAAAAGAGCTTTCTATGCCACAAAAGCTGGAAACAACAAATCAAATTGCGAAAACGTGCCTTCATCTATTAAATGCCCATGTACGAGTCTGTTCTTCATGCCTCTGCTGATATTTAAATGAGCGGTTTGAATGAGCTGGGGCTTGGTAGGTCGTGTTGTGGGCTCCCACATGGTCTGGAGCAGGGGAGGAGGCAAATAGGGGTCAGGGGGTTGGGCCCACCCTTATTATTATTATTAATTTTTACCTATAATTATTTTGTGAATTTATTTTAATATTTTTAATTGTGTCCACTCTAATGACTTAAAATAAATAAAATTGGGTTAACTATGAGAGCAAATCTCTTGGTTAATAGACTGGAATAAAAAAATGGGTCATAGAATCTCTTAGAGTCAACAATAAAAAATTAAAAAAAAAAAGAAATTAGATAAAAAAAAAAAGGCTTAACCAATCCATTCTTAAGTTCTTCCAAAAAATACTAAAATAAATAAAGCATTAGTAATAAGTGAAATATCGCACATTTTACCTTCAAACTTTGATATAACATTATCAATTGTGCCTTTGAGTAATTGGTAGAGAGTTCTCGGACCTCGGGAGACCAAGTAAGTTTTCTTGATTTTTCGTCGACTTCTAACCCTATAGGTGTTCTAACTCGAGTTTAGTATATTTAGTGTTTCGTCTAGTTCGGAGTATTCCTCGTAAGTTTGAGATGTCGATATTGGTTCCTTTTCTAATATTTTGTTTCCTAATATTAGTTTGAAAAATGTTAGATATTTTTTTCCTAATATTTTATTTTCTAATAACAAAAATTTCCTTTTCTAATAAACGGTGTTCTTTATGCGAGTCAAACCACAAGATTTTCTTCATTTACAATATATTAGGCATAACAGAATGTAGTAGTAATAGGCAATAGATTAGTGGAGAGACCCTTATCTTCAGCCATGCCTATTTCTTATTTCTCACATCTAACATATAGATGACACTGTTAATAAGTCTAGAATTGATTGGAGCCTCCATTGGAGTATTGACATTGAACTCATCAGTCAGGACCTAGCTATTTTTTATTTAGTTTGGCATATCTAGAGTAGAATGGGGTTTGGATTAAATACTCCACATAAATACCTATCTATGTTGTTTGGGTAGGTCAATACCAAGGGGATTAGATTTTAATCAACATGCTGCCCAACGGAAGCCCAGGAAAAGTGTTGTAAAAAAAAAAGTCTATAGATTTTGGCTAAGAACCATAGATCTAATATCCTCCACGAAAGTCAATTTCCCACGGAAACGTCTTCTCCCGAGCAGAAAGAAATAAGCACCTTACAATCACTCTTAATGAGGACTAGGTGGTTTAGAAACTGCTTAGCCATCGAGCAAACTTCTCTTAATGCCGCTACTTCTCATTGTACTATCATCCTATTGTGTCATGTAAGCATGTAGGAAGACAATATGTTTGTAGAATATGTTGAAGTACATACGAACTTGTGGCAGATACATTATTTGCAACTTGAACATCCCTGCCCTATAACCCCCATCCTAAAATTATATATAGAAAGCTATCTATCTGATGCTTGAACTTTCAGAAACAATTTCAGTACATAATGTGTTTTTAAAAATAAAAAAAATTCAAGGAGTGGTTACAAACACGAGATGAAAGTGGTAGTCATACAAAAACGTGCCAGTTTTTTATGTGTGAAGCTAATTACATTTTTAAAAATCTCATCACTAGCAAGTTGGGAGTGGAACGCTACTCAATATATCTCTCCACTAATCTAATTCTTTTATGCAAATACATAAATATTGCATACTCTCCAACAACATAAACTTTTAAATAAATTGATGCTTTAATACAATAAAGCCCATGACACCACTCCATTTGTATTGTCTAACGTGTTTGATAATTACATAGCGCTGACGTTTGAAAATAAATAAATTTTTAATTTTATCCTTTCATTTTTTATTTTGAAAATATTTATAAAATATACACAATAATTAAATAATAATATCTTATTAAAAAAATAGTAACTAATAAAAACTTAAATAATAACAAGTAAACAATAACATCTGATAAAAAAAACAAGAACAACAACTAATAAATACTTGAATAACAATAAGTAAACAATAACATCTAATAAAAAACAAGAACAACAACAAATAAATAATCGAATTACAATAAGTGAACAATAACATCTGATCAAAAAATAACATTTGAATAACACAATAAGTGAATAATAACATCTAATAATAAAAGGAAAATAACTAATAGATAATCGAATAATAACAAGTGAACAATAATAAATTGAATAACACAATAGTTGAATAATAACATCTGATAAACAAAACTAATAAATATTCGGATTGAAAATATTAGAATAAATTAAATTTCACGTGTGTGTGTTGCAGTACTTGTGTTTGCAACAGACAAGAGAAGGGGAAAAAAAAAGAAGACAAGGGAAGCTGACGGCCGAAGACGACCTAACTGTCATTGAAGGTGGCGACAACGATAGTGATGGTGATGGTAGGGGTGGTGGTGGTGGCAGTGACAAAATGGTAATGGTGGTGCCAATGGTATTCATAGTGGCGGCAACGGCAGTGGCAGTGACGACAATTGTGGTGGTGGTAGCGGTGGCACAATGGTGGTGGCGGCAGTGACATAATTATTATGGTAGTGGTGGTGAATATGGTAGTGATGGTAACGGTAGTGGTGGTGGTGATTGTGGCACAATGATGATGGTGGTAGTAGCAATGGTACAATGGTGGTAGTGACAGTGATACAATGGTGGTGGTAGTGGCGGTGATGACACAACGGTGGTGAAGATATATTTGTCCATTATGAAAAATTGATAAAATCTTTATTGACTAACATTTTCATCGTAAGTAATAAGTAAGTGACTTACTATTTAAAATTTTAGCATATTTTTAAGAAAATTTTAAAATATTAAGTAGCATAAGTCGTAGGTTATCAAACTGGTTTAATTTATTAAGTGCTTAAAATATTCAGTTACAAACCTTAAGTGGTGTTATCAAACATCCCCTAACTCAAATACTAACATAGTGACTTAAATTACTGACATAATAATGTGGTTTCATAAGAATTATTGAATCAATACCAAGTTTTAATATTTGATGAGGTTTACAGTGAATTCAAAGGTCACAGTTAATTATGTCTACAAATTATGTCCCAATAGCATTACTAAAAAAATTGTAGTTCAAAAAAAAAAAGAATTAAATTCATAATGCGCGAAAACCGAGAAAATTCAAACAATAAATGTTATCTGTTCAAAATTTATTCGCAAATAATAATTCAAACTTACTTTTTTATTTGAGATATAAAAGAATGGTCAATACTTCTATCCTAATTTTAACTTTGTAGTATGTTAGAGTAACCAATACTTTTTCAATCGACAAAGGACTCATAATTTTTCTTAGTAAAATGTTACAAATATTATTTTTCGTTTCATATTCCTAAGAAAAGGCTGAAAAAGAGAGAGTGAAAGCAGTTCTTAATCTATTAATTAATTTGAGATACGGTAATTAGCAACTAACTCGCATGTACATTGGCATGTGTGCGACAAAAAATAACATATCTTTATGAGTAGGTCCATCAATTTTTTTAAATGAGATCCACTGAATCACATAATTATTGAAAAACAATTGTCTGTGAATATATTTATTAATAACAACACAATATGCTTTTCATGATCGATTTGAGATTGTTCATTTTAATCGTAATTAAAGATGTTTTGCTATCTCTTATTAATTTTCTAAACAAATAGAAGACTCGAATTTAAACTCTGGAACAGACCCCAAACCCACGAAGTGATTAGATCCACCAACCAAAAGAAATAGGATTTCACAAATCCTCCGTTTGGTACGATGAAAAAATGAAATAATAAAAATTTGGAATGATGAAAAGTTAGAGGGTGTTCTGTAAGGAAACAAATAAGAAGGATAAAAAAATTGATGAATGAGCTTTCCTTTCAACGTAACTCATCAAAATCAATCTCTCTAAAGTTGGAAGGAAAGTGGATGAAAAATTAATTATTTTTGTTGAAATAAATCTTATTTGTCTATATATTATACATATATTATGTATACATTAATTTAGTATATATATATATATATATATATATATATAATGATAAAATATGTATTCATACTTTTTTTAAAAAGTTAGAAAAATAGAAAAATGTTTTTTTTCATCTTACCAAGCGCAAAAAAAGAAAAATTAATTATTTGAAATTTTCTATCCATCCTACCAAATACAAATGATAGAAAACGTATCATTCTTACTTTCGTTTTTTGGAGGATAAAAAATATATCTCTCTTACTTTTTATCCTTCCTACCAAACGAAATATAAAGAAAAGGAAATGTAAAAAATTCATGGTTAGGATTGGTAGAATTTTACATTAAATTAGACATTTTGAGGCATGCAAAAATAATTTTTTTTACAACACCAAAAGTTATAAAATTAATCTGGTCAAGTTACAAATAGAACAGACCAAGTTGTGACTCAATGGAACCGAGCTAGGATCGATCGTAACTTTTGAACATTATTAAGTACTAATTGAGTTCATTGAATCATAAATAATCCCAAATTTTAATTTTTCTATTTTATAAAATGCGAACATGCTATAACCCTCGGAGTGAGATGAAGGTTCTCTATCTCACTCCTTATTTATTCTTCCTTGTAAGTGGGGCAACGTTTCATTTGGAATGGTAAAGGTTGACATGATTGTTCTTTTTTTTTCCCTTACTCAAAGGATGACATTATTGTTCAAGTGGCACCTATATGCAAAAGAAATAGTCAGTCAATGAATGACTTTCACAACTATATTGATATAACAATCCAATCTCCTGATAGTGCACTTTGCTTGTGCTGTCCTTTCTTATTCTAAATATGTAGGCTATGGTTTAAGCATCTAAGTTATAAAATGGTTTGGACAGTTAGTGTAACCTAAAAGCTAAACCCCCTCCAAAGTACACTACTGTAGGAAAGAACCACGAACATGACTTAAATTTAACTTGATTCGTTATTAATGTTTATTCAGATTATTGAAAAGAGTACGTAGTTGTAGTTGTAGTTGTAGTTGTTGTTGTTGTTTTTATTTTTTATTTTTTTGTTTTTCACTAATGCTATGTATTGAATTTGTACACTGAATGACGAAGCAAACTCTGGTCATAAGTCCCATTTTTTTGATGGTGATGAATGTCCAATATTATCTAGCAAGGAAAATTTGGAATAAATTTTAGTGAGAGTAGCTTGCTCTTTTTGCTTTAATGTAGTTTGACGCTATGCATTACCCTATCCCACCATCACCCCTACCACCACCACCCTCAAGACCATCACTATTATCACCACCACTACCATTATCATTATCGTTGTCATCCGCAACCGCCACCATCACCTCGGTTGTCGTTATCCACTACAATCATTACTATTTTTTATCATTATCACTATCGCCCATCACTACTACTACTGCTCACCCCATTACCATTGGTGCTTCAATTTTTTTTCTCTCTCCTCTTTATTTGTGATTTGATTTTAAGTGTAAATATAAATATATTTATTATTAACTATTTTTTTATTACTCAATACCTTTAAACACATGCAATAAGCAGCCGATCAATATCTTCTCATCCCAAAATGTGCGTATGTGTTGGAAGGCTTTTATTTATATTGAATATTGTACAACAGGACAGTTCCTCTCTCAAGTCTCAACTATGCGTATTTTAGAAGAAGTCAAACAAAAACCCCCAAGGACCTGGCTCCTGCCGACACAGCTGTCTCTGTTGGCGACCTGGCCAATAATAGTGGGTCACTTAGTTCCTCTTTTTATATTGATGCTGGTGCCGATGAAGTTTCAAATATTAAAATGGGAAAAATACAATTTTTGTCCTCAAATTATTCACTTTGTGCCACTTTAATCCATAATATTTTAATTGTGTAAATTTGATCTTTAAACTTTTTAATTGATATTACTTTGATCAAATTAAAAATAATTGTCAAAATTTATTAACAAAGATCGTCACGTGCATCTCACGTGATCACACTTGAGACACATTCTTTAAAAACTAGTGGAGCTATTGAATTTCTATATGTTTGGATATCCGAATCATGAGGAAAAGGAAAAGAAATTATGGAGAAAATAATTTTCTCTTACTTTGTTTTGAAAGAAAATGGAAAAGAAAAAAAAGATAACTTGAGAAATGGAAGAGATTAATTTTACATGTGGTTTTGTTTTTCGTTTTTCTTTATTTTCAATTAAATTGGAGAAAAACTTCCAATCTAAGATATGTAATTAGAAGATAAGACATAAGGAAAGTTAGTCTTTTCTTTGCCTTTTTGTTTTTCAATGTCCATTTCTTGAAAAATATTCCATTTCAAATTGAGGGTATAAAAAAGACAAAATAGCCTATTTTCTAAGTTTTTCTTTTGTGCAACTTGTTCATTATATCCGACTTGTAAGTGACATCGGAGATTTCAATCCCAATATATCAAAATAGAGAATTAAACTTTACTCAACAAAATTTTTATTCCAACTAATTTGAGATGATATAAAGTAGAGAATGCGCCGCTTAAAGGTCACCCGAAGCTAAGTTAAGAACAAAAGAAAATTAATTAGAAGGTTGCTTAAGATATGATTAAGTGGAGGGGCAAAGTTAGGCAGCCTTTGATTTTTCCTTTTGTCTTGGTCTGCACCTTTCCTTCTTGACTTGTGGTATGAAGCAACCCATGACCTGCTTAGCCTAAAAGAAGAAGGAAAATCCACTTGATTTGTGGATTTTCCTTTTTCTCTTCCAACCATTCATGCACTCAAGAGCTGGAATTTGAGCAACTTTAAGTCTTTCCCAAGATTTTTTCACCAGCTCACAAAAATTGTTGGGACCATCCTTCAACCAGGCTGCTTTCTTTTTTCTTTTTATTTTTTTTTCCTTATTTCATATAGGCCGGTTGACTATAATTTCTTAGAACTTGATCTTTGGTTGTTTGCTTTAAAGGTTTTCTTTTTCTAATAGAATTTATTTACTCCTTAGAGTTCACTCCAAAATGCAGAAAAAGTTGGTTCTGAATGGATGCCAATGCCCAAATTCAACAGAGAAAATTGTATATATTATTTTTGTCTCTATTGGAAAGAAATTATTATTATTTTTTTTTGATGCTGTAGGATATTCTGATTCCGCAACAGGGAGAAAAGAGAGAGCCTGTTGGAGGCCGACTGAAGTCACTCGGGCTAGGCCCCATGGTAGAAAGAAATTGTTAAATTGACTGTATTTTAAGGAATTTTTTCCTTTATTTTTTGGTTCAACTGTCAGAAAGTGTCCGGATCATCTTATGCACACTTCGATTAATCTCCTCTCCAATCGAGTCAAATGCAAGTCATCTACGCCAAGACTAAGATATTCATAAGAGATAAATCTCTCATGATTTGGCTTCAAAGGATTATTAAAATTCAAACTCAGGATGTTTGAATTTAGAACTCGTCTCTGTTATCACTTAAATTATCATTTGAGATTTTAACGAATTTTTTCCATAGGGTCTCCTTATAGAGTATTTGTTTTTGTAGCGTTTGGCCAATTTCAAGACAAGTTCATGTAATATCAGCACAGAAGTCTTGTTTTATTTCGAATCAGGTTGGTCCATATGTAGGTAACAAGGCAGGCTTGGTCATTAAAAAAAGTAAAAAGTCCATTTGACTCTGCCAACCTAACTTGCCACAGAGGTACCCCCCTCGCCCCCCAAAAAAAAAAAAAAAAAAAATTGGTCAAACGCACTGTTGTAGTGGGAAATAACGAAACTGTCGAATAAGGTGTAGTTATAACCAAAGTGAAATGACGATAGTAGATCAAGTCTAACATTGTGTTTTTTATGCTTTCTTAGGTTGTAATCTTTCATTTAATCTAGCCTAAGATTTTGTTGGAAATTGCAAATTGTTTTCCTCTTCATCGTTCCATGGGATTTCCCCGACGTTCCATCCATTATATAACTATCTATATTTGGTTACTTGAAACTAACTAACCAAACAAAACAAATAGACCAATCCAAATAATTTAAAGCTAGTTTGATCCATATTTTTTGGCTAGCTTTATGCTCCATCTTTTGGCGTAGAAGACATGCCATTAGTGAGAGCCCCACAACCTTAACTTGATAACTGTAACTGAACAATACACTTCAAAGGTAGGAATAGGATGCATTAATTAATGGTTGTTGAAGGATTTAGACCATATAAAGTTCCCAATTAAGGTTTGAAAAGGTAGTGAAATAGATGGGTTGAAATTTGTGAGATCCCATTGTGAAATCTCAATGTCTCATTCAAAGCACCAAGGCTCTGTTTGGTAAGGGGGACAAGAGGGGATTTGGAAGATGGGTTGGGGAATAATAGTCCACATTACACAGCAAACTCATGCTTGACAAAAGAAGAAAAGCCCGAGTTATTAAGCCCAGCTCGTTTTAAGCCTGCACTTTAAACCCAAGCTCATGGGTTCATGAAACCCGGTTTTTTTTTTTTGTTCGGGGGTGGAGGGGGGATACTGGAAGAAGGGCTTGGTTGGTTGTTGTGACAGGGAAAGATTCTGGGAAAAAAGGCCACCTTGCCTGCCATAAAACTCAAATTTTATTGTAGAACCATCAATGTTTTGATTGCTAATTTGATATTCATATGTCCAGTTTCTATGAGCTGTCTAATTATTCATTTATGCACTTTGATGAGTCCAGATCCAGTTCAAGTTTGAGCCTAGTTCATGAGTTAAACTCAAATTATTAAAAATCAGGCCAGGTTTAGTTTATGGCCTCAGTCCAATCCAAAAGAGTCCAACGAATGTCAACGCACGTGGGAGAAATATTATCAGGATAACCATTACTCTAAGATAGTGTCTATCCCCAATTTTAGCTATCCTCTCCGATAAATTAGGAGCTTGACCTTTACGTCACCACTACAGTTAAGACTCTGTACTTATAAATTGTAAACCCCCTACACATGGGGGCAATTTTCACTTACTTTACCATGAGTGTACTCTGTTTCTCTCTCCAACTACCTTATACTCTCTCATTAATAGAATTTTTAGGCCATCGTTGCCGTCTTCAGTGGTTAGGTCACTCAGACCCAACCACCCAATCTTTGTATCTTGTTATTAATCGCTTTATTAATTGCTCTACATTACAAACACTCAACTAATTTGATCGTGCATAGTCAACTTTGTACATCATCACACTTGACAATGGTGTCGGATCATTTTTTTATTTCTTTTGCCATTAATCTTGACTTATATTAATACAAGAAAAAAAAGAGAGATGAATTTGGTCACAGAATATATTCTATTTGATGAGATTAGTGATAGTCTAATGGCCAACTCCTCCTCTGTTGGACCTTAAGATCTTAGGTTCAAACTTTGTCGTCTGCCTCCCGATAATAGTGTCTAACCAAAAAAATTAAAGAACATAGTCTATTTGACAGAAAGAACATATCCTCAACCTCCCGCTTAATGCTATGGTTGAGGAAATTTTTAATCGCTCAAAATATGGGTTAATTTCAGTTCTATATCTTGATTTAAATTATTTGTAGTCATTGATCGTGTGTGAACATAATAAAATACAGTAAAACAACAAAATAAAACTACTTTTAACGTTGAGATACTTCCATTGATGAGTTGTGACAATGCAATAATGACACGTTTTTTGTCCTATTTTTATTCATTTCATATTCCAAACTTAATTATCATGTCAGCTGCCAAATTATTTATGCTCCATTTTTAGTTTAATGTTTTGGTCTGTCTTGTATTACCCCTAAGGATAAATATGATGGGATACTTGCAACAAATGTTAATATCATGTGTTTTCTGCAAGTGTAAAGGAAAGCCAACACACCTCTTTTTTGAATGTCCCTACACAGGTTATATCGAGACAGATTACTGATATGGTCAAGCGTGAGTCACGTGAAGTCATTCCGTTAAAAATATTAATTTTAAATAGGATCCGATTGTTGTTTCGAGTAAACTCTTGTGGCTTCGTGTTCTACTCTTTGAGAAGAATAACGTAGTATATTCACTTGCTCAAATTGAGCAAAAAATGAATGAGAAAGTAAGATGTAAAGTGACCCTCTTAGAATGTGAAATTAGCGGTTGTGTAATGTGATATTTGACACCAATTTGACATATATTGGCCAAGTTTTTTCTATGAGATTGAACCTCAAGGGATACCACAATTTTATGAGCGAAGCGAGTGCTTACATGCCTTCGGTTTAACCACACGCGCGCACTGGCCACTTGCTCGCCTCATCGCGACCCTGCCAAACCACCCTATATTTTTGGAGAAAATTCGTTTCATGAATTGGGTGTGAATTTCTGAATAGAAATTTAATTTCGATACTCGTTTGATTTAAAATTCGCATTGGTTTGGATTATTGTTTCTTCTAGTTTTGAATTTAAATTGTATCTGTTCAAGAGTAAACATTTATTGAATGGTGTCTTTTGCTGCATGTGTCTTTTGGGTTGTGTCTTTTCCCATGGTGGCTATCTGAAACAGTCATCGATTTGTCTATATAAAGCCAAACTCATTACCATTATGTACCAATCATTTTTCGGAATTAAGACATACATTAGTACATTACATTTCGGCATTAAAATAGTCTACATTTGGAGAGTACACAACATAATTTTTGATTTGCTAGGCGACTAGATTGGAGTGCTACTCCTATTCGCATGAAACTCATTACATCATGAGAGGTAGACACTTTGATACCGTGTGTGGGGGCGAAATCTGTCTTAAGGATATAGTGTCAAACACTAGCCTTAATCTACTTAAAGTTCAATAACAATTCTTATTCTGCAAACGGGCCAGTTTATCCATCGTTTAAATTATAGATTTATTGTATAACTAATTCATATCTGTAACTATTTCGTACTTGTAATTGTTTTGTTCTTCGCTATTACTGTTTATTCAAATTGTATGATATAAATCAGAAGTTTCAATAAGTGATTTTACTATATTTGGAATGCCACAAACAACACATAGAACCATAACAACCTGGTCTTTTTCATCTAGTTGCTTTGAGATTATTAAATAATACATGTATAGCCCATATCCTACAAACCATGCATGCGTGGTTGGTCCCTCAATTCTCACCATCAATGAACACTAGAAACTAAATAGCTAAGGGAAGGAAGGCATCAATAATTGTCAAATGTCAATCAAGTATAACGTCCTAATCAAGTTCTTGCCAGCAGAGATCTCTCCATTAGTGATTATATTGGTTTTGAACTGAAAATACAAATGAAGATGTAGGAAACTTAGAACACTCTAATGAATTCATTAAAGTGAAACAATTTAAATCTCTCTTATAAGACACTAAACAAACGGTTTAGGTCATCTAGTGGGCTGGTTTTAGTGCAACTTTTCCTTGATGTGAATAATGGTTTACATGGGAAGTCAATGTACATATATATTGAAGTAGGTATTGCATTAGGTTTATGGTAACACTAAGTGCCCTGTAATGAAAATTACAGCTTTGGTTTAAGTCAAGTTACAACTGAATGGAATCAAGTTAAAAAAAAGTTAATATTTCAAACAGCTCCATTTTGACCTAAACTCACCATATTGGATTGTAATCTAATCATTAACTTTGTAGTAACTTTGGTGCGGTACAAAAAAACATTTTTTGGCACCATGGTTGTATCCTTAGGTTTATGTCTTGGTTCGTGCCACAAAAGTACACAACAGATTTACATAGTTCAGCTATTGCCTACATCCACAAAATAACGATCAAATATTTTCACTAGAGTAATGCTACATTGACTTAAATATTAGACTTAGACTTACTAATCACAATCATTAAATAGGTAGTGTGTCCTAATAAATACTGGGATCCACAGTGAAATTGGAGAAAATAACAGAGGAAAGAAAAAGAAAGAATAATCTCTTCCTTCGTCTAGTTTATTGAATTGTACAAACTTAAATAGTGATAAAGACCCTATCTCTTCCTAATAATAAGCAACTAAAAAATAGGAAAAATAGTAAATTCAAGAATCAGTTATATATAACTGATATCCCTTTATTTTAGGTACAAGATAAGCTAATAATTTAATACCTAATCCCTAGAAATCAGATTACAATTAATTCCTAGAAATCAGGTAGTAAATCACGGAATTCCAATACTCCCCCTCAAGTTGGTGCAAAGATGTCTGTCATGCCCAACTTGCTAACTTGAAGCTCAAACGGCTATCTCAACATGCCCTTGGTTAGAATACATGCAACCTGCTGTGTAGTAGGAACAACTGGAGTACAAATCACTCCTTCTTCAAGTTTTTCTTTTATAAAATGTCTGTCAATCTCAACGTGTTTTGTCTTGTCATGTAAAACTGGATTATAAGTGATGTTGATTGCTGCCTTGTTATCATAGTATAACTTTATATGAAGACTAATTGGCCTCTTAAGTTCTTCTAGTACCCTTTTAAGTCATAGTACCTCACACACTACTTGACCCATTGACCTATATTCAGCTTTAGCACTATTTTTGGCCACAATACTCTGCTTCTTGCTTCTCCAAGTGACTAAATTGCCCCATAGGAATGTACAATACCCTGATGTAGATCTCCTATCAGTGATTGACTTGCCCAATCTGCATCTGTATATACCTATATTCCTCTATTCTGATTTTTCTTGAAGAAGAGTCCTTTCCCTGGTGTGCCCTTCAGATATCGAAGAATTCGATACACAGCTTCAAGATGTTCCTCATATGGGGAATGCATAAATTGACTTATCATGCTCACAGCGAAAGCAATATCTGGTCGAGTATGGAACAAGTAAATCAGCCTCCCAACTGGCCTTTGATATCTACTAGTGTCAATTGGAACACCATCCTTCACCTTTCCAAGCTTAGCATTAACTTCTATTGGAGTGTCAGAAGGTTTGCATCCACTCATTCTGGTTTCTTTCAAGAGGTCTAAAATATACTTCTGTTGTGACAATATAATACCCTTCTTTGATCTTGCAACTTCCATTCCAAGAAAATATTGTAACCGACCCAAATCTTTAATTTCAAACTCCTTAGCCAAACTTAGCTTCAATCTGCACATCTCTTCTACATCATCTCCTGTCAAAATTATATCATCTATATAGACAATCAAAACTGAGATCTTGTCTTTAGCAGAACTCTTTGCGAAAAGAGTATGATCAAAATGTCTTTGGCTATAGCCCTGACTCTTAACAAACTTTGTAAATCTCTCGAACTAGGCTCTAGTTGACTATTTAAGACCATATAGAGATTTTTTTAGCTTGCATACTTTGGATACAAACCTCTCAGTAAAATCGGGTGGAGGTTATAGACTTCCTCCTCTAGGTCTCCATTCAGAAAAAACATTCTTCACATCTAGCTGATTTAATGGCCAGTTAAGATTAGTTGCAACAAACAAGAGTATTTGAACAGTATTTAGTTTTGCCACTGGAGAAAAGGTTTAAAAATAGTCAACTCCATAAGTCTGAGTGAAACCTTTAGCTACTAAATGAGCCTTGTATCTCTCTAGGGATCCATCTGAGTTGTACTTCATAGTAAATACCCATTTATAACCAACAATTGTCTTCCCATATGGCAAATCCACCTTCTCCCAAGTAGCATTCTTCTCTAGAGCTCTCATCTCCTCACATATAGCTTCTTTCTACTCAGAAGCATTTAGAGCCTTTTGTACACTATTTGGAATAACCTCACTAGACACTTGTGAAATAAAACTAAGATAAGGAGATGACACATTTTTATAAGATATAAAATTTGACAGAGGATGTTTTGTACAAGACCTAACACCTTTCCTAAGAGCAATGGGAAGATCAAGTTGACTTGAGGAATTTGACACAGAATTACCTAGAAGATTGTTGTTGATCTCATGATCTAACCCCTGATTAGATTCTTGGTGGTGCTAGAAGACAGTGCCCCTTATTCTTTGTGCTTGATAATCCTTTGAATACACAAGATCTTTGTACCATTTCGTAGTCATCTCTGTTGTTTCAGTAGTTTGATTTTGGGATGGCATTAAGGAAGGTTGTCCATCAATCTTAGTTTCAACATTTAATTCATTCGTTTTCACAGGCTTTGTGTTTTCTCCTTCATTTCCTTTAAGTGACTGTTTAGGCAAAACATCATCGTGAACAAGCTCAAAGATTAAATCAGAATCATTTAAAAACACATCTTCACTACTGTTCTTCCCCTGAAGATGAGAATTGCTATAGTATTTTTTTTTCTTTCCTCTGTTATTTTCTATATGGTATCAGAGCTCTGGGGCTTGATTATGAATTTCAAAGCTGCCATGGTTGGCTCTAATACAGCCTTTTCAAAAGTCACCGATGGCACGACATTGTCAGAGGGAGCCTCTCAGCCAATTTCGGCTATTTCTGTCACCGAAAGTTCTCTTCAAATTACCATTCATAGATTGAATGGAAGAAACTATTTTGAGTGGTCTCAATCTGTGTGTTTGGTGATCGACAGTAAGAGGAAACTCGTATATTTGAATGGTGAAGTGAAACCACCAGCAACCACAGATCCCAAATACAACCAATGACGATCAAAAAACTTGATGGTTACTACCTGGCTGATCAACTCCATGGACTTGGGTGTGGGAAAACATTTCATGTATTTACCAACCGCACAAGATGTTTGGGAGGCGGTTCAAGAAACTTATTCAGATTTGGAGAATCATTCTCAATTGTTTGAATTAAACACCTAGATATGGCGAATGCAACAAGGTGATCGAGAGGTAACGACATACTATAACGAGATGATGACCCTTTGGCAGGAATTGGATACGTTCGAAGATGAAGATTAGGAGTGCACAAACAATAGTGTGAGGTACAAGAAGAAGGAGGAGAGAAGTCGGGTGTTCGTATTTCTGGCAGGGTTGAATAAAGACCTTGACGAGGTTTGAGGGCGAATACTAGGGCAAAAACCCTTGCCTTCTATCAAAGAAGTCTTTTTTGAGGTGTGAAGGGAAGAAGCTTATAGACGAGTGATGTTGAAGAAAGCCGAGCAACCGAAAATAGACATTGATGAATCCGCTCTTGTCGTTCTTGGTGCAGATCCAGAAGGAGATAGACGTGAAGGTAAACAAAGGCCTTGGTGTGATCATTGTCGGAGGCCTTGGCATACACGAGAAACATGTTGGAAGCTTCATGGAAAACCTGCAAATTGGAAGAAAAAACCAGGCGGTGATGCACGGGTAGGGAGAGATTTTTGTGCATTTCAAGCTAGCAACATGGATCTAGGGCAGCAATCTTCCTCAGATTCTCTTCCTTTCACCAAAGAGCAGATGGAGCACTTGTACAAAATATTTTAGTCCTAATTTGTAGGAAATTCTAGTTCATCTTGTGCTTTAGCACAGTCAGGTAATTTTTCCACCGCAGCCATAGCTTACACCAATCCTAGTGGCTCCTAGATATTAGATTCAGGTACTACTGATCATATGACTGGAACATCGTAAGAGTTTTCTTCATATATACCCTGTGTAGGGAATCAAAAAGTTAAAGTCGCAGATGGCTCCTTTGCTACAGTTGCTGGAAAAGGTACAATTATCATTTCTCCATATTTAACTCTTAAAGATGTTCTTCATGTTCCCCATTTGTCCTATAATCTCTTGTCTGTCAGTAAACTAACTCTTGATCATAACTGTTGAGTTATTTTTTGGTCTTCTTGTTGTGAGTTTCAGGATTTAACCTCGGGGAAGATGATTAGCAGTGCTAGGCAGGATGGTGGCCTTTATCTCTTTAATAATGGATCAACCTATGGAAGGTAAACTCTGCAGACGTGCTTTAATTCTATTTCTGTTTTTAGTGAGAATGAGATTATGTTATGGCATTATCGCTTAGGACATACTAATTTTCAATATTTAAAGAATTTGTTACCCAAGTTATTCATAAATAAAAATCCTTCTGTTTTTTGGTGTGAATCTTGTGAATTAGCTAAGCATCATTGTGCTATTTTTCCTTCTCAGCCATATAAAAAATAAAACCATTTGCCATGATTCATAGTTGATGTATGGGGTCCTTCTAGGGTGGCAACCTTTTCTGGAAAACGTTGGTTCATCACATTTATTAATAATCATACTAGGGTCAGTTGGGCTTTCCTTCTAAAAGACAAATCTGATGCTGAAAATGTATTCAAAAATTTTTATACAATGGTTCAAACACAATTTCAAACTCATATTAAAATTTTTTGAAGTGATAATGGAAAGGAGTATTTTAACAATGTGTTAGGGAAGTTTTTTTTGCTGAGAAAGGGATTGTACATCAAAGTTCTTGTAATAATACACCTCAACAAAACGGGGTGGCTGAAAGAAAAAATAAACATCTCCTTGAAGTTGCCAGGGCTCTGATACCATGTAGAAAATAACAGAGGAAAGAAAAAGAAAGAATAATCTCTTCCTTCATCTAGTTTATTGAATTGTACAAACTTAAATAGTGATAAAGACCCTATCTCTTCCTAATAATAAGCAACTGAAAAATAGGAAAAACAGTAAATTCAGGAATCAGTTATATATAACTGATATCCCTTTATTTTAGGTACAAGATAAGCTAATAATTTAATACCTAATCCCTAGAAATCATATTACACTTAATTCCTAGAAATCAGGTAGTAAATCACAAAATTCCAACAGAAATCATTGGTTGTGATTATGAAGTCTAGTTTTTAAGTTCATATAACATTGATTTTTTCACTATGAAGTAGATATTTCCATATTCACGCCTACATACACAACAACACAATCGCTGTTTAATTCATTTACTCCTTCCATGTTCATGTCTAGCCGTTGCTTAATCTCTCGCTGCCCCTCTCTCTGTGCCTCTCTCTCTTCTGCTCACACCGTACATGCAAACACACACACACAGAGCACAACCCGCCCAGACACACACACACACACACACAAAGTATGCACAGAAGGTGTTTGACCAAATACATAGCTTGGATTTTTATTAAAAAAATTTTGTATCACCAAAAAATGAAATGCTCTCTCTCTCTCTCTCTCTTAATTAAGTTTAAAAGATGCAAAGGATTTATTTGTCGTACAGATACTGTGGCACAGACATTTTGGATTTATTCTGAGAGTTTGTCTGCATGGAACTTCAAAGGTGATTCCATACCTTACTTTGATACCCTACAATATGTATATATGCGTGAATTGACTTGAATTCTATAGGCAACATGAAATTTGTTCTCTCCATAATTGGAATAGTTATGACACCATTTAGAGATCATCACAATGAATTTCTCATGGTCAAACTTAGCTCACTTTTTATTATTGTACTAACAATGCGTTAAATATGAGGGTTAGCAATTGGTGAATATGTTAAATATTGTGGTTTTCTTAATTTGCTTCTGTTAGTGGTCCTTTAAGTGTAGATTTTTAACATGAGCATTAATCTCTTGGATTGTGGCTTCATGTAGCAAATCAGAAACCACAAAGAACCCACCGACTGCCGATGTGGTTTTGATTTCTCTCTACCAACTTCAATCAAGCTCCTTTGACTGACTTCCACCCTTACTTCTTTCCTTCTCTCTTTGACGACAAATTTTTTGACAAATGAATATATTTAAGTTGTTGACTTTGTGGCCTTTCTAGGACAAAGCCTTTAAATATGGCCAAAAACATTTAATGCTCTTTTGGCAAGGAAGTTAGGACACAAGGCATCTACATGTGGGCTACACAAGGTAAAATTGGTGAAGGCGTGAATGTGCAATTCATGCGCAGATTTGATCAAATTTGCATATATATGATTCTTTGTCTGTTTTCTCTCCACAGTTCACTATAAAAGGAGAAGGCCAGTAAGAGTTTCAAGCATCAAAAAATTGAGAGCTTAAACATTTGAGAGTTGTGAGTTCTCCTGAGTGATATCAGATATTAGAGTGATCATATTTTGTTAGAGTGATTACTTGTGAGATTTGGAACAATTGTTCTTGTATTTTATGTTTACTCCAAATAGTGAAAATATTTTATCGTTGTTGTCGTGGACGTAGACAATTGCTGAACCACATAAATTACTTTGTTTTGTATGATTATTCTTTTATTTTTTCACTTGAGTGTGAGTGTCAATATCGATCTAAATTCAATTTCTGGGCTAATTTCCATGACAAATTGGTATCAGAGCCAATACCAATTCTGGTTGCTATTTATATACGAGTACTGTTCATACGGTATTGTATATACGGCGTATTGTTCATATAGTACTATCAATTAGTACGATATATAGTTACTATTCATCAATATTATTTATATAGTACTATTCAAGGAATAGTAATTGTTTGCACCAATTTTTTTTGGACCTCACCAAATCAAGTTTTGAAGTAAAGGCGATGAAACTTCCAGTCTAGACTTTTCAGACTTGAGGCAGCCTGGCTTACACATGATTCTTTTATTAATGTTGTTCATGATACTTGGGCAAGTCATGGTTACTCCTTGCATGAATCCACATTGGCCTTTGCAAAAAATGCCCAGAAATGGAATCATAACACTTTTGGAAATGTTTTTCACAAAAAAAGAAATCTTAAGGCTAGGCTAGAGGGTATACAAAAATCCCAAGAAAGACAATACTCTCACAATCTTGAAAGGTTAGAAGAAGTGTTACTTAAAGAATATCATGAAACAATATACCAAGAGGAAGTTATGTGGTTCCAGAGATCAAGAGTTGACTGGATTACACTTGGGGATAGGAATACCAAATTTTTCCATGTTTCAACTTTAGTGACAAGAATGTGTAACAAACCAACAACTTTTAAAAATGCCTAGGGAGTTTGGATGACAGAACAGGATGATCTTAAAACTGAAATTCTGAGATATTTTAAGGAGTTGTTTGAGAAAGACTCAATGTATTGCCCTAACCATAGACCTTACGGTTTCCAAGCTATTTTTTCACAAACTGATAAAAATCTTTTGGAAACTCTAGTGGAAGATGAAGAAATCAGAAGAACTGTTTTCATGATTAAAGGTCTTAAATCCCCTGAACCAGATGGTCTAAGGCTAACTTCTACCAAAAATATTGGGGTATAGTTGGCCCTTGAATTCTAAATTCGAGGTGGAGAAATTTGATTGAAGGAACAATTTTGAGATTTAGCAAGTCCAAGTCAAGATGCCCTAGTCCAACAGAGACTACACAAAGCATAGGAAGCTAAACCTAAAGACGTGGATGATGACGAATGGAAGGAATACGATCTCCAGGCATGCAACGCCATTCGGTTATGTCTGGCAAAAGAGATTATCTACAACGTCATGTAAGAGAAATCGACTACAAAGGTTTGGTTGAAATTGGAAAGCCTATACATGACAAAGTCTCTTACCAATCAATTGTACCTAAAGCAACAACTCTATACATTTTGTATGAAGGAAGGTACATCCATGTATGAGTATCTTAAAAAATTTAGTAGAATTGTCTCTGAACTACTAAAAATGGACGTTAAGTTGGGAGATGAAGACAAAGCCATGATATTGTTGTCCTCGTTACCTAATTCGTACGAGCATCTAGTCACCACATTGCTATTTGGGAAGTATACCATTGAGTTCGATGATATTATTTCATCACTTCTTTGTAATAAGTTCAAAAANTCGTACGAGCATCTAGTCACCACATTGCTATTTGGGAAGTATACCATTGAGTTCGATGATATTATTTCATCACTTCTTTGTAATAAGTTCAAAAACAAGACTCCTAGTACTAACTCTCAGACGGAGAACATAAATCCAAGAAGTAGCAGATCTCGATTTAAATCCAAAGTTAAAGATCGAAAGAATTCTTAATGTCACTAGTCAAAAGAAGGGGCACTGGAAAACTGATTGTCCTAAGCGTAAAGCTAAGGATCAAAACAATAAAGATAAGGTGTTTGACACTATCAGTGTTGCTGAAGACATTTCGGATAATGCCAAAAATGTTCTATTAGTTTCGCCTCACAATATAAGTGCATTAGACGGGTGGATTCTTGATTTTGGTTGTTCATATCATATGTGTCCTAACAGGAATTGGTTTTCTTCCTAATAAGGAAGTGAACAGTAGTAATGTTTTGATGGGCAACAACATGGCCTATAAAACAGTTGGGGTAGGAACTATCAGAATCAAGATGCACGATGGAATTGTGAGAACTTTGATAGAAGTCAGACATGTTCTAGGGTTTAAGAAGAACCTTATCTCATTTGGTGAAATGGAATCCAATTGTGCAAGATTGTGGCCCAAGGTGGAGTTTTGAAAGTTGTTCGAGGTGCTCTAGTTGTGATGAAAGGGAGTAAGATTGAAAATCTATTATTTTCTATCAGGCACTAAAGTGACAGATGATGCAATGGTGTCTATATCTAGAGATAGTGATTCACTCTCTACTCATTTATTGCATTTGCATTTGGGTCATATGAATGAGAAAGGATTAGAAGTATTAAGTAAACGAGGCATGCTTGGTGGCATCAAGATGACCAAGTTGGATTTTTGTGAACATTGTGTCTTTAGCAAGCAGTGCAAGGTGAAGTTTAGCACAACTATCCGGTGCACTAAAGGCACTCTTGACTACATCTATT
>CAUOFW020007391.1:1285555-1323728 GCA_963454935.2 Ilex paraguariensis | reverse complement strand
TTGCATGTGTTGAGGAGCTGGGAAGGGCTCGGGTTGATTTGCATGAGTGAGTCTCATCTCATTTCATGGCATGACATGATAAATTCCAACATTGAATGCATATTCTTACTTAGAATGTTGATGTGAATATGAAATGTTGTATGTGAGCATTGCATGTGGACTTAGATGGGGAGTAGCCTCTGTAAGAATTACTCTACTAGACGTGGCTCACCCTATACGGGNCTTAGAATGTTGATGTGAATATGAAATGTTGTATGTGAGCATTGCATGTGGACTTAGATGGGGAGTAGCCTCTGTAAGAATTACTCTACTAGACGTGGCTCACCCTATACGGGAAAATATTTCAGGTTCTGGATACACATCGGTGGACGGCCCTCACTTGGATCCTCAAGGGTGAAGAGAGGCCGGATTGTGGCCTTTAACCTTGGTTTATGTAAAACTATGTTTTGGGCATGTAATGTGTAAAAGAATTGTAACTGAGTTTATATGGGCTGTTTTAATATAACGATGCATCTGTTATTTGAGTAGGGATAAATGGACCCGGTGTANTTGTAACTGAGTTTATATGGGTTGTTTTAATATAACGATGCATCTGTTATTTGAGTAGGGATAAATGGACCCGGTGTAGTCAAGTTTTACTTAAATTGACCCGATGTGGTCATTGTGTTATATTGGGCCTCGGATGGGTCATGTTAATATATATTGTACAGGTTGTGTTTTGCGTAGAGCTCCCGTACAAAGGAGACTCTGCCTGAATTTTTGTTAAATTAAGGACCACGGTAAATGGGGCATAACGGCGTGATATCGAGTTACTTGGTATCCAAGGGTATTTCGCGGGTTGATGNGTAGAGCTCCCGTACAAAGGAGACTCTGCCTGAATTTTTGTTAAATTAAGGACCATGGTAAATGGGGCATAATGGCGTGATATCGAGTTACTTGGTATCCAAGGGTATTTCGCGGGTTGATGGGTAATCAACGGACTCCCGAATTTTGGGGCGTCACAATGCTGGTGACTTGGACAAGTGAAAGTCTACAACATACTATATTTTCACAATAGCCCATGGTCCAGTTAGTTGGAGGTCTATGCTACAACTAACNATAACGGCGTGATATCGAGTTACTTGGTATCCAAGGGTATTTCGCGGGTTGATAGGTAATCAACGGACTCCCGAATTTTGGGGCGTCACAATGCTGGTGACTTGGACAAGTGAAAGTCTACAACATACTATATTTTCACAATAGCTCATGGTCCAGTCAGTTGGAGGTCTATGCTACAACTAACAGTTGCTCTATCAACGATTGAAGCAGAGTACATGGCAGTGACTGAGGCCATCAAAGAAGCTTTATGGCTTTGACATTTGATTGGTGATTTGGATATATCACAAAAGTATGTGAGCATCTTTTGTGATAGTCAGAGCGCCTTTCATTTGGNCCAGTCAGTTGGAGGTCTATGCTACAACTAATAGTTGCTCTATCAACGATTGAAGCAGAGTACATGGCAGTGACTGAGGCCATCAAAGAAGCTTTATGGCTTTGACATTTGATTGGTGATTTGAATATATCACAAAAGTATGTGAGCATCTTTTGTGATAGTCAGAGCGCCTTTCATTTGACGAAACACCAAGTTCATCATGCAAGGACCAAGCATATTGATGTTCGGTTTCACTTTGTTCATGGGGTTATCGACGATGGAGAGATTTCTCTACAGAAGGTTAGCATCAAAGATAATCCGGGTGATATGGTGACCAAGGTGGTTCCAATAATTAAGTTCAAGCATTGATTGGACTTGATCAACATCCAACAAGTTTGAGCACCTTGCTAGGCGCATTAGGGACAACAATCGAAAAATGGTTTTCTAGATGGCTTGAATGACTTATGTCCAAGGTTGAGAATTGTTGACTTTGTGGCCTTTCTGGCACAAAGCCTTTAAATATGGCCAGATGATTCAATGCTCTTTTGGCAAGGAAGTTAGGATACAAGCCGACTACATGTGGGCTATGCAAGGAAAAATTGGCACAGGCGTGGATGCACAATTCATGTGCAGATTTGATTGGATTTGCATAGATCTTATTTTTTGTGTGTTTTCTCTCCATGGTTCACTATAAAAGAAGAAGGCCAATAAGAGTTTCAAGCATCAGAAAATTGAGAGCTTAAACATTTGAGAGTTTTGAGTTCTCCTAAGTGATATTATGTATCAAGTTGAGTGTTCTCAGATCTGTAAATAAAACCAGTTAGATATCAAAGTGATCTTCTTTTGTTGGAGTGAGTACTTGTGAGATTTGAAACAATTTTTCTTGCACTCTCTGTTTACTCCAAATAGCGAAAACATTCGATCGTTGTTGCGGACGTAGGCAATTGTCGAACCACATAAATTGCTTTGTTTTGTGTGATTGTTATTTTATTTTTTCACTTGAGTGGAGTGTCAATATGGGTCTAAATTCGATTCCTGGGGTAATTTTCGCAACATATGTATGGGTTATTAATTTAGTATGAGATTTTGTTTGGTATCTCTCTTCAATTATTTTGACTTTCACATGTTTGTTAAACCGGCCTACATGTGCCACTTCGCTTTTTTGATGAAGTTGTATGAGTTTGCTGGATTTTCTGCCATAATATTATGATGTTTTTGTATTTCAATATTGGATGTATTTGTTTAAACACCCTCTTTGTTTTTCATATATGTGCTTTAAATTGAGGGACCATATGCATTTGTTATAAGTGTGCTTTGAATTGGGTAAGTTACTTTTAGTAATTTTTCTTTTCTTTTTTCATTTGGTTAGTTGCGTAATTTTCAGTGCTCTTGATTTAATGTAACTTTGTTTTTTGAAAAAACAAATTTAGATGGCAGAACATTGTTTGATGGCACATGATGAGCCCAGATTAGACTAGGCCTGGGCCTAGGTTATGGGTTGAGCCCAAATTATCAAAAGACATGTCAGGCTTAACTCTTGGCCTTAGTCCAATCCAAAACTCAAGAGTTCGGAAAGAGTCAATGCACATGGAAGAGTAATCTTCGGGATAACCATTACTCCAAGATAGTGCCCATCNTTAGTCCAATCCAAAACTCAAGAGTTCGGAAAGAGTCAATGCACATGGAAGAGTAATCTTCGGGATAACCATTACTCCAAGATAGTGCCCATCTCTAATTGTAACTATCATTTCCGATAAATTAGTAGTTTGACCTTTATGTCACCACCTCAGTTAAGGCCCCGTGCCTATAAATTGTAAATCTCTTACACAGGGGACAAACAGCTCACCTTGAGCTTACTCTTGCTCCCTCTCTCTTAGTACCTTGTACTCTCTCATAAATAGAGCTTTCCGGTCACCNCAAACATCTCACCTTGAGCTTACTCTTGCTCCCTCTCTCTTAGTACCTTGTACTCTCTCATAAATAGAGCTTTCCGGTCACTGTTGTCACCTTCAGTGGTTAGGTCACTCAGACCCAACCACCTAACATTTGTCTCTTATTATTAACTGCTTCATTAATTTCTTTATACCACATACTCTACTGATTTGATCGTGCATAGTCAACTTTGTGCATCATTAACACCTGTTGAAGGCTGCTCGACTGTATCATAGGCAACCCATCCATCAACTGTACCCTTTTTTGTTTTTTTTTGTTTTTGGTGTTTTCACAGCTTTCATGTGTTTTTTTCCTTTTTTATTTTGTTTATTGATTCATAATCTGTATGTTCCATGACTCTTCTATATTATGGCTTAAATTTTTTTTCCAACTGGAAGTTATGTTTGTTGGTTTTCACTTGAATCAAACCACCAACCGAGACATGAGTCAATTGCCACGATGCACATTTTACCTAAGGTCATGAGCAATATTTTAGCTGATTTTTCTCTTGTTTCTTGGAGAAAATAGATCAATTATTGCCATTAAACGCAAATGAAAGCCTCTCAAAATACTGTGTTACACTTGGACTCAAAATTTTGTTGGTCAAGTGAAATTCATACTTCATCCATTACTTGCAACTTTAACTCAAAGCTCTGTTTGGTTAGTGAGAGAGTGGTGGAAAATGGGGGAAAGAGAAAAAAAAAAAGCAGATTTTATTGCTTTTGTTTAGCAGGAAACCTAATTTCTTGGGATTTTTTTTCCCGCTAACCAGATTTTCTCGCAAAAGGAGCAATCCATTTTCCCACCAAATTTGCACAAAAATAATTTTTTTACCGTGAAACGTGGTACTTGTTATCTTGTGTACCACTCTACCCCTATTTTAGCACACGATAACTCCTCCAAGTTTTCGTCTTCATATACAACTCTCTGATTTTAATCACTCTTGACTCGACCTTGTTTTTTTGCACATCTACTCAGACCTATCAAGTGAGTTTATCTTACATCTCTATTTTATTTTGTGTAGCAAAATTGATACATATCGCAAGTATCAAAACTGTAACCACTCACAACTTTACCTTGTTTCTCTGCACATCTTCTCTGTTTTATCTTCCATCTTCTATTTCTCTACACATCTTTATCTTGCTTGCTAGGTTAGGCGTTTTATTTGAGTACGAGTTTGTGATGTAGTAGATGAGTCAGAACATATGGGTAGTAGATGTTTGATAAAATGTCTAAATCTATTACCATAATCTATTAATAATGAATGTGGAGTCTTTTCAAAGATTTGTATACATTTTTAAAGGAACTGAAAGGCCAAATGATACTGTGCACTGTAGTGTTAAGGAACAATTAGCAATGTTTTTGCATATAATATCACACAATCTCAAGAATCATAGTGCAAAATGCTATTTTAAGAGGTCTAGGGAAACCATATCCCAATATTTTCACATAATTTTAAATGCTATAATAGGTATGGAAGATGACTTTTAAAGCAACCTACTTCTACAATGGAGACACCTACAGAAATATGCGAAAGTTACAGGATGTGGCCATATTTTAAGGTAACATTTCATTGTAGATAACACAATTTGATATACGTTGGATTTTTTTTTTTCATGCATTTCTCATTTGTTATTGATGCAAGTAGGATTGTGTGGGAGCAATCAATAGTACACATCTTCTTGTGAAAATTTCTACTGAATATGTTGCCCAATTTCATGGTAGAAAACAATGGCCTTCACAAAAATGTACTAGTAGCTTGCATGCTAGACTTAAGATTTACCTATGTATTACCCAGTTGGGAAGACTCAACAACTAATTCTAGAATCTTAGGTTGTGCTATTACTCGGAGGCATGGAATTACATGCCCTCTAGGTAAAATACCTCTACTAAATAACATGTTATTGTTTGTGTACGCAAATTCTGTCTTGTTGATATGGGATTTCCATTGCTAAAGCATTATATTACTCCATTCCGAAGTACTAGGTATCACTTAAATAAAATAAGAGGTCGTGTATGTAATGCCCCCAAACCCACCTTGGACGACATTATAATCTATAAACCATTCACAGCATGAGAGCAACTAAATAAATCCATCATTTAAGAACATTTCATTCATCACATATATCATTTACAATATCATCCCAAAAGAATAGGCCAAGTTATGGTAATTACATTTCAAAAGAATCAAATTTAACTTGCAGCGGAATTTCAAAAGGATTGACTTTACATAGTCTCAAAATAATTTCCCTAGTCTAGAACAAAAGAGAATATAACTCTAGACATCCACTTCAGGATCTATGTTCCCTTCTGTAGGAGCTTCCCAATATGCTTGTTCATCTACTCATAGCTTCTCCTTTAGCACATAATCTAAAAAATATGTTATTTGCAGGGGGTGAGCACGAAGCTCTGTAGCAACATTCTCCCAAACTCATACAAGGTTTAGAAAGCATTGAAAAACAAGCCGGTCTCATTTTACAAATATCATATATTAATTTTTGAAAGAAAACAGGAATATTTCAATAGATCTCAAGTTTTCACAATATTAATAATTTAAATAAACAGTAAAAAGAATTTCCAAACAATAAACCATTTCTAACCATAAGCCATTTCCCACAAGTTCTTGTAGAGTCCCATGCCTCCATAAGCTTNATTTAAATAAACAGTAAAAAGAATTTTCAAACAATAAACCATTTCTAACCATAAGCCATTTCCCACAAGTTCTTGTAGAGTCCCATGCCTCCATAAGCTTTTGTAGGAAACCAATTCCACACAATAAATATGTTCTCATGTATGTTGGTTGCTTCCCATGAATCTACACAACGACTCTACCTCGTTCACCCAACCATAACCACACAACCCACTTTAGGAAGGACGTTTACCGTCTCTCACGGCATTGACGAATCTTTCCCAGGAAAGGTTTAATCACCCTCAGCCTTGAACTTACGTGAACAATAGTGGTTGCTCTCACAAACAACAAACCACTACAAGTGTTAGGAAACTATCTCACCCCCACTAGGATAGACTAACCTCTAACACTCTACGGTAGTACTCGAATGCAATTCAAGTCCATCACAACAATCATACAAGAGATACAATTTCAACAATTTCCTCAAATAACAACCAATTCCATAATTCCCCAATTTCACAATTTGTAATACAAGAGAACCATTTAAGAAAATAAGCAAGAGATCATCACAACATCATTTTATTAATCAACACCAAGCCTTAAAGTTTCAAAGTCAAGAACAAAGGAAGAATCAAGAAGAAAGTCCATCTCTTTTGAAAATTAGGGTTTTATATCAAGAAAATGAGATTTCATGGGTATTCAACCCTAACTTTGTTTAAAACCCACTAATATTGCAAAAGACCATTGATAGATGATTTCATAGCATATATATAAGATTTAAAGTCAAAAGAATACATATATATTAGCCCTAGCATCAATGGACAAGAATGGAAGAAAATCCCCTACCTTGATGTTCTTGAAAAGACTAGGTGTTGATCTTCTTGAAGTTGAAATCACCTTTGATTTTGTTTTTTTCTCTTCCTTTACTCCTCTTTAAGGTCTCCTAGGGTTTTGAGTGTTGAGATGGTANCCTACCTTGATGTTCTTGAAAAGACTAGGTGTTGATCTTCTTGAAGTTGAAATCACCTTTGATCTTATTTTTTTCTCTTCCTTTACTCCTCTTTAAGGTCTCCTAGGGTTTTGAGTGTTGAGATGGGACTAAAGGAGTTGTCCTTAAGTATTTATAGTGAAAGGAAGGCCGGCTATTCGCGACTTAAAATTTTCAGATTTTTAGAAGACCTTCCAGAAGGTTGTTCGTCGACCTTCTGGAAGGTGTGCCTATTTGACAAACCATTTTCATTAATCTTCCAGAAGGTTGTCATCGACCTTCCGGAATGTTTTGTCTACTGGACGATCATCTTCCTTAACCTTCCGGAAGGTTTGTTTTCTGGACAAACATTTTCATCAACCTTCCGGAATGTTTGCCTATTAGGCCAACTTTTCCAGAGACCTTCCAGAAGGTTTTGCCTACTGGTTCAATCTTTTACCTTAACCTTCCGGAAGGTTTTTCATTGACCTTCCAGAAGGTTTTGTCTGTTTTTTTTACAAAACCTCCCTTTTTCATTTCCAATCCATTCCAAACTTTTCCAATTCCAATCCAAGCTTCTTCAACATGCTTTGTTACATCAAACCTAGTTGGTACTTTGGTACATCAAACCTAGTTGGTATAAGTTTTATTACAACGGTTTCATATATTTGTAAGTTAAACTAAGTTTTAACTACTATTTCCTCGAATTTCTATATTAATATTTCCAAAAGAAATAATGACTTGCTACCTAAACCTACATACAAATATAAAGATAAAAGGGTGGGGTTTACAGTGTACCAACCACACCAAAAGAGTTGTTTAACTATAGGCATTCATCTTTACGGAATGCAATTGAGAGAGCCTTTGGGGTACTAAAAAAAGATTCCAAATCTTAGTTGATGAGCCAATGTTTGGTTATACAACTTAGACAAAGATAGTAATTGCTTATTGTATTGTGCACAATCATATTCGAGGAGTGATGTCGAATGATCCACTTTTAACCCTTGTTGATCGAGAGATGCGATATCAACTTTCCAAAATGTATGATGTTGTTGACACACAATTAACAAGGGCTCAAGATGGAATGGAAGGAAAAATAATTCGAACACAAATAATGAATGAAATATGGACTGATTTTTGCAATGGGCATCATTTGGATGCTTGATGATATCGTATTTTGATATTTTTTGCTACATGTAAATGATAGTGTATGTCTCTTTATTGGGGAATTGAAAATAAATACTACCTTGTTTTTGATACAGTTTGTCTTTCAATTGTGCATGTATGTTGTTTCAAAATTGACTATGTTTCTTNTACATGTAAATGATAGTGTATGTCTCTTTATTGGGGAATTGAAAATAAATTGTTAATTGTTATTCAATATATGTGTGTTGTTATTTTAGAAATGGAGCGAGACGAGTTTCAAACTCTCGCAGGAGATGGGAAGATAAAAGGAACGAATGTAGTTTGGTCTAAAGAGATGGATCAATGTCTCATTCTGGACCTTGTACATCAAGCTAATGAATGTTATAAAGTGGACAAGGGCTTTAAAGATAACTCTTATATTGCAACTTTATCNGTACATCAAGCTAATGAATGTTATAAAGTGGACAAGGGCTTTAAAGATAACGCTTATATTGCAACTTTATTGGCTATGAATTCAAGTTTTAACCTTTCTCTCAGTCAAGAACAATGTGTTAATTGGTTAAAAACCATCAAGAAAAAAATTAGAGTCATACAAGGCATGTTGAGCAAAAGTGGATTTGCTTGGAATCCAGTGTCAAAAATTGTGGAGTGTAGTGATCAAGTCTGGTCTACAAATGTTGCTATAAGTATCATTAAAGTTGCTCCTTTTCAATTCAAACAAAAAAGAGACAATTTGTNAGTGTCAAAAATTGTGGAGTGTAGTGATCAAGTCTGGTCTACAAATGTTGCTATAAGTATCATTAAAGTTACTCCTTTTCAATTCAAACAAAAAAGAGACAATTGTCAACATATATGCTTGACTATAATGCTTGATATATTTTTATAGGCAAATCTAGATGCAAAAGGATTGCGTGGTAAGAGAATTGATATGATTGATGAATTACCTATTGTGTGTGGCAATGATCAAGAAATTGGAGAATGTGCATGTTCAGGTAAGGATATAAATGCTAACTTGTCAAGACAAATGACTGTTACTGACAATGAGTACACACCGGTCTTTGATCATAATAAGAATATGGTAGTTGACGACTTGGGTAATATAGAAGGCAATAGATCTAGACATCAACAAGACAATGATAGTAGCCAGATACCAACACAAGACAAATGCAACCATAGATCTTCAAAGCCTATGAGACGTCATTCAAAAAAGCCAAAAATGCAGAGATTGCTGTTGAAACAATAAATGCAGTTGCTACTAACATGGCAAGATTAGCAGATGCATACGAAAAAAGTAAGCCTTGCGTAAATTATTCGGACCTTTACAAAGCTTTAAGGATGTTGAAGCGCTTGATATTGATAGTCGAATGACCGCTTTTGAGTACTTGAATACAAATCCGTCAAAGCGAGGGCATTTTTGATATATCCTAAAGAAATGCACTATTTGTTTTTAATTCGACAACTATTACAAGGTGGTACCAGTGGCATAAATTGAAGGTTAAGTGGTGATGATGGTGCATGCATTTTTGATTAAATAATTATAACTTTCTTGGAATTAGTTTTCTAGTGTGCTTTTTTTTTTTTTTTTGGTGTTGGGATTTTAACCTAGCATGTTATCTTAGTATAACAGGACATGGTTTATGCCTGATGGAATTTTAGCTATACCTTTTTGTGTGTCCAGTATAGGATCACTTTTAAGAAGTTCAATATTATAGTGGACGTGTTCAGTATTATAGTGTTTTATATGAGAATGAGCATGTTAAGTATAGTGTTTCATATGGATAGGACCAATTTTAAGAAGTTATAAATAAGGTCAATTTTTAAATTTTTTTTAAAAAAAATTCTTGTAACTTTCTTACTTTCCAAACTACAAAATGAAATTTTCTTGCAAAATTTTCACCCTAATCAACACACATGTAAGGAATTTTTTTTTTTTTCATTTTCTTTTCTTTCACTTCACATTCTACTACTTTCTACTATCTTAACTTTCCATAATCTTTTTTTTTATAACCAAATGGAGCCCAAGGGTTGTTTGATCAAAAAAAATTCAATGACTTTGAACTACTTCTTATTCAATTGATGGAATCTAAAAGGTGGTTCATTTGATGATGGAATATGTTAATCTCATAATGCCATTGCCACGATGAGCGAGAAACGTGTCACGTTGGTTTTAAACAAGGGCGGAGCTATACATGATCCAGGGTGGGCAAGTGCCCCCTTAAAAAAAAAATCATTACCTAGGTATATACATTATATATTTGTATAATATATTAATTGTGTCCATTCAAACCAAAGACAAAAATGCTAGGTCCACCACTGTCCATCCAAAATAATTAAAGAGTCCTTTAGAGGTCGGTACACCAAATTAGACTTAATTGTAAAAAAAATACACATAACAAAATGTTTTGAAAAAAAGTACACTATTGAAATATAAAAACGTAAAAGCCCTTTTTTGGTAAAGTTGTCATTCCTAAAATCTGTCAAAATGTATTTATCTTAACCGCTGAAATTTAGGTACATTTATTTCAAAATTTCAGGTATCGTTATACAACTTCTTCCTCACAAAACCGTTTCATCTTCTCTGGAGGAAAACTTCCCTTTGTCTTCCATAACCATGCGTCGGTGTGGACTGTGACAAATGATATGGGATTTGGGTTTTCTTCGATTGACAGAGAGTTTTTTGGTTTTTTTTGGCACAAACTCAAGTTTGGTGAGAGGTTTATTCGATTGACAGAGGTTTTTTTTAGTTTCATCGGCACAAACTCAAGTTTCAAACTCCTCATTGTTGCTCGTTGTTCAAGAACTCAACCTGAAGCACAAACTCAAGTAAGGTGATCATTGATCTTTTGCATTCCATGTTTTTTTTTTTTTTTGGTAATAACATCATGTGTTTTTCAAAATCAAAATACATTACCTTTATTTTGATTTGGGTGTTTTGTTTTGGCCGAAAGTTATTTTTAAATTCATTTTTTGGAGACATATTGTCGCAATTGAGTAACACAAATAAATAAAATTGATCATTGAAGACGAATTTGGTTTTTTTTTTTGGCAAAAGCCTTAAAATTATGTATTTTTTAAACCCTAGATGTTTTCCTCTTAGATTTTGGATTTTGTACACTTAATAATTTTTTTTTTCAAATGGTTCAATGTAGGTCTGAAATATTGTTAGTCAGTGTAAAGTCAAATAAATTGGTTATGTTTTTTATTGTGTTTAGTAGGCCTGTGCACGTGGTACCAAATTCAAAACGTATATGTATTGTTTTGAATGAAATTTTATGCAAATATAGGTTTGTCATAATGTAATATTACAATGTTTGTGTAGTGTGTTATTATAAAATTTTTGATATACTTTTATTGTTACACCATTTTTGGTACATTTATTTTGTTATGCTAGTGTTTATTCATTGTTGAATAATTGTGTGGGATTACACTGTGTATATCCTCATTGTTTTATTGTTGCACTGTTTTTGTTTCATTTTTTTTTGTTACCCCAAATCTTTTGTTTTATATTGTACTTGTCTATTTTTTATATCTTCATAACTCAGAGAATTTATGGTGAAAAAAGGAAAGTGGTCCAAAGGTAAAACTGTGGGCCAATCATCATCTGGTAAGGTTGGTAAAACACACGACAGAAAACAAAAAACAAATGGTGTAATCGAATAATGAGTCTAAACACAGATCAAACTTGCTTGTCATTATTAAAGCAATAGATGACATTAAGATAACTGAAGCACACAAGGATGTATTGAGAAAATTTTCATTTTGGTTACTCTTTCAAAGTATCATTGATAAAAAATTAGATAGTGATAGTAACATCTAGAATGTGATATTGTGCTTTGATGTTAATACATCCAAATTTTATATTAGTGGAGAGGAAATTAAATTGCGAAGAAGCGATGTCAAAATAATCTTTAGGATTGAAGATGGTTGCGATCCAATAGATTCATCAACTCATGGGAAGGAAAACACAAAATTTGTTAAACCAATATTCAAGAAGGATAGCAGGTTGACCTCAACTTTGATAAAGAGTAAAATAGTTGAAGTAGCAAATGGAACAACCAAGCATGATGTTGATGACATTGCAAGGCTGTTATGCCTATTTTTAATGGTAACTCTCTTTTTCACACACACCAGGACATCTCTAGGATGAGGCTATGTTTCATACATTGAGAATTTTGATGCAATGAAGAATTATGATTGGTCAAGTGCTATCTATGAAGCTCTTAATTCTTTACTTCAGCAGAGGAGTAGCACTCCATCAGGTGTTACTAGATGCATAATGTTATTACTGGTAATTTTTTAATAGCCCCGTTACATTTCCAATTTTGTCTTATTTAATTTAATTAATGCAAGTAATGTGTTTGCTTAACTGAAATTGTATGTGTGTGCAGTATTGGGTATGTGAACACACAACAATTATCAAACTTGACAGGCCAAATGGAATCCCAAGGATTGTGAAATGGAATTTACCGAGTCTTCAGAGAGCTATGAAAGAGAATAGGCTTGAAAAGTTGAAGTCAAAACATGTAAGTAGCTCAGCGCAGTATCATTTTGGATTTTTAAATGTTGTATTTTACCTATGTATTCCTACACTTGCAGCATAACACTGTATTGGTACACTATTATGCTACACTTAATTTTTTATGCATCCAATTCTTGATATTTTTAATGTTTCAAAGGTACTGAGATATAGATTGAAAAGAATAGCGGAGGAGAAAAATGTTATCAAATGGAAGGGAAGCAAACAAGAAGAAGGGGTTAGTCTAAATTACTAGGAAAGACCAAAATTGGTAAAATAAAAAAAATCAAATCGTGAGGTGGATGAAAAAGGATATGAGGGCAAGGGATGTGAGGAGACAAAGCATGACACATTTCTTTAGGATGACGATGATATTATGGATGTAATTGGTGATGATGATAAAGAGAAGGTATCATTTGAATCTCTTATTTAGGCTACTATTAATGAATCTCTTATGGATGTAATTGGTGATGATGGTCTGAACAAGTTTCTAGAAAATATGGAACTCAGGAGGATATTGATGTTGCACTATGAGATGATTGTGATGTAAGAGGAGAAGACAAAAACATAAAAATAGTTCAAGAGCTTATGAAGGAGAATGATGTATTAAAAATTGTTATACGCAACATAGCCTCAGGTAAAAATTCTTTGGAGCATTCATAGTCTGTTGCTAGGGATGATGCGTTAGACAAACAAGACACTGCCTTCTCATTGAAGATGAAAGAAAAGGACACGGTGATAAAGGAGTTGAATGAATTGGTTGAAAATATGAAAAAGCAGGAATAAAGGTATGAAGTGTAAATACAAGTGGGCAAGGAGACAATACAAAATCGAGAAAATGAAAATGCTAAATTGATTGATCAACTTAACAAGTTATCTGTGCATGTCATCAATCAGAAATATCAAACCAGTTGAAGATATGGGANCAGGAGGATATTGATGTTGCACTATGAGATGATTGTGATGTAAGAGGAGAAGACAAAAACATAAAAATAGTTCAAGAGCTTATGAAGGAGAATGATGTATTAAAAATTGTTATACGCAACATAGCCTCAGGTAAAAATTCTTTGGAGCATTCATAGTCTGTTGCTAGGGATGATGCGTTAGACAAACAAGACACTGCCTTCTCATTGAAGATGAAAGAAAAGGACACGGTGATAAAGGAGTTGAATGAATTGGTTGAAAATATGAAAAAGCAGGAATACAGGTATGAAGTGTAAATACAAGTGAGCAAGGAGACAATACAAAATCGAGAAAATGAAAATGCTAAATTTATTGATCAACTTAACAAGTTATCTGTGCATGTCATCAATCAGAAATATCAAACCAGTTGAAGATATGGGGGTAATGAAAAAAAAGGGCAAACATCAATGGTTCAAAACATCAAGATAAGTGATAGGAAAAGGAAGAGAGATAGAGAATTTAAATACAGTGGGAAGAAAAGATGAAAAAATAGAGTGTGACATCAGATGTGATAAGCCATAAGAACACTTTGAGTGAAGTCGGAACTGGGGAAACAGTTGAGATAGATGAAGATGATGGCAGCATGGATAAGATCACTACTATTAAAGGGAAAATAGAGAAAGAGATTAAAAAAATGTACCGTGATTGTGAAGTATTGGATGAGAATGATTTCAACAAATTAATGACCATATATGATGTACAAGGTTATAGGTAAATGTCTCTGTCCCAATAAAATGTGTTTAAAAAAGATTATGGTTCTTACATACATCATTATTAGTTAAAATATATGACAATATTGCTTCCCATTTTTATTACATTGTAGTGGAAAAATATGGTCTGGGGTTGGAATTGGAAGTGTAATAGATGTCGAGAATGCGTTGAAAATAATGGGAACTTGCGAACTATACAACAACGTACATATTGACATAACTGAAAATGTATTTTTTTAGTTGCAAAGTGTTGTTTGACAGTGTAACATGGTCTGAATAGTGTAACATAATATTTGTTTTTAAATAGATCATTGATTGTTGGACTAATATGCTAAGAAGGATTGATGATTACAATGAGATGTCAACATTTAAGAGTTGTTGCTGCTTCATCAACAATCTTTCTTGGGTAAGATATCTAAATATTAATGATACAAATAGTTGCTCAATTATAATGAGTTGTTTAACACGGTATATTTTACGTATTTTGAATGTGTAGTCCTTTGTAACTAATATAAATTTATAGTATGCACATGAAACAGAAATAGACAGGCACATACCTAACGTGGGAGATTCCAAATATGTTATCTTCCCAATGAATTCAAATGGTCGGAAAGAAGATTGTGCTCCTGACCATTGGACTCTGCTAGTATTGAACACTGAAGAAGGGATTTGGACACATTACAACTCATTAAGGCCAACAACGAAAGGCAGTTGGGACATGTACTTAGAGGATGCAATCATATTGGTTAGATTATATCAAAACAANTGCTAGTATTGAACACTGAAGAAGGGATTTGGACACATTACAACTCATTAAGGCCAAGAACGAAAGGCAGTTGGGACATGTACTTAGAGGATGCAATCATATTGGTTAGATTATATCAAAACAATATTATTAGAAGCGCATATTTTTTTGGTGTCAATTCATAATCTTAAATCTTTTTATGTAATTGCAGAAAAAAAGATTATGGAGTTCAATAATTCGAAGGGGATCTTTATAGACGCACAGGATAAAGAGCTATCAATCATATCATGTCAGACATATCCACAACAACGGTCAAACTCGTAAGTACTCATTCTCCAAATGCAATTATTTTTTTTNTGGTTAGATTATATCAAAACAATATTATTAGAAGCGCATATTTTTTTGGTGTCAATTCATAATCTTAAATCTTTTTATGTAATTGCAGAAAAAAAGATTATGGAGTTCAATAATTCGAAGGGGATCTTTATAGACGCACAGGATAAGGAGCTATTAATCATATCATGTCAGACATATCCACAACAACGGTCAAACTCGTAAGTACTCATTCTCCAAATGCAATTATTTTTTTANTATTAAAGGGAAAATAGAGAAAGAGATTAAAAAAATGTACCGTGATTGTGAAGTATTGGATGAGAATGATTTCAACAAATTAATGACCATATATGATGTACAAGGTTATAGGTAAATGTCTCTGTCCCAATAAAATGTGTTTAAAAAATATTATGGTTCTTACATACATCATTATTAGTTAAAATATATGACAATATTGNCTAAATTACTAGGAAAGACCAAAATTGGTAAAATAAAAAAAATCAAATCGTGAGGTGGATGAAAAAGGATATGAGGGCAAGGGATGTGAGGAGACAAAGCATGACACATTTCTTTAGGATGACGATGATATTATGGATGTAATTGGTGATGATGATAAAGAGAAGGTATCATTTGAATCTCTTATTTAGGCTACTATTAATGAATCTCTTATGGATGTAATTGGTGATGATGGTCTGAACAAGTTTCTAGAAAATATGGAACTCAGGAGGATATTGATGTTGCACTATGAGATGATTGTGATGTAAGAGGAGAAGACAAAAACATAAAAATAGTTCAAGAGCTTATGAAGGAGAATGATGTATTAAAAATTGTTATACGCAACATAGCCTCAGGTAAAAATTCTTTGGAGCATTCATAGTCTGTTGCTAGGGATGATGCGTTAGACAAACAAGACACTGCCTTCTCATTGAAGATGAAAGAAAAGGACACGGTGATAAAGGAGTTGAATGAATTGGTTGAAAATATGAAAAAGCAGGAATACAGGTATGAAGTGTAAATACAAGTGGGCAAGGAGACAATACAAAATCGAGAAAATGAAAATGCTAAATTTATTGATCAACTTAACAAGTTATCTGTGCATGTCATCAATCAGAAATATCAAACCAGTTGAAGATATGGGGGTAATGAAAAAAAAGGGCAAACATCAATGGTTCAAAACATCAAGATAAGTGATAGGAAAAGGAAGAGAGATAGAGAATTTAAATACAGTGGGAAGAAAAGATGAAAAAATAGAGTGTGACATCAGATGTGATAAGCCATAAGAACACTTTGAGTGAAGTCGGAACTGGGGAAACAATTGAGATAGATGAAGATGATGGCAGCATGGATAAGATCACTACTATTAAAGGGAAAATAGAGAAAGAGATTAAAAAAATGTACCGTGATTGTGAAGTATTGGATGAGAATGATTTCAACAAATTAATGACCATATATGATGTACAAGGTTATAGGTAAATGTCTCTGTCCCAATAAAATGTGTTTAAAAAATATTATGGTTCTTACATACATCATTATTAGTTAAAATATATGACAATATTGCTTCCCATTTTTATTACATTGTAGTGGAAAAATATGGTCTGGGGTTGGAATTGGAAGTGTAATAGATGTCGAGAATGCGTTGAAAATAATGGGAACTTGCGAACTATACAACAACGTACATATTGACATAACTGAAAATGTATTTTTTTAGTTGCAAAGTGTTGTTTGACAGTGTAACATGGTCTGAATAGTGTAACATAATATTTGTTTTTAAATAGATCATTGATTGTTGGACTAATATGCTAAGAAGGATTGATGATTACAATGAGATGTCAACATTTAAGAGTTGTTGCTGCTTCATCAACAATCTTTCTTGGGTAAGATATCTAAATATTAATGATACAAATAGTTGCTCAATTATAATGAGTTGTTTAACACGGTATATTTTACGTATTTTGAATGTGTAGTCCTTTGTAACTAATATAAATTTATAGTATGCACATGAAACAGAAATAGACAGGCACATACCTAACGTGGGAGATTCCAAATATGTTATCTTCCCAATGAATTCAAATGGTCGGAAAGAAGATTGTGCTCCTGACCATTGGACTCTGCTAGTATTGAACACTGAAGAAGGGATTTGGACACATTACAACTCATTAAGGCCAAGAACGAAAGGCAGTTGGGACATGTACTTAGAGGATGCAATCATATTGGTTAGATTATATCAAAACAGTATTATTAGAAGCGCATATTTTTTTGGTGTCAATTCATAATCTTAAATCTTTTTATGTAATTGCAGAAAAAAAGATTATGGAGTTCAATAATTCGAAGGGGATCTTTATAGACGCACAGGATAAAGAGCTATCAATCATATCATGTCAGACATATCCACAACAACGGTCAAACTCGTAAGTACTCATTCTCCAAATGCAATTATTTTTTTTAAAAAATCGGAACATATTAACATTGGGAATTACTGCAAGGTTGCATGCGGTGTGTATGTCTGTTACATAATGAAAAAACTTACTAAATGAGAAGAGATTAAAGAGAGGTTAATAGCAAGATAGTTGATTGAGTTCCGAGCTAAAATGGTTTCATTGTTTCTCAACCATCAAAATTCTTGGAGTGAAGAAGATCTGAAAATACGTAGGGAGCTGAAGAAAAAATATGCGGACAAATGACAATGAATTCATAAGACATGTATTTAGATATTATGTTTGTAGAACATTATTATGTGGTGAATGTTAATTATCCAGGTGTTTATTCCTTGTTAAATAATTGTGAATACAAGTATTTAGATATAGGTGTTTATTCCTTATTGAATAATTGTGTGTGATTACACTATTTAATATTCTCACAGTTGATTGTGTTCCCCTCATAGTGTAACAAAGAAAGTGTAACAAATAAAATATAATAATGTAACGAAAAGAGTGTACCAACGACATTATAACATTGTATCAAAATTAGTGTATCAAATACTATGTAACAATGTTACAAAAGATAGAGACTAGTTGTTTTGACGAATATGTTAATAAATCCAATATAGAGCTAGTTGTGTGTATGTTATTATTACAATGTTCTCGATACACTGTTATGGATACACTATTATTGATACACTATTCCAACAATGTGTAAATTTACTATCCATCAAATGTGAGATAGTTTTCAAGTGGACAAAGAAAATATCTCAAATTCATTGTAGACCAAAATGACACAATTCCTCATCTTTATTGTTTTCATATTAAGCCATGACAGGCTTTTAAAGGTCGAAGGTTGTACCAAGTCAGCTACCAAGCCAACTCTAGCTTTGTATATATACACTTCCTAACATTTGTTATTCAATACTTAAATCACCATAACAATCTGTGTGTGACTGCAGATAAAACTCTTTGGAGATGTGTCATTTTTGTCATTTGGCTGGAAACAAATGCAAGAACTTCTAAGACTATATTTGGAGAAATATATTGTTACACTGTTCTCGATACACTGTTATGGATACACTTTCAATGATACACTCTTCCAATAGTGTGTAAATTCAATTTACAATACCAGTGTGGATTGTATACAGAGTAATCCATCAAATGTTAGACCCAAAAAAAAACATATAACTTAAAATGTGAAAACGTCACTAAAACAAACAAACCCAAAAAAGGATTGTAAAAACAAATTGTAATGAACTTAAAACGGTGAAAAATGTCATTAAATGATAGTATTACTAAGTTTATAACAACTCGTTACAAAATTTATTGTTGTGACTGTTTAAACCCCCACACCGGCCAAAGAACCCATAGTCCAAAAGTATGGTGAAACAGTTTTAAATTTTCAGATTTTTTGAAGGCCTACCGGTAGGGTGAGCTTACTCGAAAATTCCTACTAGTAAGGTTTGCCTACTAGACAAAGTTGTATTGGTATGCTTTGTCCAATTTTGTCTGTTTCACCTGTTTTTCATTTCCAATTCATTTCAAACCATATTACATCCATCCAACACATGTATAATGAAGATTTTCATTTAATACAAGGTCTATGCACATTCTATTACATTAATTTCCATAATTTACATATCAAAACTAAGTTTTCATAATACTTGTACAAAACTCAAAATAGAGCTACATTCCGGCTTTCTTCATACATGAGGCCCTGAGTGAGAGCCTTCCGCCAACGTACCACCCGCACCTTAAATGTTTTTCCTATAAAGGGTGAGGCACGNCTTTTAAAGGTCGAAGGTTGTACCAAGTCAGCTACCAAGCCAACTCTAGCTTTGTATATATACACTTCCTAACATTTGTTATTCAATACTTAAATCACCATAACAATCTGTGTGTGACTGCAGATAAAACTCTTTGGAGATGTGTCATTTTTGTCATTTGGCTGGAAACAAATGCAAGAACTTCTAAGACTATGTTTGGAGAAATATATTGTTACACTGTTCTCGATACACTGTTATGGATACACTTTCAATGATACACTCTTCCAATAGTGTGTAAATTCAATTTACAATACCAGTGTGGATTGTATACAGAGTAATCCATCAAATGTTAGACCCAAAAAAAAACATATAACTTAAAATGTGAAAACGTCACTAAAACAAACAAACCCAAAAAAGGATTGTAAAAACAAATTGTAATGAACTTAAAACGGTGAAAAATGTCATTAAATGATAGTATTACTAAGTTTATAACAACTCGTTACAAAATTTATTGTTGTGACTGTTTAAACCCCCACACCGGCCAAAGAACCCATAGTCCAAAAGTATGGTGAAACAGTTTTAAATTTTCAGATTTTTTGAAGGCCTACCGGTAGGGTGAGCTTACTCGAAAATTCCTACTAGTAAGGTTTGCCTACTAGACAAAGTTGTATTGGTATGCTTTGTCCAATTTTGTCTGTTTCACCTGTTTTTCATTTCCAATTCATTTCAAACCATATTACATCCATCCAACACATGTATAATGAAGATTTTCATTTAATACAAGGTCTATGCACATTCTATTACATTAATTTCCATAATTTACATATCAAAACTAAGTTTTCATAATACTTGTACAAAACTCAAAATAGAGCTACATTCCGGCTTTCTTCATACATGAGGCCCTGAGTGAGAGCCTTCCGCCAACGTACCACCCGCACCTTAAATGTTTTTCCTATAAAGGGTGAGGCACGCTCAATAGAGTATTTCCTACAGAGGCTACTCCCCAACCTAGATGCATATGAAATGCTCACATGCAACACATAAACAAACAACAACCATTCCAACCAAGATTTAGCAAGTCTAAGTTGAAATCTAACATGTCATGCCATGATATGAGGTGATATCGACTCATACAACTCAACCCGAGCCCTCCCTGACTATTTTTTTCCCCCATGCAATGCCATGAGTATAGAAATCGGCATTCTTAGCCCCGCCATTGGCGTTACACACCCAATGACTATTTAAAATCTCTAGGCCTTTCTTAGGGTAGATATTTGTGGACTTACACCAACGACACCCAGCCGACATGGAATTCATGGACTTTCACCAACAGTTCANTTATTGTTGTGACTGTTTAAACCCCCACACCGGCCAAAGAACCCATAGTCCAAAAGTATGGTGAAACAGTTTTAAATTTTCAGATTTTTTGAAGGCCTACCGGTAGGGTGAGCTTACTAGAAAATTCCTACTAGTAAGGTTTGCCTACTAGACAAAGTTGTATTGGTATGCTTTGTCCAATTTTGTCTGTTTCACCTGTTTTTCATTTCCAATTCATTTCAAACCATATTACATCCATCCAACACATGTATAATGAAGATTTTCATTTAATACAAGGTCTATGCACATTCTATTACATTAATTTCCATAATTTACATATCAAAACTAAGTTTTCATAATACTTGTACAAAACTCAAAATAGAGCTACATTCCGGCTTTCTTCATACATGAGGCCCTGAGTGAGAGCCTTCCGCCAACGTACCACCCGCACCTTAAATGTTTTTCCTATAAAGGGTGAGGCACGCTCAATAGAGTATTTCCTACAGAGGCTACTCCCCAACCTAGATGCATATGAAATGCTCACATGCAACACATAAACAAACAACAACCATTCCAACCAAGATTTAGCAAGTCTAAGTTGAAATCTAACATGTCATGCCATGATATGAGGTGATATCGACTCATACAACTCAACCCGAGCCCTCCCTGACTATTTTTTTCCCCCATGCAATGCCATGAGTATAGAAATCGGCATTCTTAGCCCCGCCATTGGCGTTACACACCCAATGACTATTTAAAATCTCTAGGCCTTTCTTAGGGTAGATATTTGTGGACTTACACCAACGACACCCAGCCGACATGGAATTCATGGACTTTCACCAACAGTTCAGCATACACCGACACACTTTATGGGCTCTTATACCAACGGAGTGCATATCCGATCACCGGACCTCTCACCTGAGGGATTTTCTAGCCCTTCTTGCTAACCCTGACCCAATTTCATGCAGCCGTGTGACTCAGTCGGATTTTCAATCCAACTTTCCCGAGCCCACCCATTAACCACCAAGTATGGTGCTTGATCAAACCATGCACACACCCATACCCACACCCATGTCTCGTGCTCATGGATGCAATGCCTCCGTGCAAATGCAATGTAATGCACTATGCTACATCGATGTCATGCCTCGTATGTAATGAATGTCATATGGACAAATTTTATCACATTTATACATATTCCATGANTAATACTTGTACAAAACTCAAAATAGAGCTACATTCCGGCTTTCTTCATACATGAGGTCCTGAGTGAGAGCCTTCCGCCAACGTACCACCCACACCTGAAATGTTTTTCCTATAAAGGGTGAGGCACGCTCAATAGAGTATTTCCTACAGAGGCTACTCCCCAACCTAAATGCATATGAAATGCTCACATGCAACACATAAACAAACAACAACCATTCCAACCAAGATTTAGCAAGTCTAAGTTGAAATCTAACATGTCATGCCATGATATGAGGTGATATCCACTCATGCAACTCAACCCGAGCCCTCCCTGACTATTTTTTTCCCCCATGCAATGCCATGAGTATAGAAATCGGCATTCTTAGCCCCGCCATTGGCGTTACACACCCAATGACTATTTAAAATCTCTAGGCCTTTCTTAGGGTAGATATTTGTGGACTTACACCAACGACACCCAACCGACATGGAATTCATGGACTTTCACCAACAGTTCCGCGTACACCGACACACTTTATGGGCTCTTATACCAACGGAGTGCATATCCGATCACCGGACCTCTCACCTGAGGGATTTTCTAGCCCTTCTTGCTAACCCTGACCCAATTTTCATGCAGCCGTGTGACTCAGTCGGATTTTCAATCCAACTTTCCCGAGCCCACCCATTAACCACCAAGTATGGTGTTTGATCAAACCATGCACACACCCATACTCACACCCATGTCTCGTGCTCATGGATGCAATGCCTCCGTGCAAATACAATGTAATGCACTATTGCTACATCGATGTCATGCCTCGTATGTAATGAATGTTATATGGACAAATTTTACCACATTTATACATATTCCATGGCAATTCATATCCAAAGCATGTAATTACCAATTTCATCACAATGTCAATATATTTATAAGCATACATCAACATTTTTATATCTAACAATACTTCACAAGTATGTTATTACATAATACATGTCAATAACACACTTTATTCACAAAGACATAATACAAACACATAGCATGCCCACATAACACCAATTTTCATGGAATTACACAAGTAATTACCACATACCAATTCCATGCTAGGAATTTATTTTAAACCAATTCTATACTCATTTTTATACCCCTTTTATCAATTTCACAAACATAGGCAAGTGATATATATCTCTATCAGCCTACCCATTTCAATTTAACATCCTAGGTTGTAAAATAAACTCTAGTAGGAATGAACCCTACCTCTTGAAGCGTAAATCACTTGGTAGAAGCCTTCAAGAATCTCAAACTAGCCCAAAATCCTTGATTTCTCCAAGCTCATTTTTAGAACTTCGGTGAAATCTATCATTTTTGGTGTGGTTGTATAACCCTCAACGCGGAGAACAACTTTCTTTCTTGGCCCAAGTGAATTTCAGCACCGTAAGGCCGTAGATCGTAGAGAGAAGTGAAAAAGCTCTCTCATTTCCCTCTTTTCTTCTCTATCAGGTGAATGAATGATGAATAGGGGGAGAAATCAAAAATTTGCCCCCCATTTATACCCTTATTTACTTGGCCCACAACGCGGCACACGACCCTCTTCTTCCCGGGTCCGTTTTCGCCCCGAAATGATTAAATTTCGTCCCGGTTTAAGTTTAAAATATATTTTTTTTAACTTGCCTCAATTTATTTTTTAACTCTCAAAATTTTATTAAAAATCCCGTTTTTGGGTCACCCGAGACTCGACCGCCTCGTAAAATGTAAAAAATCTGATTATCTCAGAATTCGACAAAAATTAACAAGGTAGCTAGATTTCGCGAGATGAATCCAATGGTGAGGTCCGTTTCGTCATCCGAGTTCTAGAAAAATTCAGATTTATAACCCGTACCTTAGTGACAAATTATCATTTTTCCCTTTTTCATAAAAAATTTAAATTCACCCGGCTTTTAAAAGTAGTAATCAACAAATTCAAATATATTCCGCCCACTCTTTCGTATTGCTAACACAACATGTGAACAAGAAAACACATTTATTTGCTATTGACAACATGAACACGTGTCATTCACAATATCAACAGTCATCGAAGGATATGACATCACTTCATACACTTGGTTATTTAAGACCCGTACAGTCCAGGACCTCCCACCATCAAATGCAACTTGTAATCTCGAAGATATATTGGGGCATAAATTGTCATTCTATTGCAAAGCTATTATCATCCTTCGGCCAATTTAATCCATTATTTGTCCCTTAATAGTGTCAACCATGCTATTAATAGGTAAATGTCAAGCTTTCAAAATTCACAAGTTAAACGACTCTGCAGCATTAGAAGACATCTCACCGTAACATTTTCTCATAAAATGAGCATTTGTCTAATATTCAAATGGAAGATTGGACAGAAATCTATTCACATTAGAACCACCTTCACGACAGAACTGTTCATTATTCTCATTAAAAAGTGATTGCGTTGGTGCATAAGCGCACTCACGTAGCAAAATCACCATGTGTTCTCGGAATACATTGAAAAAACGAACATCACTCAATTTATCCTGCAAATTAGCTTTCAAATGCAACAAGCAAAATGCATGATAAGCATTTGGAAAAACTTTTGGCATTGCCTCTAACAGACCCAAGTTATGATCAGATACAAACGTAATAACCCGAGAGTGATCCAATATCTTAGACAACTGTTCTAAAAATCAAAACCAGTTTGATTCATTCTCTAAATCAATCATAACAAATGCCAAAGGAAACAAACCTGAAATAGATCACATAAATATTTGTAAAAATTAAAATAAAAAACAATGTAACATGCATTGTTGCACTGTGTTTAAACACTGTTAACAATGTAACAAAGATAGTGTAACATAACAATTACATTTTAACATAACCACAAAATTTATCACTATAAAAACTATATTAAACTTTACCTTGGTTGCCATTCTTTCATGTTGCCGATAGAAGATTATCTTTATACCTGCTTTTCAAAAATGTGTCATCCAAAAAAAGTAGTGGTCAACAATAATTAAATCCTTGAATACAACCCTTAAAAGAAACAAACAACCTTTTGAAATGGTTATTATCATGATTACAATGTAACGCAATTTGACTGTCCAGATTAGTACGATTTATTGCATTCACATACCAAAGTCATTGTTGGTACGATAATGAGTGGTCCCCAAAAAGCATACATTTTGCTTTTTTAACTCATTTTCATGCTTTATCATAAGATATAGTGAGTCTATAATTAGAAAAAAAAATTAGCAACCATCTCTATTGGACGCGGTGTGGTATGCCCATGAACACGATCAACCATCAAATTTGCAATCAATTTATAACTCATCCTCATGTTATCTGTCGTTCGTAGATCCACACCATAATTATGTTCATTGTCCAATTTCCTAATATAAAAAAACCCAATAACTTTCTCCACTGTTGCATTGATATACCACCCACAACCAAAAAAATACATAAAGGAACACTCAACAATAACCCTTGATTTACAATTCTTTACATAATTAAATTCAAAATCAATCTCAATTGAGTATTTGCAAAAGTGTTTTCCGAAATTGTAACGCACCACCTTCAAATTTATGTCCTATGTGCCGTATTTCATTACTCCACCCAACTGTTAAAAGAACTTTCTCATTGTGACCAATAAAACTAAGTAACAAGTCTACTTCACATTCGACGACATCACCTATATTCACATCTTGCAATGAATGATTATCACCCACCAACCCGCCCTCAACATCTTCCACAAACACTTTAACTTCAACATAATTTCTTGGGAAACTACGTTTCAATTCAATCAAATTATTCAAATCCACATCGCTGCGCAACATGCAAGTGAGGTGACCAGGTATAGTATATGACAACTGGACTGACAAATTAAACAACTCCTCCCGAGACAAACTTCACAAAAAAATTACGATATATTTGAATTAGCACATACTTTGAATACTGAGGTAGCATTACAGTATGTACATAACAACAACAACGTTTCTTCCATTGCCAAAATCTCTTAAACTATTAAAAGAATAGATACAATGAAAGAAAATAAAAACATATATGCAAGTACATATATCCTTAAAACATATATACATTAACACATTTAAAATACAAGTGATTAACATACTAAAGACATGAATTCAAACCTTGCTAATGTTGTTATGAAGACAACAACACTTTAGGCTTCCAACATTTGGCCAAAAAAATTATGTGTACAGTCGAAGACAAACAATACTTTAGGCTTTCAATGTTTGGCCAAAAAAATTCTACGTATAGCCAGTTGAAGAAAACAACTATGGTGAAAAAGGCAAGGGTCTAGACAGTCGAAGACAAGTTGTCTTCATGCTTCCAAAGAATAGTTAGTCGAAGAATATGACTATGGTAAAAAAGGGAGGGTTTCAAAATTTAAAATTCAAACACAGTCATATATCTAAATATAGACAGAATATTAAAGTAATCCCATAAAATTAGGAGATATTTAATGCATAAATATAATTTGAAAATAAAAACCACTTTCCAAAAAAGTTACGCATGGATCAAAGAAGGATACAAAGGTCAGAAGACAATATGAAAATTTCAATTAATGTACTTGAAAATAAATAAGTATCAAAATTAAGAACTTTGTAATCCTACATGTTTTTCTGTGTACGTTTTACAATTAACTCTAATTTGGTGTACCCCTTTCCAATTTTCCCTCAAATCAAATGCTTTCTATTGATGTGTTAGGCTTTTAAGGATATGTAGCGATAGATAAGTTTCAAATAAGACAAAGAGAAACTAACAAATATTTAGAAAAGAAGTCAAAAGGTTGAAGCATATAAGAAATAAGATCTTTCCATTTACAAAAATCATGACTGAATATAACAAAAGAGACCAAACATGTTTGGTTCCAATAAGTATGTCGAATCCGTAAAGCATGTCCTAAGGAATTGGTTCGTTTATACAAATATTTATTTTTAAACCACAATAGATGAGATTGTGAAAACATGAGTGATGTTAACAGTTCAAGTCCTTACAAGATCACCATGCTTATTTTGGATGTTGAAATTGAAGAAATAATGGACTACACTGAAAATTTTAAGAATAAGTAGGAAATATATGATGTAACTACTATGTGTGATTGGTGGACCCCTATGACTAAATTGTCAATTATAATTTTTTTAATAAAGTGTGATGGGAAAATTGTATTTGTAACACTAAAAATCTCTAAGTTTTCAAAAGGGTGGCAACTTCATTTAGAGACCAATGGTTGTTGACTATATATATAAACTATACCCTATCGCAAATTTTTGTATTCCTATCCTATTCTACTAGCATATATATATTCCGCAAATTTCCCTAACGCCTCATCGCCTCCTCAGGACCTCATTTGTCTCGCCGCTCTCACCTCTCTCTCGGCCTCTCTTTGAACACCTCTACCTAAAATAGTTGTTATTATATTTGTGCAACAATTATGAAGGATTGATGTTTATGCCTTGGGCTTTCTTGTGTTTTATTGTAATTATTTTAGGTTTTAGTATTATTAGTTTATTATATTGTTAAATTAGTGCATGTTATTTAATTGAATTGTTAAAATGATAAAAAAATTGATAACTACAAAATATGTTCACCCAATTTCCTACCCGATTAATTTGGACGAAAGTTGGGTAAGAATACTACATTTAATCGGGTAGGGTAGACCAAGAAAAAAATTTTCTGTAAAGTATCAGGTAGGAAAATGGAAAACCATATTTCCTAAACGGAGGGTAGGGTGAACACCCTAGTTGTTTGTGGAAGAAATTGATAAAAATACAGGTGGCACATCATTGCAAATAATATATCTATATCTATACTACTATAAAAAATATCTTAAGATAAAAAACTTTTAATTTTCTATTATATCCTCAACAAATTTTTTATATATGTCCAATAATATCGTGCCTTGTTCTCAGAAGCCATTAAAAATTGGCATATCACTATGTAATATTATATATTAATTTTCTAGGAAGTTAATGGACCATCTTTTCATCTTCCCTGTTTAATGGAAATCTAATTTCAACCATCCTTTAAAGCAATAACATCATCATGACTATTCAAATGTCTATGCAAATCATGTACCCAAAACTGCTAGAAGTTAAAGAGCTCAATGCATATGAAGGGCCATACGAAGTCAAAGAGTCAAGTGCAATGTGAAGGGTTATATGTCAGGTATAAATATTCACACCAATACGAGACCCTCAATCCATCACAATCACTGAAAGATTACAATTGAGAGTTGATCAATTATTGTATTATTTTTTTTTCTTTTGAACATGCAAGTATGGTAGGCCTTCATATACCAAAGATGGTAAAACTTGGCAGATTGGCTTGCGACACTTGAAGCAGTGGTAGGGACAAGAAATAGACACTCTTGTAATCATGCCAATGGTGGTGACAAGGGCGTCTATGGCAGCGCACAGGTGGCACTAATGGGATGGGCTATAAGAAGTGTGATCCCTATGGTGGTTATAGTCGCGATAGCAGGGTGCTGCAACTACAGTTGTTGCATATATAATAGATGTTAACAAGCAAGTCTCCAATTTAATAAAATAATATGTTCTTGCCAAAAGAGATAAAATAAGCCCTTAATTTCGTGGTGTTGTCAGTGGACAGTGGTTTCTCTTGTGCGGTTGATGTTTTATGAAGTTGAGAAATGTGATACTTTGTTTGGCATATACATACAAAGTTATACGTTGATGTGCACTACACATATGTATATGGTCATATGTGTGTCTGAAATATTAAAATGAATCGAGAAGAGAGTGGGTTGCTATGATTATGAAATAATTCTATGTTGTGAATGTTTTTGTCATCTAACATCTAATGATGAATACATTAACTACCATAGAATATGAGCTCCCACCAGATAATATTTTCTTGTCAATTAGCTTGAAACTTAATATGTTCTGGAATGAATTGTTAGTAGGTATAAAATTCAAAAAGAACATTAGTTTTGTGTCAGAAATATGTAATAGTTAATTGAATAGTTTTTTTTCTAAATGCCTCGTATAAATGGCCTTTTAGTGACCTCATTAGTAGGATGGGATGGGTTGGTTCATATTTTCTTGTTTCTATCTTCTTTGGGCGAGGGTTCTTGAGAACTTTTATTTCAATATGTAACATGACTATCTGGAGAAAAAAATTGGAGAGCTATAAACTTTTATTTCAATATGTAACATGACTATCTGGAGAAAAAATTGGAGAGCCTTATAGCTCTGCTTAAGGGGTTGATGGCAAATTTAATTGAATTTTGATCTTATTAACACAACCATTTTAACGATCTGTGTGATAAGAATTCATATTTTGTAATGGTTATGATTTTGAAGGTTTAGCAATGTAAGTATCATATTAGGTTGGGGATGGAGGGTGTGTTTTTGTGTGCATAACTATGGCTCCATGGGAATGAAAGGTGTTGGGTGTAAGTAATATTGATTAAATGAAAAGTGTAAGCATTGAAATTATAATTGTAAATAGTTAACGTATAACGTACGTATGCAATAAAAGTTTATATGAAAACATGTAGAGTTATTGATTGGAAAGTGGGCCTTGCTTAGCCTATTGTATTGCCTTAATAATCCCATAAGGTTTTATTGAAACATAGACAGCGTAGAGTGTGGTCGGACTTTATTGGAAGAGGATGCTTCAGATCCACAAAGAATAAACTTTGGGTTGAACCAAAAACAGAAAAATAAATAGCATGTACATAACCGCAGACGGGAACAGAGCAAAAAGAAATAAAAAAAAGTGAAGGGGGGAGAGTGGGGGAGACTGCGAGTGCAAGGCCACACACAATATGAGATCATACAAAAGCTTGAAAGTCTCATATTGATTCATGGTTGGAAGACTCAGAAGAATGTATGGAGCACGGCAACATGTAAGCATTTGAAAACCAGGGCCGAATCCCAAACATAAGATAACTGATGGACACTCAAATTCTTTATATTACAAGAAATCTAATCAAAATATTGAAGTTGTTTGACATTGAAATCTACCTACCGTTTCTGCATGGTCAGTTTCAGCTAATGTCATCTGGGTCCTCAAAAATTCTCTACATGATGTAATTAGATTATGCAACATTAGGTTCGACGCATCAATGGTGGTAATGAGGACGCTAACCTCGTGTACCAAGCTGACAAGAGTCTCCCTCTGAAAACGATGAGGGTCTNGTGGTAATGAGGACGCTAACCTCGTGTACCAAGCTGACAAGAGTCTCCCTCTGAAAACGATGAGGGTCTTCCATGAAGAAATTTAACCATGACTTCAAGGAAAATACATGTGACGGATGAGCATTTAAACAGGAGATAGCAGCAACATAGTCAGTTTGTTCCAATTTCTTGAAAAACATTTCTTTAAGAAGAAGAGGAGGTGGTACGCGATCTGCCTCAACCAAGTGCTTCCAAGTTGTTTCCAACAGCTCCCCCTGAGAAGGATGCATGCAACACATTACTGCCAACTTTTTGTTCAGAGTTCACTTAAAATCACTGGAATAAATAAAAATGAAGCGAATATGTCGAAACCACTTTTGTCAACCCATAAGCATAAAACTAGGGCTCATTAAGGATAAATCAAGTTAAGTTATAAAAATAATATTATTACGTCTTGCAAAGGACTATAAGTAGCTGAACAATCGCATGCAATGTAACACATTTTTCAATTTGGAGGCAAAGCTGAAAGTTGGACCCGAGCTTGTTCCCCATCAGGATTGGTTATAAAACTTGTAAATATGAGAAGTCCCCCAATTTTTAAATCTATGACACATGGAAACTTCAATATTTTTTACATACATCCACTTCGGACCCCCCAAAATAAGCACACACATGGAGTGCGTATCAAACACATTTAGGTCGGACACCACCCAAACATCATTGAAGGAATCGAGGAAAGCAAAACCAGTTCAATGGAAAGTCCCTTCAGATGTTTTCATTTTATTGCATGGAAGACTAAAGATGAGTTGACGTACTATCCTTGAGAAGTCAAGTTGGCAATAAAGAACTTAGTTCACCGCTAATAGGTGATGAAGACAAATCGTCCACAGACATAACTAGATTGAGTACACTGTCCTAAATCATAGGGATCAGATAAAACTCTAAAACCTAAGACTGAAACCTGAGGAGTATTGCATACCTATATTTAACTATAATATTACCAAGATCCAGGCACTTGTCCAACCGAACCTACTTTAACAATGACATCTATCAAAATCACTAACAGTATTGCTTATATATTTTCTTTTCTTTTTTTTCGAGAGGCCCATGCGAGCAAGTTCTGCAAAGTAAGCAGTGTCAATGCTCAACTCTCACTCTAAATTACCAACAGTATTGCGTATATAATATGGCAAAGCTAGTGGCGAATTGTTATCCATTATGCAAAGGAAATATTATTAAATGACAGAAAAAATAGGCCCCTCCCTCTTGCAAGTACAAACTAACAGGGTCAGCAACCCAACTAACCTTCACTATTAAATACCGTTCCTCCAGCGGTATAGGCAGATCTAATTGCAAGAATATTACTGGATAATTCAGGTGTAGAGCAAAAGAATTATGAACTATTCCTCAACCCAAAAATAAAGAAAAAGACCGAACAAGAAAAATATAAAGCATTACCAGTGCCAAAAGTTACAATACTCATACAGGCCTGTATTCAACATCTGACCAAAAACTATAAAGAAATCATATTCGCCTTTTCTTATCCCCTTGACAATCAAAAACAGTAAACTTGCATATGGCATGTCTATATGAAGACAACTCTTTCATCACCGCAACGTTGGCATTCTTTCAAGCCTTGATCAACATACGAGCAGGTTAGCTTGACCATGTACTCAAACATGACTAGAAGTAGCATGTTTTACATTCACAATGGCCATTAAGGGGAACTAAATCCCGATATATCTATATCAGACATATCAAAGCAACAAGAATTGAGTTCCTTTCTACTAATTTGATCAGTGTGCGAATTATCTATTTAATAAAATCATTTATGTGGCTCCCCTGGAAACATGCCCCTTGACATAAGGCTGGAATTGCACCGAATTGTTGTTGTTAATAAATAAAGGGGCCAAGTAAAACCATATGGATCCACATCTTTTACCGTACAGATGATAGGACCACAAGTCCGCAAATTGATTAAACGTTTTAAGAGAATTGTGACTTGATCAAAGTTGAAAGCCAAAATTTAAAAGTTCCATTCACCCTAACCAAAGTCCGTTTCAAAATTAAAATTTCCTCTACATCAGATGCTTTAGAGACAAAACCATGCCACTGTGTTCGAAGCAAATCCACTATGATGGACAACAAAGAAGGGGGGGAAATTAGTTGAATTTTTCTCTCTGCATTTCAAAAACCAAGGGTACTATGTTAGAGGTAGACAATCGTTTATAGGAATTTAATTGCTCCAATTTTTTGGATTCAGTATTGAAGATGCTCCATCTGCAGAAGCGCATCCATTGTAAGGAACGTTCAGTGTGTTCTAGCATCATGACAAAAACAGAAAGAAGAGCACGCATTCTCCCCAAGCATGCAAACATTGCACTAGTGGGATGAAGGAAATAAAGAATACCTTTCCAGCTCTGCAGGCATCCAATATCATCTGAAGATGACGTTTCACGTTGAAGTGATACCCATGTTGCAGCATCTTTCTGTAGACAAACTCAAGATCATCCCACCTCAGCTCCACGACACAGGCATCTAACATCAAGTTAAAGGTGTAGATATCTGGAATAACTTTGTCCTTATGATCCAATTTATTGGAAATAGGGCTACCATTTTCCAATAAGTCCATGAACAATTCTTTTGCCTCTTCAAACATTCCATGATCAAGGTAACCTTTCAGCAGTATATTACAAGTCACCAAATTTGGGGAGCAAAACTTGTTCATATAACTGAAGATATATGCCCCATTATGAATGTTTCCAGAATCCAAACAGGCTTGAATTAGACCAGTATAAGTCACCACTAAAGGTTTATTTGCAACCTTACAAATCTTGTCAAGCTGTGAATAGGAAACTGTCAGCCCGCAACAGAATATTTCAGATAAGGTAAAGAAAAAATAATAAGAGAACACTGCAGCTCAGCCATGATTGACTTCATCCATCTATAACTGCTGTTCTAGACCACTTAGAAAACTTACATGGATGAGCCAGAGGTATAATATGTATGAGAATGTGGTAGCCCCATCCAGGTCAAAAAAAGAAAAAGAAAATAGCCCCATATAGAATCTGATTACCACAAGTATCAGTGAATCCCTTAACATTTAGCCAAATAATGCAAAATCCAATTTTAGAGCATACTGCTATGATATTCAGAATTGGTTAAGGAATAGCATTTTAATTTATATTTTATTTTCTGCAGTATAGCTTTTTTAATGTTAGTCTTATGTATAGAATTTATGTTTCTAGTCTTTTTAAAGTAGTGATGAAGGACTCCATTAGTTTCAAATGCTATTCCTTTACCAATTTCAATGCATTATAACATTATAGTACATTGAAAGCCGAGCCAAAGAACATAGATTACTGATAATTCATGTATGCTTGAGATTACTGATATTTCATGTATGCTTGAGCCCCTATCTTGAGATTCACTCTTCTCGCCTCTGTTGCCTTTTTCGCTCCTATATTTTTTACCTTTACATTGTATATATACCATTTTTTCTATAACATTAAACATTGCATACTTGCATATATTTATTACAAAAGGCTTGGGCACGGTGGCAATAACTAGAACTGTCGCCTTCTGAAGTGATAATGCAAGCCAGAACTTCACTAATTAACTACTGCATGTTGTAATTCCGCGTCAGGGAAGCCTCCCAGTAAAACTGTAATACTACAAGAATCAAGAAACGTTGATGTATCATTTAAGGATAATGAGACCTACTTGCATTAGTGCTTCTTCACATCTTCCAGCACTACAGAGACAACGAGCAAGGTCATAATAGAGACCAGCAGTTCCAACTATTCCTCGTCTTTCCATGTCTTGGACGGCCAATATAGCCTCATCTGTTCTACCTTCCCTCCAAAAAGTATTCACTATAACTATATAAAGCAAACAAAGGAAGTCAATGATATGATGAAAACCTTGGCAATGTAAAAGGTAAACTGACATAACTTACCTTTGTATGTTAAAGCATTTGGAATAGATGACATAAGCACTTTCTTGAAAAAATCATGAACCAAGTTGTACTTGCCACATTCAAACATTACCTGCTCCATTACAGAGTACTTCAGTGAAAGTTCACTATGTATGAAGCAACTATTCACGTATCAAAGTCATATTCACTTTCAACTGACTCTGGGAGTCCATTGATATGTAAGATGAAAAATAAGTACATGACTGGAAAATAACAATTCTTTCTTCTTCCCACTTTGAAAGAGAAAAACAAACTATATCTTATTTTGTGAAAATGTCGTGCATGTTCAAGGTGCTCAAGATATCAGTATTGGAAAACATATAACACCAACACAGGCACACAACTGCCCTTGAGTGAAGTCATGCTCCTTTAAATTTATTTCTATTTTTGATAAATAAATAGGATTTGTAAAGCTGTTGACTCAAGTTTCTAGAAGCACTTCCATGTATACAATAGAGTGCAAGATTGAAAGAAGATATGAAACTTTGCAAAGTAAAAACCCCTACGCAGAACATGCTTTGTGACCCTATTCTTCCATGTAGCCTAAACAGACAAAGACATCACCCAAGCTTTACCAAATCCTCCAGAAAATAGAGAATATATTAGATAAGAAAAAGCAAATTAAAAGTAGATAAGAAAAATGCTATAAAAAAGACAACAAAATGAATAGTCATACACAGTGTGCGGGGTCTGGAAGCGGTAAGTTGTAGGCAACCTATCCCCCATATTGGAGAGGCTAATTCTCAAACCCAAAACCTACATCGTATCCAAATTAATACTTACAGAAGCCTCCCAAAAGTATCCCATCCATAAATCAACCAAAATATCTATAACCCTAGATACGCATTCAACCAAGAGAAAGAAGATAGAACATATAAAGATATGAGGTTATCCGTAAGCAACTCAACCCACTTAAAAGACCTCATATTCCCCTTCTCCAAGTAAACAAAAGGGCAAAAATAAAGGAGACCATTCACTTCATAGCCTAGGGTTCATCTTTCTTTTTTGGCTCACATAAGAAATTCATCTTGCCAAGACTATTCCCAATATTGTTATCTTATTCTTTATTTTAGTTTAGGAGTGTCGATGTAGTTTGCATAAATACTTGCTCTTATATACAGTCTTGGATGTAGTATGAGCAAAGACACATTACCCTTCAAATAATACTCTCTTCTTTGCTTTTTATTCCAGTTATCACTTTCCTCCAAAACCCTAGAATCTTACATTCTAACTTCATATCAAAGAACAAACCACTGATCACAAATCTATGCCTTAAAAACTAGTTGAAAGTAATTGGAAAAAGTCTGCAATGTGCTGATGTCAGCATCCGACCTGCAAATGAAAGCACTGACCTTGTCAGATCTGGTTGGAAGAGGAATGGTTTGAATCGCATCATTATCCATGAGTTAAGATTAACTTCTTTTTTTGAAACCATTTGATTGTATTTTTCTCTTTTTACGATTATATTTCTCTCGATTTTGTATCTGTATTTTTTGGGCTGTTTGGTTGGTTTTTCTGGTTCTATTCTCTTCCATAAGTTGTAATAAGGCTTCTAAGCATTACCATGAACTTTGGTTGAGATCAGGGGTTTTTACATGGTTTTTGGATGATCTGAGGTTTGGCAATCTTCGTTTGGCCGTTTCGGTTACTGTTTGTTGTTGACTTTTGTTGGTCTACTGGTCGAATTAACTCATGGCAGATTCTGATTCTTGTTGCTCACTGAGACACTTTTTGTACTACCCCTATTATGTGGACATGTCTGACGATAGTGTGACTTCTACTAACACTGGAGCACGAGATCCCTCCTTCCTTCCTACTGATCGACTCTAACTCGAGGCTCTGCTCACATCTTCTGAGACGTTCCTCTGAATGTACAAATTACATTAGCTTTCGAGTTAAATGTAGATTTATAATTTAAGGATGCTCTTACTTTAAAAGCACTTAAGAGCTAGAATCACATCTAACATAAACTTCTTTGATTTGTAGCCTGTGTTTTGTCATTACTGCAACAAAACCCTCATCTCTGACATTTGAAGTAATATTGTAAGAGGCTACAGAAAGGTTGCTTCAGCAGCCTCTAACCCCTGAACTATCCTCTACCACTCCTCTTCATCTCTAACCAAGCTGTTTTACAGTGTAAATGAGTTTTAATAATAAACACCCTTGTCAAAATGAGTACTCGTTCTGTGCAACAAAAAAAAAAGAAGTGGTAAGCATAGAAGTAAACTTTGCTATTTTTACCTCAGCTTATCACATAAATTGGGGAGAGGGTTGCAATTCCCAAACATGCAATGTCTCTGTTCATTGTGGCTTTTCCTGGCTAGTACATGCAATCTTTGAGGAGTATCACGTGAGAGATTATGTGAAGTTCTCATATGGAACAGAGAGCTGGTACCAAAAGCATGAGCATATGCACATGAAGCTTTCACATACAATGTATGTGAATCAGCTTCCAACAGAGCTCTATGTTTGAGAGATTACTTAAGTGAGATAAAATCTAGGAATTTTTTCATGACTGGGCTGAGAAACCACTTCTGCAGAATTTCAAGATCATGGAATATTTAAACTGATTGTAATTAGTGAATTCTGTGAAGTCACTGTGTATTTTTGTATCTCAACTAAATTCATAGTCAAGAGATTAATGAAGATTAAATACCGGAGCAAGATATGGTGAAAAAGCTCAAACAACAAAGCAATATGAAGAAGACTTCTTGGATCCTATCGAACTTAGGTGAGGTAAGATTTAGGTACCTTTGATTTAACTTAGATTGATTAATTGAATTTAGAGTGTGTGTGTGTGTGTGTTTAATCTATAACACTCTCGGGATTTTTGTGTTAAAATATTTTTGAAACTTCAAATGTTTAGTTTTTGAAAACGTGTTTTTAAATAAGTCATGAAATGGAGCTTTTTAGGTGTCACTCCTTGGCACTTAGGAAGTTGAAAAAAGCTTTGGTTTTTGAGAAAAACTAGCGCTCTCAGGATGTTAGAAAATGGATTGAGCTAACAAAGACAATTCTAGAGTGCAGTGCTCGCTGGAGCGCTCGAGCAGTCCACGTAGAAGGGTTGCAGAATTGCTTTCCAGTAGCTGGCGCTATCCACAACGCCCAAGCAGTGCGTCACAATCAGGATTTCTTACACGCCAATTAAGCTCGATTTTTCCAATCCTATAATAGGGGTCGACTTTTCTGACTTAATAGACGTCTAAGGAGACATAAGAGGAGCTCTAGGATTTAAGAGAGGCTACCAAGTCAAGACAGAACTTACTCTAGATCAAATTAAATCCCAATCCCTACATGACATCTAGTTCGTATGAGAATTTAAGCAAGGATTGTTGAAGATCTTGTAGACCACCAAACCCCGCTACAATCCAAGGAGGCACCCAAGGATCAAAGGAAGATTCCACAAGGAGACGAAGGACGATTTCAAGAATTGATTATGGAACTCAATTCGTTACCTAGTGAAGCTACTTGTCAAGACGCTTGTGATGGATTTTTGGAGTGAAAATTCAAGGGAGAAAACTTCTAACCATGGAATTGGTTAAAGGGCCTTCAAACTTGTAATCGCAACTTTGAAACTAGTGAATTAGGTTAGGTGGACTACGGTCTCATAGTTTTTCTCGAGAAGGTTTCTAGGTTGAAATTAATTGTGTTGTGCATCGTAATTGCCTTTTACATACTTGTAATTTTATATCCTTATAAGTGTTTGATTGAATGCCTGAGAGAATCCGCTTTGTGTTGTTGGTCATTTTATTGTTGAAATCAATTGATGGTTGGTGGAAGGGATTTGGAGTGATAAGGTTGGTAGATTGTGTTTGTGCTATATCGATTAATATGGGTAATTGCATATATTCAATAATTGGCCATTGGGTCTTGGATATTTAGGGGTTAATTGAACAAATTGATTAATCAATTTATAATTGACTAGGCTAGGTTTTAATTGGGCATAAATTCTGCATTTGAGTGCATAAGACCTATTCAACCTCCCAGCCCCCCCCCCCCCCCC